>JAGXJF010000801.1:0-465322 GCA_019208055.1 Stipa capillata | reverse complement strand
GACCCTAGACCCTAGACCCTAGACCCTAGACCCTAGACCCTAGACCCTAGACCCTAGACCCTAGACCCTAGACCCTAGACCCTAGACCCTAGACCCTAGACCCTACACCCTAGACCCTACACCCTAGACCCTAGACCCTAGACCCTACACCCTCAAGTTTAGTAAACAATTATTTTGGCAAATCAATTCAAGTTTGGCTCAACGAAGTTTATTAAACTTGAAATTTGTTGAGCCAAACTTGAATGATTTGCCAAAATATTTGTTTACTAAACTTGAGGTAATTAAGTTTGATTAGGTAATGGTGTAGTTTTCACTCCCAAGAGACCAAACTAGCCGAAAAGTGAATAAGCTCATCCTGTATTCATAATTTGGCAAATCGATTCAAGTTTGGCTCAACGAAGTTTACTAAACTTGAAATTCGTTGAGCCAAACTTTAATTGGTTTGCCAAAATATTTGTTTACTAAACTTGAGGTAATTAGGTTTGATTAGGTAATGGTGCAGTTTTCACTCCCAAGAGACCAGACTAGCCAAAAAGTGAATAAGCTCATCCTGTATTCATAATTTGGCAATTTTATCTACTATTAAGCCACTAGATGATGATTAACATGTACAACTATGTATTCTTCTATTTCTTATTATGGAAGAATGGGGGTTGCAATGCTTTGCCATGTTTTTCTTGTTAGTATAGTCTTGGTGCTACTATACATTAACATATTTGGTGTTATTACATATACAAATATATCTTTTTTATGGATGTATGCCTAGCTTCTAAACATTATTATTTCAGAGCAATGAAAAAGATAATAGCTATACCTTAGTGTGCATGAATCTATGTTTGAAATGTGCATGTACAGGTCTAACATGTAACCAAGGAAAGCACAATGTTGAGAAATAACCAATGCATACTTAAAGCTCCTAGAAGACTTTGGAGTATTTCAAGAGAAAGATATTTGAGAAGAAGGCACTAGAAGAAATCATGGATAACCATGGTGAAGATATTTAGAGAGAAATCTAGAATTAGGAAAAAATCTAGAATAAGATATTTTAGGTGTAGTATCTAGAAAAGTTATGAAATAAGAAAATATTTAGGAGTTGGATAAAGTTGTAGAGAACTCTAGAGAGGAGATATTGTTGGAAGTTTTCTAGAGTTATGTTGTAGGGTTTGGATATGTGTCACTTGGCATTAATTAAATAGGCTGGTGTACCTATAAATAGGGGGTGTCCTCCTCTTCCATGTAACCAACCAAGAGAGAAGCTACCACATATGAGAGAGTCTTAGGGATGGCCATGAGAAGGCCATAGTAGTGTGGTAGGAGAGCTACTTAAAGAGTTCTATATCCAAATTGTATTAGTGAATAAAGAGTTGAGTTATCCTTTGAAAACCAACATGTTTATCGGTTTTCGGTGCAAGATGAATTTCCAATGTTGTCTCTCTCTCACTTTGGCTGGAATTTTCCTATGACCCTTGTAGTAGTTATATAATATCATAGTTCCTTTGTAACCCCCCTCCGCTGTACTGATCACAAAATGTTTACGGTCTCTCCGATTCTTCCAATAACCATTCTTTCTCATCTTGGTATGACTAATTAAATAATGCAAGGAGAGGAGAGGTAACTATTGGAGGAGGGTTTCTGCGCTACCCCGGATCGTGCCGTTCAGGATCACTGTAACGCTATAGGAGTTCTCGTCCACGCTCCCCGCGACGAAGCCGTCCTCGACGCGTTCGCGCGTTCCCCGCGTCAGGGCTGTCTCCGACGAGCCCGCCCTCTGTCGTCAGAACCATCGCCGACGAGCCCTCCCTCTATCGTCAGGACTGTCGCCGACGAGCCCTCGCGTGGGGCCAATATATTCCCCGGTATATTCCCCGGAAGATTCTCTGAAGATGCCCGAGCATATTCCCTCAAGATTTCTTAGGAATATGGAAATGTTCGTCGTGCCCCTGTAATAGTCTCTCCCCGTAGGGGCAAAATTGTAATCTTAGCTCTCTCCTCACCCAACCCTATAAATACCCCCTGAGGGGTAGGGTTTGGGGATCCACTTTTTCATTCTCTCGCTTGTAAGCTCTCAAGTTCATGCCCTAAATACAAACACCGCATTACTTCGTCAACCATCGCGTTCGTTCGCGCTCTCGCTCGTTTGCCCCTCGCACGCCCGGAGGTCGCTGTAGCCGACCGGGGGTGCCACAAATCTACTGTCTAGGCGCGTACCTACGACAGTAACTTTGGAGGCTCCAATTTGTAAAAATCAACAACATCTATATCTTTCCTTCGGTCTTCAAACACTAACATCTCCAAATACATTGCATGCTCTGAACGCACTACTTCATCAAGATCCTTTGGGTTCTCACATATTTCTCCTTCCTTCAGTATTTATTTTCTGGAAATCCGATAGTCCATCAGCACTCACACTCGATACGGCCAGGATGATATTTTCTTTGGTTAACCTGCCAGCAACCACACCCCGAAGATATTATTGCATAGGGGAGTCGGCAGATGGAGTTGGCTGCTTTCTGAACATCCGTCAAGAGGAGAGCTATATAGGCAAGTTCTCCAAGTCTGGACTCTTCAGGTTGTTGGTGGCTGCATAACATGGGAATTCGAGAAGGAGGTTCCAATCAGAGATATGCTTGGTAGGCATTCGATTCAGAAAATTTTGGCAGTAGTCCCAGGAATCGCGCTATTGCAACTTGAGACCAAGATCTATGTAGTTGAGTTGAATAGCCTGAATATCAGATACGAATTTTATCCTTTGGGGCGCCCCTATCCATTTCAAATGACATGGCCGCCTACTGCTTTGTCACTTACTAGTAAGTGATCATTTGTTTGTTTTGATTTTATCGAGTTAGCATTACCTTTCTATGTTCTCATAGTTTCCATGTGAAATTGAATGCAGGGGCTGGCGTTCCAGCAGATTCTGCAAAGAACTTTAATAAGGTTTGCATATACCCCTATCAATATTCAATAGCATCATAAATATTTCTCCATTTTTATGCTGCGAGGAAATAATATTTATTTGTAAGATGCTATATTGATGTTAGAAGCTTAGAGCATCATAAGTTTCTAGTAGGCCATATCTTTGTCGAAGCCTGAATTTGGCGGCATGTCATTGTGATTTATGAGCTATCCCTAATGCCATATTTTGCCAAGAAAACTACATTGATGGAGATTCCAGGTCGAATTGAGTGGTATCCCACAAGTAAACGTCAGTAAAGAAATGTTGTAAAATGTGGTATGCTTGGTGCATGTATGTTCTCTACTGTTAACTCAGCATATCCCTACCACACATTGTAGGAAATTGAGTCGTCAGCTTATGGCATTGGACTTCCAGAAGTGCTTGATAATCTGCAGACATGCCATGCAGCTACGCTACCAAAGGCTGTGGACCAAACAATGAAGGTCTTGTTCTGCATTGGTACTTTTTTCATTCATGTCCTAGAAGCTATGAGTAGTCTTTAACAGTGTCTATGTGCAGATTGTCAGACTTTTGTACACAAATGATGGATTAGGCTTGATAGCACTAGGGTCTAATGGCAGGCTAAGGCTGTGGAAATGGAGTGGAGGTGAGATGGGTCCTGGGCGGGTGAGTCTTTTTGATCAGTTTATAATTCTAACCTCGTTAACTAAGATAAGGATCTTATCTGCAAAAGTACCTGAAACTGCTGAAATTTTTTCGCCACCAGCAGCTAGCTGCACCCGCAGGTTCTTCTCGGTATTGACAAGTTGAGAAACTTGCTCAGCATATAACTGCATTTGCTTTTGTTCCTGAGCTTCTTTTGCTTGATGTTGTTGAAGTTTAAGATCAGCAAGCTCAAGTTCCAGCATCTTCTCTTTCAACTATATATATGATAAGCCAATGAGAAACACAAGTTTACAGAAAGCACAACAAATACATAAATCATGGTTGTGAAAATATTGGAGATACTCACGGATCAAAAATTAGTTACGACTAGATGTGGAAATTTTGGGATTAATGTTAGAAAGCTATTGGTTACAAAAATATAGGCTATTTTGAAAAAGTACATTGCAAATGAGGTACATGATACATTTTGTCAAAGTCTGAACATCAGTTAGATTTTTTTTCTTTTGGGGTACAGATTGATGTAGCTCCGTAGTTGTATAGGATATATGTGTAGCATACCTGATGAGCATACTTCTGCTGAGGGATATTATATTGATCAGCAAGGTCTTTGAGTTTACTTCTCAACCTACCAAATAGCAACCATCAATGTACATTGAAAAAAGTTAAGTAAATAAAGAATAAAACTTTAAAAAATAAGTTGGTAAATGAAGAATAAAACTTAAAAATAAAATGGTAGTCAATAAAGAATATAAATGAAACTCTTAACACTGAAGACATGCCTAAGCTTAGTGTCATTACAAATTGTTGTCTTCCAATTGAGCAATGCATTCATTTTTCCGCTCCTCAAGCTTGACGCTCACAGACTATAAAATATAAAATATGGTTACTATAATGGTAAATAAAGCTAAAAAGTATGTATAAAAGCCAATGGTATAAAAAAGGACAGGTATACATTTATTCCAGATTACTACATGTAATGTATATTGACCTTCATAGCATTGTTGAATTTGTCCGACAAATCGATCTGCATGTTCTGCCCCTCTGTTGACACCCTTTGGCACTCTTCCTGAGCCAAAAATTCTAAAAGCATCACAAATGAACAAAAGTGCAAATTATTCACATCCTTTTTAAAGGCCACGGCCAGCACCATGCCACACAGCACCATTCCGCATCTTTTTAATCTGTTTATAATTCTAACCTCGTTAGATTCTAACCAACGTGAGCTCTAAAATTATTCCCATCCTTTTCAAAAGGCCACGGCCAGCACCATGCCACACAGTTGGCAAGCAAGCGTAGGCCTTGAATTGAGGGACAATTCACGTTCTGACTTAGAGGAGGCAGTCCAATGTATTGCACTCTCCAGAAACAATCCACATCTAACGTCCACATGTGGTGGGAAGATTGTTTTGTTTGACATCACGGCACTGAAGGTATATATATGTACAATTATTCCAGTTAAGACTTTAATATATAATGTACAATGTGCTCATTAATTATTTCTGGCAGGTGACAAAGACACTTGCTATCACCGCCACTGCCAAGTTCAACTTGTTTATCATTTTGTCCACAAGACGATGATATTGTAGTGGTTGGAATGGAAGATTCGACCATCCACATATACAATATCAGAATGCATGAGGTGCGTCCTGTTAAAAGCGAAATTTCAACTAATTGACCTACCACCAAACACTAACACGGAAGCATTAACTTGCAGGTTGAACACGTCCTGTGGGCCATCATAAAAGGGTAACAGGATTGGCCTTCTCGAGTTATCATGAAATTCTTGTATCCTCGGGGGCCGATGGACAGGTTACTTATCAACTACAGTTCTTTATGAGCTTGCATCTGATTGAATGTTATCTATTTGGTTTCATTATATAAGGAACATGTGTATTTTGCATCAGACACCCCTCGATAATAGGAATGTTATCTTCTTTGCAGGTATTATATGGGCAGCTGATCCTTGGGGAGTAAAAAGGGGTTCATTATCTATCGAAATGCCCGCCGGGAAAATCCCAACTGGGGATACAAATGTTCAGTTTAACTATGAACAAAATCACGTGTTGGTGGTTCAGGAGTGTCAGATGGCCTTGTATGATGCTCCAAAAATGGAGAGGATCTGTCAAGTAAGGTTCATTCTTTTAGAAATTAACTAACAATATTCCATTGTGGTTGCTTATATGTTTCTTTTAGGGAAACAGTAGGAGAGTTGGTCTCTTATATGTGTTTCTTGTTTCAGTGGGTTCCAAATAATGCTTTGTCTGCTCCAATATCGCATGCTACTTATTCTTGCAATGGCCAGCTGGTTATTACTTCGTTTACTGATGGTAACCTGGGCATCTTCAATGCGGAAAACCTCCACTTAAGATGCAGGATCTCTCCGTCTGCATACTTGGCTTCTTCAAGTATCAGTAGGTATGCAACGTTTGCTATGCATGAGAAATTTAAGCTCTGTTTGACATTGCGGTCGATTCTGACATAAGATTTTGGCCATCATGTATTGAAGAATGTACGCACATAGGAGGAGCTGTGAGTTATCATTACTCCTATTTATGGCATTCCTTTGAAATTCTTTTGTCTTTTTATGTTTTTCAAGAACTGGTCAAGTAGTATGTTATCCGTTGCCCAATATAGTAGCCGGTGTACCATACATGGAATAGTTTGCCAACATACTGAAAAGGCAGGCAGGTTGTTCTATGGTTATATCTCATTGGTTAGTGACATATACTTGACAGTACAAATAGTTTGGCATCATGTGTTTTTCATTGTCGATATAATAATTGTTCTGAGCATAGCTTAACGTGTTTTTCTCACACAGTTTCCCCTTACATCACCACCATCAGGAGCTAACAATCTCTCCTCTGGTTGTCTCCAGCAATCCACCTGTATATGCTCCAGTTGCATCGCATCCACTTGAACCAAATCAGTTTGCAATTGGGCTATCAGATGGTTCTGTCAAAGTCATAGAGCCATTGGGTTCTGAAGGGAAGTGGGAAACACCTGCTCCTGTAGACAATAGCGTGCCTAAGGGTAAGAAAGTAAGGTATGCAGTAAGATAACAGAAGTTAGAATTAATTTATATCCTTTCTATGTGCGTGCAACTGTCAGCTTACAGTTCCTGAATACTTTTTTGTTATGTGCCCAGAGTCAGGAAGTGTAAACGAGGAAGGACCGGATCAAGTGGCGAAACAGATTCTCAAGGAGTGCAAAGGGGCGAGAGTCAAAGACCAAGCCTGCCAGCGGAGCCTAGGAGGACGGCGCGCCCGCATGTACCATCCACTAGAGTCTTTGGGCCTGAATGGCGTTGTCGCTGAAACACGATGGTCTGGGAGAAACACGAGGGTCTATATCTGCTGTTCTGAACTGCTGGAATTCTAACAAGCCCCTGAAGGCTAAGTTTCATTGATAAAAACACCGGATAGTACAAATATCTAGGCTATGAAGCCAATTACATTGCGGTGGAGGCAATGACAGAACTAGCCTGTGAGTAATTATGCATTCTGGTAGAAAAGATGATGATTGCTACAGCTAACATGATTAGTTCAATTTGGCTGAGTAGCCTGTTAAGTGCAGGATTCTATTTGTTTTGGTTCATGAGACATGTAGAACTTGTATTCTCCCGCTATCCATTTTATCTCCTATCCGAGTATCTGGTTTTCGGTCAGGTCCTAGGTCGTTGCTAGTTGCTACCCTGTTATTGTTTATACAAACTCAGCAATGCATCTTTTGGCACAGTTCCTTTCCGCCTGGGTCCCTTTCCCCGGCCCACTTCTCCCCGCGGCCCACCTGGCCCGCTCGCCTCCCCCATCCCTATCCCCGCCGCCAGCGCGTTGCCACCTCCTGCTCGCCGCTTGTCGGAGTATTATTCCGGCAATACTATTATGGGGCGGCGTGAGCACAGCAAATCAGGATGGCTGCACACGGGAGACAAGATTTAGACAGGTTCGGGCCCTCCCGGAGAGGTAATACCCTACGTCCTGTGTTTGGTGGCTGGTATTGCTGTGTCCCGAGTGCCGCAGGCCCTAGAGAATCGATCTCGAAGGGGCCTGAGCTATGAAACAGTGGAGATGATGCTGGATGTAAAGCGATGCCGATCGGAGGTCCCCTACCGAGCCTTATATAGCCGGCCGGGGTAGGGTTACAGAGTCCGGATCGGGTTAACAGATATGTTTCCTATTTGGTTACAACCGATTCCGGGTAAGCCGGACAGGTACTAGTCCTTGTCTTGTACTCCACGTCGGTGAGGTGCCCCCGTGTTGTAGTCGGACTCCGAGTAGTCGGTCCCGGCCCATCCCGTGGCCGGGAGGCCGGATTCGTCCTCCATGGTGATACCCGGGTGGCATATCACCATCAGTAGCCCCCGAGTCCTTCGTGGTCTTGCCGCTACCTGCCTCTTCCCCCGATTAGGTTTTCCAACTGGCCTTGGCTTGCTGGGAGATCGCGAAGGGCTGACTGGACTCCTGTGGAAAAGACAATTAAAGCCAAGTAACATTCACCCGTAAGGCAGGAACGTTAAAGGCAGGTGAGCTATTAACGGGTAATCTCTGGTGGCATCCGGTCCATCCCTGGGGACAGGGACCGGCTGATAACCCAGCGTGGGGCTTGCCATCAATCCCGACTGAGTTCCCGAGTAGCACCCGGCCTTCCCGAGTAGGTCAAGGCCGGCTTGTGTCCCCTGAAGGAATGCCTCTGAAACTCCAAGTCCGGACCAGAGAAAACAGTCACGGCGCATAGGTTCCTGAGTTTCGAAGTCTTATGCCGGGTCGTTCCACTGAATCTGGGGATCCCAGATACCAAGGCTTCGAGGCCGGAGCGCCCGATGAGCCTGGGTGAAGAATCCGGCAGCTCCGAGTTGCTCAGCATCCGACTCGAGGGCCCCCGGAAGGCACGCCATTTCTATCCCTCACTCGGGTGTGATCAGCCGACTGCGTGCCTCGCTGGAGGCCAGCCTCTGATACCCTCTGTAGCCAAAGCGCCCGGCGCCGAGTCCTACCCGGCAGCCAGCTAGTGACTCTCGGAGAATACGCTTTAGCCACCATGTAGCGGAGACGCATTCCGATGGGTTGAATAGCCTGGAGGGCTAACCGTCGGATCTCCTTTATTAAGCCGCACGAATCGTGGCGCCATCAAGTCGTGGGTGCGGGATACCCGCAACGTGGCCTGCCCGAAACGCGCGGCGGAATCCGAAACGGCGCGGACGTGGCCGCGGTGAATCCGGAACGTGCGGTCGTGGGGAATCCGAACCGCCCGGTCGCTCCCCTTTATATTCGGCAGAGGCTGCGGGAGGGACCCACGCTCTCAAACACTTCCGCACTCACCCTGCACTTGCCGCTTCGTCTTCCCCTCGCCCCCAATCGCTCCGCGCGCTCCAAAACCCTAATCCCCGTCCCGGCTCCGTCGGATGCAAGCCCCGGACTGGGAAGCCGATCCTAACGAAGCCGAGGAGGACGCCCTGGTCTGGAAGCTGCTGTCCGGAGAAGAAGGAGAAGGAGCATCCGCCGAACCGATGGCCTCCTGGCAGAAATCGACGACGACGGAGGCGAGACTGGAGACCCTCGTCCGGATGGGGGTACTGCCGCCCAAAGAACTAGTCGAGTGGCGCGCCGCCCTGGGAGAGGACATTCCTACCCCAAACACCGGCGAGCTGGTGGTCCACAGCCTGTTCTTCGAGCGGGGGCTCTCGGTGCCAGTCCACCCATTCCTGCGCGGGCTCCTCTACTACTACGGGCTGGAGCTGCACAACCTCAACCCCAACAGCATTCTGCACGTCTCCAGCTTCATCACGCTCTGCGAATGCTTCCTCGGCATTCGTCCACACTTCGCGCTGTGGAAGCACCTTTTCATGGTGAAGCCGCAGCCGAGCAGGGATCACCCGGCCGTAGTCGGGGGCGTCGGGTTCCAGCTGAGATCCGGCACGGCGAAGGGTTACCCGGCTCCGCCGATGCCGACGTCCCTCAAGGGGTGGCACGCCCAATGGTTCTACTGCGCCAACCCCGACCCGGCGCTGCCGGCCTTCTCAGGCCAAGCGCCAGTAGTCAAGCCAAGCTGGTCGGACCTGCCTCCGGAGCGAGAGGAAGGCAGCGTCGCCGTGCTGATGGGGAAGCTCAGCCAGGCGATGAACGCAGGGCTCACCGGGACGGTCGTCGTCGCGACCTTCGTCCGGTGGCGGGTGCAGCCGGCCAAGCTCCGGGCGCACCCCATGTATGAGTACACCGGCCCGGAGGACTCGACTCGGGAGGCCGCCGACGAGCTGTCGGAGGGCGAAGTGCAGAGCCGGCTGGAGAAGCTTCTGGCCCAGGAAGCGAGCCTGGACTTCTCCGACCGACCGGCCCCTTTCTGCCGGGCAAACGCGCCGAACGACGTAAGTATCCGAAGCCGTGCCTTTTTGGTTAAACCGCTGGCCGAGCCTGACTCGGGCACTGTCTTCATTTCTTTGCAGGATCTGTTCGGCTTCTGTTCCAGCGCTCCCCTCCCGGAGGACGAGATCTGGAACCAGCCACGGTACGCAGACGTCCCGGCGGGCGGAGCCCCGCCGGCGGGGACGCCCCCTTCTGGTACCGGCCCCTCGACGGGGGCCGGGTCTTCTAAGAGCACCGGGCCCTCCAAGGGGAAGGGCCCGGCGATTGTAAAGCCCCCTCCGCCGAGCACGGCCGCCCAGGACGAGGAGGAGGAGTCGTCAGATGATGGCAGCGCCTTCCGGGTGAAGGCGAGGAGGAAGCCAGCGGGCACCGGTCCGAAGACGCGAGGTGGCTCTGACGCCGCGCGGGGCGCCGCTCCGGCTAGACGGGGCGCCCCGGCCTCCCGCGTCCGCCCGGCGGCTCCGCCCGCCGCGGGGGTCGCGCCGACAAGGTCGGTCGATCGCTTTGCCGGGGGCGCGAGCCCGGCGGCGCCGGCTGGCGCTGATGCCGTGCCACCGGGACCAGAGGTCTCTGCCGCCGACGGCGGTCCGGCGGCGGCTGGTGATGACGCTCCCCCCAGTCGGGGGGAGAAGAGAGACGCCGATGCTGCCTTCGGGGCCGCCGGCGGGTCGGGAACCGCGCCGACCCCGACTGCCGCTACAGCCAGGCCGCGGGTCACGGAGTCCAAGAAGCGCCTCGTCGCCCCTCGGTCTTCAAAGTAAGTTCTTTTGCCGAGCACTTTTGCAGTTTCTTGCCTTTCCTCATGCGCTGACGTGGTCGGTGTGGCCTCCGTAGGACGCGAAGGGTGGGGGACATCTCGAAGGTGGTCCCGGACGCCACAGGGTCCAGCCAGGTGAAGGCCCTGCCATCCCGGATGCCCGGGCGTCCTCGCCTCCGGCTGCGGCGGATTCCTCATTGCCCCGGCCGCAGTCGCCTCCGCCCGCGGGTGCTCCCCAGCCTTCCGCCGAGCGGCCCGGCGCGCAGCCAGCCGCGCCGGTTGCTCCTCAAGGGAGGGCCTCGCCCGGAGCTTCGACGTCGGTGGCGCCCGCGGGTGCCGGTGAAGATGCGGCGCTGGGCAAGGATGCGGCGACGACTGAAGGTCCGAGTCCCCGCGCGCCCTCGCCGATGCGAGAGATCAGCGCGGCTCCGCCTCCCAAACCATGCTCCGAGCTGGTACGCGGCCGCTCCGAGTCCGGGGTGCGGACGGTGGGGATCCGGCTTCGACGATTGACGACGTCGAGGAGGAGAAGGAGTGGCGGGACGCGGCGGCCGCCGCTGAGGAGATCGGGGAGATCCTCCCTGCACTGATGAAGGCGGCGAAGGAGGGCGCCAATCTTCTGAACGGCAGGCTGCTGCCCCTGATGGAGGTGAGTTTGTTTTCCCGTTGAGTAGGTCCCTTGGGGAGTAGCCCCCGGGCCGCTGCCCGACTGAGGTAGTCGGGCGGAGGGTCCTTTGCTTTTCCCTTGTAGTCTTCACTCGGGGTGCACGAACAGTGCACCCAGAGGGTGTAGCCCCCGAGCCTGCGGTGGACTAGAATAGTCGGGCGGAGGGTATAGTTGTACTCTTTTGTCCTTTGTCAGTCGGACTCGGGGTGCACGAACAGTGCACCCAGAGGGTGTAGCCCCCGAGCCTCCGCTTGGTCCTGGGGACCAAGTGGAGGGTTTAATTGATCTTCCCGGGTGACTTCATGTTCTGATATTTCGTTTGGCGCAGAAGCTGTATCGGCGGTCGGAGGAGAAGACCGCCTTTCTCCAAGACCGACTGCCGGTTCTTGATCGTCTGGATCTGCGGAAGTCCGAATGGGACAAGATCACCGCAGAGCGGCAGTCGGCGGAGGACGTGGCCCGCAAGCGCGGGGTGGAGATCACCGGCCTGAAGGCCGGCCTTTCGCAGGAAATGGCGAAGTCCCAAGGTAAGTCGAGCGAGTGACCTTGGTGCCTTTCGCTCGTCTGTTCGTCGTTGTGCTGACATGGTGTCATCTGCAGCAGCCGAAGAGGAGGTCGCTCGGCTGAGGTCGGAGCTCGAGGCGATGACGGCCCGAGCCCGCGATCTGGACGCCGCCAGGGAGCAGGCTCGGAAGCTCGAGGAGGAGCTGGCGGCGGAAAAAAACCCGCTCGGAGGAGCTTGGGCGCGAAGCCGAGTCTGCGGCCAAGAAGGCCGTGGACTTAGAGACGGCGCTTGCCTCGGAGAAGGCTCGCGCCGACTTGGCGGAGAGGATGAGAGAAACAACTCGGACGCGACGCCGAGTCGGCGGCCAAGAGAGCCGCGGACGCGGAGGCAGCCGCCGAAGCCGCGACGAAGGCCCTCGCGGCGGCGGAGTCCAGTAAGTGCGGTTTCTTGGCTTTGGCCCGTCCGGCTGTCTCCTTTTTGCTCAATTGCCTTTTGTGGTGCAGAGTCGAAGGCGGCCCTTGAAAAGTCCCGTGGGATCCTCGGGTCGCTGATGAAGGCCGGGCAGGCGGCGTGCGGCGCCCTCTGGCCGGACGAGGCGGCGCCGGACTCCGTCGCGGTGGTCGCCGAGCGGCTGAACGAAGTACCGACCCGAGTGGCCTTCATCGAGGAGGAGAGCGCGAGGACGGGGGGCGGCCTGGTTTTGGCCGTGGCGCGGTCCCACTACCCGACGCTGGACCTGGAGGCCATCGGGGAGGGGTACGCGGCGGACCTGCCCGACGAAGACATCCCGGGGATGGTGGAGTCCGTCGAGCCCACCGTCGAGTCGCTGCTGAGTCGCTCCGGCCTGTAGATAATAGGAGTAGATGTGAACTGCTCGGAATAGCCGAGTAGATTAAAGGACTCGGGGGTGCCGAGTTGCTTTGCTGCGCACTCGGGATGCCCGAGTGACTTGTGTCAACTTTGCAAGTTTTTAACAAGTAAAGTTGTGGCCCCATCGGAAAAACTTGTGTTCCTGTGTATGTAAGTTTGTGCGTTTGTGCTCTTTGCCGATCCGTCGTAGCCTCCTTTGCGTAGGGATTAGCCGTGGGCGTGTGTCCCGAGTAGCGTAAGGGTGTGGCGTAGACCGGCGATCGGAGTCAAGGAGTGAACGTTAGACTTGTATACACAGTACTTAAGCATTTTGCGCTGATGGTGACCCGGATGGTAATCCGCCGAGTGCCTGCCACGAACGGGCGCAGCGAGGCAGTCGGGTAGAGTGATACTTTTGAACAAAGGCGAACTCTTTATTATTATGTCTGATACATTGAGAAAAAGGGTTTAAGCGTAGAAGCGACGTAGCTGTTCGATGTTCCACGCGTTGGTGAAGACGTTGCCGTCGCTGTCCCTCAGTCGGTAAGCCCCCGGGCGCAGCACCTCAGCGATTATGTACGGGCCTTTCCATGGCGGCGAGAGCTTATGCTGCTCCTTGTTCGATTGGACTCGTCGTAGAACCAGGTCGCCGACATTGAAGGAGCGGCCGCGTACGTGCCGACTGTGGTAGCGCCGTAGGGCCTGCTGGTACTTAGCCGACCGAAGGAGGGCGACTTCGCGGGCTTCTTCGAGCTGGTCGAGGGCATCGTGCCGAGCTTCTTCTGACTCGGCATCGTTGAAGGTGCGGACACGTGGGGACCCGTACTCCAGGTCAGTCGGGAGGACGGCCTCAGCGCCGAAGACCATGAAGAAGGGTGTGTAACCGGTGGACCGGTTTGGCGTTGTCCGGAGGCTCCAAAGTACAGATGGTAGCTCGGCTGCCCACTTGCCGGCGAATTTGTTCAGTCGCTGAAAAATTTGAGGCTTGAGGCCTTGAAGTATTAGCCCGTTGGACCGCTCGACTTGCCCGTTGGCGCGTGGGTGTGCCACGGCGGCAAAATCGAGGCTGATGTTGAAGTCGTCGCAGAACTGGAGGAACGCGCGACCGTGTGAACTGAGTGCCGTTGTCGGTGATGATGCTATTAGGCACGCCGAACCGGAAAACGATGTCCCGGACGAACTCGACGGCCTTCTCAGCAGTTATCGTGGCGACCGGCTTAGCTTCAATCCATTTGGTGAACTTGTCGACTGCGACGAAGAGGTGCGTGTACCCCCGGGCGCTTTCTTGAACGGGCCGACCATATCCAGCCCCCAGACGGCGAAGGGCCAGGTAAGCGGTATGGTCTGGAGGGCCTGGGCCGGCAAGTGTGTCTGCCGGGCGAAGTACTGGCACCCTTCGCAAGTGCGGACGATGTGTTCCGCGTCGGACACGGCAGTTGGCCAGTAGAAACCCTGTCGGAATGCCTTCCCGACTAAGGACGCGGGCGCCGCGTGGTGTCCGCATACTCCCGAGTGGATGTCACGTAGCAGTTGTTTTCCCTGGTCCTCAGGTATGCACCGTTGGAGGATCCCGGAGGTGCTCTTCTTGTAGAGCTCGTCGTCTATGATGACGAAGGACTTGGCGCGTCGCGCGATGCGGCGTGCATCGGTCTTATCCGGCGGGAGGGTGTCCCGCAAGATGTAGTCGAGAAAAGGTGTCGTCCAGTCGGGGGGTGACCACAAGGACCTCCGTGGGAGGTCGCTGAGTGGCGTCATTCTCCGGGACTTGTTGTTCTTCGGTCACGGGTGTTTTCTCCGCCTTGATGGAGGGAGTATGCAACTCCTGGAGGAAAACTCCCGTCGGGACGACGTCCCGACTGGATCCCAGTTTGGCGAGTGCGTCGGCATCCTCGTTGTCTCGGCGCAGAACATGGGTAATCTCCAGACCGTCGAACTTGGCTTCAAGCTTGCGGACTTCTTGGCAGTAGGCTTCCATGGAAGGGTCTCGGCACGACCAGTCCTTCATGACCTGCCGGACTACTAATTCCGAGTCGCCGCGCGCGAGGAGGCGGCGAATTCCGAGTGAAGCCGCAAGACGAAGACCGTGGAGCAGAGCCTCATACTCGGCGACGTTATTGGATGCCGGGAAGTAGATCTGCAGTACGTATTTGAAGCGCTCACCCTTAGGAGAGATGAGCACAACGCCAGCCCCCGCGCCCTGAAGCATCAGAGAGCCGTCGAAGTAGAGTACCCAGTGCTCGAGGTCGACCACAGAGGGCGGGGACTGAATTCTGTCCACTCGGCCAGGAAGTCGGCGAGAGCCTGGGACTTGATGGCCGTGCGGGGAGCGTAGACGATGCTGAACGCCATAAGCTCCATGGCCCACTTTGCGATTCGACCTGTGGCGTCGCGGTTGTTGATGACGTCGGAGATCGGGAAGGAGCTGACCACCGTGATGGGGTGGCCCTGGAAGTAGTGGACGAGCTTCCGTGATGTTATGAAGACCGCATAGGCTATCTTCTGGATCTGCGGGTACCGCGCCTTGGACTCGGAGAGTACTTCACTGATGAAGTAAACCGGGCGCTGTACCTTCTGAATATGACCGGGCTCGGGACGTTCCACGACCAAGACCGTGCTGACTACCTGAGTAGTCGCTGCGACGTAAAGAAGCAGCGGTTCATTGGGCATGGGAGACGCCAGCACCGGGGGGGTAGCCAAGAACTTCTTCAGGCCGTCCAAGGCGTCCTGGGCCTCGGGAGTCCAGGTGAAGGTATCCGACTTCTTCATGAGTTTGTATAGGGGCATGGCCTTCTCGCCGAGTCGGGAGATAAATCGACTGAGAGCTGCCATACACCCGGTAAGCCTTTGGACGTCTTTGAGGTTCTTTGGTGGGGCCATCTTGAGGATGGCATCGATTTTCTCCGGGTTGACCTCGATCCCTCACTCGGAAACAAGGAAGCCGAGTAGCTTGCCCGAAGGGACCCCGAAAACACACTTCTCGGGGTTAAGCTTCATGCTGAATCTTCGAAGGTTGGCGAAGGTCTCTCCCAAGTCACTCAGGAGGTCTTCTTTCTTTTGGGACTTGATCACCACATCGTCGACATAGGCTTGCACGTTCCGGCCGATCTGGGACTGAAGGCAGCGCTGTATGCACCGTTGGTACGTAGCGCCGGCATTCTTGAGTCCGAAGGGCATGGAAACGTAGCAGAAAGCGCCGAACGGAGTGATGAAAGATGTCTTGATCTCGTCGTCCTCCTTCATCTTGATCTGGTGATAGCCCGAGTAGGCGTCGAGAAAGCATAGAATTTCGCACCCGGCCGTGGAATCAACCACTTGGTCGATGCGAGGAAGAGTGAAGGGATCTTTGGGACACACCTTGTTAAGACTAGTATAATCAACACACATCCTCCACTTTCCATTCTTTTTGCGAACAAGAACTGGGTTCGCTAACCAGTCGGGATGATACACTTCTTTAATAAAACCAGCTGCTAAGAGCTTGGCTATTTCTTCTCCTATGGCCTGACGTCTATCTTCAGCGAATCGGCGTAAGCGCTGTTTGACCGGCTTGGCGTCCGGCCGAACGTTGAGAGAGTGCTCGGCAGCCTCCCTTGGAACCCCGGGCATGTCGGAGGATGTCCAAGCAAAGATGTCCCGGTTGTCCTGAAGGAAGCTGACGAGCGCGCTTTCCTATTTGTCGCTGAGCGCAGTCCCGATCTGCGTCGTCTTGGAGGAGTCTTCGGGGTCGAGTCGGATCGACTTGGTGTCCCGCGCCGACTGAAAAGATGCCGACGTCGAAGCTTTCTTGGATGGCGGTGCTTCCTCGACCACGGCTGACTTGAGGTTGGAGAGTATGGCTTCGGAGATCTGGGTCGCGGCGAGATTGCAGTTCTCGAGATCACACGTGTAAGCATGCTGGAAGCTGCTCTGCACTGTGATAACCCCATGGGGGCCCGGCATCTTGAGCTTCAGGTAGACGTAGCTGGGGACAGCCATGAACTTGGCGTAGCAGGGACGACCTAGTATGGCATGATATGATCCCGAGAAGTCGACGACCTCAAAGGTGAGGGTCTCGGTCCGGAAGTTGTCGGGAGTGCCAAATGTAACGGGCAGGCTGACCTGCCCGAGTGGACTCGCCATCTTGCCGGGTACTACCCCATGGAAGGGAGCACCAGTCGGCCTGATCTCGGATCGAGGGATCTTCATGTCGTCGAGAGTCTTGACGTAGAGGATGTTGAGACCACTTCCGCCGTCCATGAGGACCTTGGTGAGGCGGACGCCGGAGACAATCGGGTCCACCACCAGGGGGAAGCGTCCCGGCTGGGGTATGTAGTCGGGGTGATCCGTGCGTCCGAATGAGATTACGGACTCGGACCATCGCAGGTACTTGGGCACGGCCGGTTCCGCTGCGTTGACCTCTCGTTCAATGATCTTCTGGCGACGTTTGGTCTCGTAGCCGTTGGGACCGCCAAAGATCATCAAGCAAGCGGTCTCTTTCGGGAACTCGTCTCCCTCGTCTTGAGGGGGTTCCTTCTTGCCTTTGTTAGAGGCGTAGGGCTTGTTCAGGTTCTTCAAGAGGTTGCAATCGCGTGTCAGATGATTGGACTTGGGTCCATGGAAGTGACACGGCTGACTCATCATCTCTTCGAAGGTTGTGTTGGTGCGCGGTGGGCGGCGCGTCGGAGCGCGCTCGGCAGCAGCGACGAGGTCACCGCCCTTGCGCTTGCGGTGCTTCTTTCTAGATGACTCGGGCTGGTCATCCCGACTGGAGGACTCGGGCACCTTGCCCTTGCCTCTGTCCTTGTCATCCCGAGTAACACTGCGGACAGCCTCTTCGCCGGTAGCGAAGCTGTTGGCTATGTCGAAAAGCTCACGAGTAGTCTGTGGATTCTTCCGCACAATCTTGTGGATCAGATCGGTGCTCCGAACTCCTTTGGAGAAAGCGGTAATGACGTCGCCTTCCCGGATCTCGGGCAGGGAATTCTTCTTCTTAGAAAAGCGTTGGATGTACTCACGGAGAGTCTCATCCGCCCCTTGTGTACAGCTGTGGAGATCCCACGCGTTCCCGGGCCGATTGTAGGTGCCCTGGAAGTTGTTCACGAAGAGGGTCTCGAGGTCTTTCCACGTATGGATGCACCCCGGAGGTAGGCTGGTCAACCAAGCTCGCGCTGAGTCGGCCAGGAAGAGCGGCAGGTAGTGGATCGCGACGTAGTCGTTCCCACCGTTGGTTCTGCACGCTGTGTGGTAGTCGGACAACCAGATGTCCGGTCGCGTCTCGCCCGTGTACTTGTCGATGCCGGTGACCCGGAATCGCGGCGGGAAGATGACGCTGCGGATACGTGGGCCGAATGCTTTCGGGCCCGAGTACCCCAAGCCGGAGGAAGTCGGAGGGGAGCGTTCCCGGCTGGTGGCGCCACTATCATTGCGGTGGTTGCCACGATTTTCTCCCCTGGAACCGTGATGAGCGCTTCTCTCTGCGTCCGCGGGGTTCCTAGGTCCGAGCCGATTGTGGACCGGTGTAGCTTGTCGGGCGTTTTTTTCGGCATCTCGCCGAGCACGGGTCCTGGCATCTATGGTGCCACGAGCATCTCGATCGGCGCCGAGTCGCCCATGGACGTTGCCTGCCGGCTGACGTCGGTCGGGACTTGCTCGTCGCCCATCCGCGCGCGGATGGACTCTTCTGAGGCGTAGAGCGCCGGCTCCTGACACCTGCGGAGGAGCTGGGGCGATCTTCGGAGGCTTCTGCGTGCTGGAGGGCGGTTTGCTCTAGCAGGATGCGGAGCCGTCGAAGTTCTTCGTATCCCGGGTTGCCCTCGGGGATCTCGATGGCGTGTGCCGCCATGGTGGCTGCAACGATGTTGTGACTCGGGAGGGGAAAAATCGTAACCCCATCCTTCTCACGCATGCGGAGCTCGTTGTGGACTTGGCGTCCTCGAATCCTCATGTCGTCGTTGCGTTGTTGGTCGTCTCGCTGGCGAGCGAGCCGAGTCTGCTGCTCGATCAACTCTTCCTCCTTAGCAAGGAGTCGGAGTCGGGTGGCCTCGAGCTCGTCCGGCGTTTGTTGCTCAATGGGGACTTCTTGGCCGTCATTGCCGTCTAGCGTGCCGGCATTGGCCATGAAGACTTCCCGGGACGGATGGTGGCTGCCAGAGCTTTCATCCTCGTCCGAGTAATACTCGAGGACAGGGAGGAGAGAGTCGATGGCGCCGACCAGTCGGGATCCGAGTGCGAACTCGTGTGCAATAAACGGATCCGATTTCGGCGAAGCCTCTTCCCTGGGGAGAGGGGCCGAGCGTGTGGGCTTCGTGGGAGTCCCATGCTGAAGAGCTGGTGAAGCCTCTGCCGATCGGGACGTCGCCGAGTAGCAGAGGTGAAGCTGGCCGATCTTGTCGGCGATGAAGTCCAACCTCCCAATCGGAAGAGTTGGCCAGGGTCCGGGGCAGCGCTGATGAAGGCGAACTTCAGGCTGCTTCCCGAGACAAAAGCGTTGTTGTTGTTGGCGAAAGCCATCCCGACTCGTGCAGATGGATCTATGCGCACGGTCCCCTACCTGGCGCGCCAACTGTCGGAGTATTATTCCGGCAATACTAATTATGGGGCGGCGTGAGCACAGCAAATCAGGATGGCTGCACACGGGAGACAAGATTTAGACAGGTTCGGGCCCTCCCGGAGAGGTAATACCCTACGTCCTGTGTTTGGTGGCTGGTATTGCTGTGTCCCGAGTGCCGCAGGCCCTAGAGAATCGATCTCGAAGGGGCCTGAGCTATGAAACAGTGGAGATGATGCTGGATGTAAAGCGATGCCGATCGGAGGTCCCCTATCGAGCCTTATATAGCCGGCCGGGGTAGGGTTACAGAGTCCGGATCGGGTTAACAGATATGTTTCCTATTTGGTTACAACCGATTCCGGGTAAGCCGGACAGGTACTAGTCCTTGTCTTGTACTCCACGTCGGTGAGGTGCCCCCGTGTTGTAGTCGGACTCCGAGTAGTCGGTCCGGCCCATCCCGTGGCCGGGAGGCCGGATTCGTCCTCCATGGTGATACCCGGGTGGCATATCACCATCACCGCTGATGCGTGGCAGCGCCGGGGTGACCCGCCCCGGTCACCACCAGCTTCGGGGCCGGCGCCGTGCCTCTCGCCGCCGCTTTCTCTCCCTTTAAAACCCCCCTCCGGCGTCCCGAGCTCCCTCCCCGCTCTCTCTCTCTCACACCGCCGCGCCGCTCGTCTCCCTCCTGGCCCCGCTGGCCTCGCCACCGGACCTCGCCGCTGCGCCGCTTCCGAACTCCGCCGCCCCCCGTCGCCTAGCTCACCGACGCCGTGCTCGCCACCTCCGCCCCGACCTCGCTCGCCGCTCCCGTCGCCGCCCGCCTCAGTGCCGCTCCACCCCCACCTCGCCGTCGCCGCCTAGCGCCGCCACCCGAGCCCGGTAAGCCCCACCGCCGCCGTCCTTCCCTCCCCGGACCAGCCACCGGTCGGGCTGCGCCACGCAGCCGAGCCAACGGCCCGGCCGGGTCCCGACCGGGTTAATCCAGCCATTAATGGCCCATTAAGTGTGTCATTAGGGACACATTTAATGCTAACAGACATATTAATTGTGTTCATTAAATGCTAAGTATAATTAATGCGATTAATTACTAATCCGACCGGTTAATTACCCATAAATGCTAATGATTGACATTTATTGCTAACCCGACACAATAATGGTCATCATTAATAACTAACAGTGTATTAAATGAGTTAATTAAATGCATCTCTATAACAGCTGGGTCCCAACCGACAGGATTAAAAATAAAAAGAATAAATGAGATGAAATTATGACTAGTGGGCTCCACCTGTCAGTGGCTCGGTCAACTTTGACTAGAGTTAACCATGGGGCTCACCTGTCAGCCTCAGGGTTAGATCTGAGCTGAGTAATAAAAATATTATTATTTTAATATTATTTCTATTTACTGAGAAAAATATAAAAAAAGATTTTTAAATTGATTAAATCTTATAAAATTCGTAGAAAATTCATTTTAATCAGAAAAATATAAATAATATATCAAAATGTTCAGAAAAATGAGAGCTATTCAAATACATTATTTTCGTCCATGTTTGCATTTTAAGAAAAATATATATGGCTAAAAACTCAAATTAGGGTTTCCCCGATTAGCCGGAAGTCGTCGGATCGCAATATCTCGAGCGTCCGGACTCCGATTAAATTGATTCCACTTGCATCAGTTTTCTTTTTGAATACTCTATGCCATGGCATGCATTTCATCCCATGCTGATGTTCATCATTGTGGTATTTATTATTGCACCTTCTTTTCCGGTATTTTCGTTCTTCCCGATAGAGCCGGAAGATCTTGACGCACACACTCCCGAGCAAGAACCGAGTGTTCTAGCCGAACAGCAAGGCAAGCAGCCCTTTGAACATATTGCAAACATCCTACTACTTGCAAAGTATTAATTGTTTTCAAATCTATTACCGTATGCATTCAAATTCTACTTTTCGTTAAGTATCAATTCTATTCCTTGAATAAACTTACTTTGTCGCACAATCAACACCACCACCCCCCCAAACCTATTTAGAGTAGTTTAGTTGTTGCTTCTAAGTTATTTATATAATCTATGATGCTTAGACATGCTTAGACATGTAAAAGTCGTAATTCCTTGGATGGCAGACAAAACACAACACCCTGGATGGGTTACGTGGTAGGTGGGTGTTCACTAGGATGTGTCTAATAAACTTGACTAATAATTATCGGGATAGACGAGAGGCCATGGCTAGGAGCATGGTGGGTGGCTCTACTAAGTTGAAAACATTGTAAAGGTCGTGTTCAATCATACTCTGCTAGCACACCTGGTGAAGTGTGTTGCTTGCTTAGCATTAAGAGTCAATTGATACGCGTAGGTAAAGATGTACACCCCTGCAGGGTTTGAACTATTCGAATAGCCGTGTCCAGGTTTGGACAGCTTGGTAAGAATCCGCATCAAATTAGACAACTACAGCAAAACTCTAAAACTTGCCAACTTTAAGGTTAAGGTGTAGCAATTGCTTCCTCCCCGGGTGATTGAGGAAGAATCGAGGGTTTAAATGTTCGGTGGTCTGCAATAGAGTTCTATCGTAAAGTTAGAGTCATCCCTTTAAAAAGCAACTCTTGTAGTCGGATTTCATTCTACTTAAAAGAGTATTGTCAAAAGCATAATTAGCTTTCCGTAAAAATAGTCCACTGTTATCCCTTTATTGAAACCTATTGCATCTATTACTAATTTCCCCTGTAAGTCTTGCTGAGTACAATTTTGTACTCACCTTGCTGTTGCTGACATTTTTGTGCAGAGGAAACCATTCTCTCAACGGATGGTTTCTACATAGAGATCGACGCCAACGACGACTAGTCGCTGGAAATTTCAGGCACTGATCCTGCCCAGAGTTCGGCAGCTCGTTTGTTCTGCCGCCACTTTTGGCCCAACCTTGTTGGCTTCGTAGCCTTATATACTCTTCTGCTGTGTATCGACTAGTTTGATGTGAGTATAGTTGTTAAGTTTCCAATGACAACTAATATTATTGCAGTTGCAGTCGTAGATTTACTGTTGTGATACCGGTTCGTTCTCACCTACTCATGTGCCTTGTGTGTATGATATTGAAGCACATGGTGCAGGTAGGGTTTCAGAGTCTTTACCATAGAGTCGTTAAGTTTATCACCCCTGTGAAGTGACTCTTCCACCGGGAGCTTGGGAGCTATATCATCTACTCCAGCCGAGCATTAATTTGCCGGGGCGAGTTGGGATTGACGCTCCGGCTCAGTGAGAAAAGAGTGAGGAGACCATATCACCCTACTTAATCTGTGCATTGGTTTGCCGGAGCAAGTTCAGGGTTGACGTCTCGGGCTATTCGAAGTCATATCACTTCATTCCTCTTGGAATTGATATCCAAGGGTTAAGGTTGGGGTTGACGTTTCGACTTAGCGGGTGATTTGACTTAATATTCTCTGTTACGGATTCTGGGTCCCGAGAGCTTTGGTATCAGAGCAGGACTGTCTGTAGGACAACCTTTGACCTTGGTCGTTGTTGGGTCTAGAGTTTCAAAAATTATTTCGAACTTAAAAAGGATTTGTGAAAAGCGTAAGTAGTGGTTCTTTTCCTCCATATCCTTTCCAATCCTAGTCTTCTCCTTACCTCTTCATTTGTTTGAAAAGTGGATTGGCTACTCTTTTCTCCTATTCAAAAGTTAGAATTCACGTGTTTGGGTATCTTTATCTTCCCTCTCACTTAATTCACCCTACGGCCAGGCTCCTGAGCCCGAGCCGTGAGCTTCCCCAAGCTACAAGCCAAGCTCCTCCCTTCCTTCTTCCCTTTTTCCCAGCTATGAGGGACCCGGTATTTTAATCCGACTCAGGGAATTCACAACTAGTGAATACGGTGACCATAGCCGCTACCTGCGACGGACTATGGCCCACCCCCGCCCCGTGCGACATGCATACGACACAATGCGTATGACTCACCACGGCTTGATTGAGGGATCACGATTCCAAAAACATACGCCACAATGCGTATGACTCATTTTGGCAATGGACCGTACATTCACTTTGCACTTCACCTGAATCGAAAGAAAATAGCGAACACCTCCATATGCACCCAACCACACTCCCCATTCAACATACACGCAGGATAGACGGGAGGTGGGGGCATATGTTGGACAGCAAGCATATCATCACACAAACCACTACAGTACGATAATACTACTAGCTGTCCACATTGTGAACAAATATTACATCACTCGGCTATAACCAAAAGTTTTAGTCGAATCCATAAAGTGAAACGAGTAGCAGCGGATGGAATAAACAAGACCCACAGCGGCACATTAACCGCTGTCCAAAACATTCCCAACAAAACCCCATGAGTCAAACACTACCGAGGAAACCACAAATTTCAAGCGTCGTCGAAAAAGTCATCAACCACTGGCTCACCTGCAAGCTCTAGGAATAACTAGGTGAGTACAAAAGTACTCGCAAGACTTATTCGTGCTTGATTAAATGTCTATTGGGGGGTGTGGGGGAGATGCAGCGATATGTTATTCCCTGGTATGTTGCCAACCATTATTGAGGGACAATGAAATCTCCTCACACCACTTTCCACTTTTAGTCAATGCAATGAGGAAATTATTCCAAAATGTTGACTTAAATGCTTCTGAATCTAGGATTTTGATAACAAGTAGCTGTTAATTGTTGTCGTAAACCTTTCTGCAGCTAGTGTGCGACTTTGACTGGGCAGTGGATGATTACGAGGTGTGTATGGATTTTATTTGTTTCACTCTGATGCTACCCATGAAAGAGAATCTGCGTTGAATAATTGTGTTGCAATGTAGGATTTTACTAATGAGAAAGTTAAAGATGAGGTGTTACCAGAGCAAGAGAGACAACTATTTAAGGTGCACATTCTTAAAAATTTGTGTTTATTCTATTATTATAAAGGACAGTTAGCATAGTTTATGATCATTACCTCGATAAGTACTCTTCCAAACTTCCCTACCACATTTTTTAACAGGAATTCCTGAAGGAGAAGGTTAGAGAAAGGAAGAGAGAGCTGAAACAGGTTTACAATCAACTGAAATATTAATTTCCTTCACCGGAGATTTAATGCATTCTAATACTATGTTTCTCCAAAACTTATGCAGGCTAAAGAAGCCAGAAAAAAAGCTATTGATGATATGGATCCTAAGATAAAGGAGACCTACAAAAATATCCGATTTTACAAATTTTATCCTGTAAAAACCCTGGACACTCCTGATGTAAGCTCAAAGGTATGCATACTGTTACTCGATATTTCTAGAAAGATATGAACTTGCTTTGGATTTAACTTTGTATCTGTTGTGTTCTGCAGGCAACGTACATCAATAGATATTATGGGAATGCATACGAACTGATGTGAAGTTCAGTCTTGCATTTTCTGGAGGAACAATTTGTTTTGTTAACCTATGGCCTGTGTGACCAATTACCTTGTATGCTCGATGCAACATCTGTGTTGTGCTCCGGTGGGAAATTTGAGTTTGTTATATGCAATCTCAGCTTGGTGATTTGATATGATTTTTATGTTTAAGCTTCCTTTGAACTTGGATTTTTTTCTTCTGCGTGCTCTATATCAATTGAATTGTTTCATGTGAAATACTTGTGCTGGGGTCTTGTGTAATACCCATTTCACCCTTACGATTAGGTTTTGCATTTATTCATGCATACATGCCATCATCCCCGCATCCACACCTTGCATAAATTTAAATCTATAACAATTATATTTTATAGAATACGTACATATCTCATCCTCGGTGGATAATTTTGTAAACACCAATCAACTTATTTGGATTATCAACCCTCAGTATTAGTAATAGTTGGGGAGCAGATCAGTAACCCTCTTAGTGGATCACCACGTAAGTTCCCCTTTCCAACAGCTTCATCCCAAGATTCCGTGATTTGCTACCTCAATTGAAGAATTAGAAATTCAATCGGAAGAGAAGGGCTGAATTGTAATTAATTTAGTAGGCAATATTTAAATGCATGAAAAGCTATAAAAATTTATATCTAGCCATGAATAGGGGGATTTTAGCTACAGGAAATTTTTTAGAAATATTGAAGGAGTTTAGGGCTTAGTTGTAAGTCAAACCTACTTTTGAGCCATATTTGAATTTAAATTCAAAACTATGTCAAACAGTGTCCAAATGACCTCAAATTTTTACAGTAGGTCCCAAATGCTATTATGAAGGTCCTATAAAAATTTCAAAACATTTGGAGTTCATTTAGGCCCTCAAATGATTTAACAAGTATCTCTGTCTGGAATTAAAAGAAAAAGGAAACAAAAAGGAAAAGGGGTTTGGGCCGAGGCCCACTCGGCCAGCCCGCTAACCCACCAGCGCCGCAACCCGCCTCCCCATCTCTTCTCTCCGCTTTCTCCTTAGGGAAAACGCCCCGGGCCTGGCGCCTTCTCCCCCTTTTCTCTGGTTTCCGTTTTCCCCATTAGAAAACGCCTCTGGCGCCTTGCGCTTTCTCCCCCCTCTCACCCGGCGCGTGGGGCCCGCTCGTCAGGGCTTGGCCACCACGTCGCCGCCGCCGGTAAGCCGAGGTGGGCGGCGCCCCACCATCCCGACCGTGCCGCCGCCCCTTTAAAGCCCTGTTCGGACCGCGCCCTCCTTCCTCCTCCCTCCCCGAACCCTAGCTTCCCCTTCTCGTTGCCGGAGCACCATCGCGCCACTGTCTTCTTCGTGACCGACCGAGCTCCGGCGAGCAATTCCACCGCAATCAGCCGTCCCCGAGCTCCATCGCCTCCCTCCCGAGCTCACCCGCCTCTCCCCGCACCTCCTCCGCCCTTTCTTTTTGCAGATCCGTGCCCAAGCTCCGTCTTTGCGTCGCCTACTTCCCCGCTACCGGCCTTTACTCCGGCAAGCAATCGCCGCCGCTCCGGTGCTCCCCGAGCTACATTTCCCCTTCCCCGAGCACCGCACCTTTCTCCCTAACCTCCTCCCCCACCCTTCCTTGCAGATCCGAGCCCCAAGCGACCTCCCCGCCGGCCACGGAAGCTCCTCGCCGCCGTTGCTCGTCGCCAGCTTGCCTCCGTCCTCCGCCGCCTTCCCGAGCTCGTGCATTGCCCCCAGGGTAAGCCCCCGCTGCTCCCATCGCTCTCCCCGTCCCTCACCGAGCTCCGTAGCGCCGGCGAGCCTTCTCCGGCGAAGATCCGGTGAGGCCACCGCCGTCCCGAGCCCCGTGCCACGTCAGCGCAGAGAGAGAGAGGAGAAGGAGCGACGTGGCGCTCCCCGGTTGGATCCCCATGCTCGGTCAGCAGCTGACCGGGCTCCCCTTTGTCCAGTCAGCGCTGCCACCGAGGGCCCACGCGTCAACTGGGTGCGTTTAGGGGTAGGAAACCTGGGGTAGGATAGCCGGGTGCGCGTAGCATTTTTTTCCTTTTCGCAGATTAGGGTTAGGGTTTTGTCGATTTCCCGATAGATCTTCGATTTGGCGTAACTTTTGAACCGTAACTCCAAATTGAACAAATTTTATAGTTCTGGAATCCTTGAGAAATTTCCTACAATATGGTTGAAATGAAATTTCAAAATTTGAAATGTGAACCCAGAACAACCTTGAGTTTGAATTAGTTCATTTTCTTCGTACTAAGTTTCGATAATCTATAACTAGAGGGTCATAGCTCCAAATTGAGTGATTCTGATTGCGTTAGGCTCGTATCTCTGAGTACTTTCGTAATACTGAAGTTTCAGAACATGACCACCCGCTGAGAGAAGCAATTTTCAACCCTAACTTGCCTTCGGATATAAGTTGACATGCATGCATGATAGAACAACCATTTAAATTCCTACAAAGTTAATTTGAGAAATGCTCTCTACCATAGCTCCTTAACATCTATAGGTCACTTTAGAATCTTGCACTTAGCATCATCCATCATGCATTCATGCCGAACCTCATTGCTTTCTTTTGTCGTTTGTTTCCGGTACTTCGTGTTATTTGCAATAGAGCTCGAAGAAGGAGACCACCAGGCTCACGATTCAACGCAAGACCAGGAGCTTTGCGAACAAGGCAAGCAGAGCTTGTTGCATCTCTTTTATTCTATTACATGCCTGACTACTAGTAATGTGTGGATGTTTGGTTAGGGATTATGATCGGAACTATTTAGGATTGTTCTGAGAGGTCATTTTTCTGTGATGGTTGAGAATTTAACTTAATGCCCTATCAACTTGGAATTATTAAAAGTGAGATGTGAGAGCCGAAGGGGGTACGTGCGCGATGGATACGATTGGTATATTTGATGCCATGAATGCGACCCAGGTGTAAGGAGAGTTTGTCGCTATACCAATCTGAGGTTACTCCATCATAGCACTCCTCTTGTCACGCGTGGACGTCAGCGGAAGTCACCGCTATGGGTATATCTGATGGCAAGTCTCGGTCACTTGGAGCCTTGCAACCTCCGAGTGAGGAGCACTCGTTATAACCATGGTAGTTGTACAGCCGGTGACGGACCGAGAGATTGATTGGAATAAATATGTGATAAATTGAGAACCCTCATGGTCGTTGCCGGAATCACCGCTATGGGTTATCTGATGGCAAGTCTCGGTCACTTGGAGCCTTGCAACCTCCGAGTGAGGAGCACTCGATATTTCCATGGTAGTTGGATTTGCCGGGACGGTCCAAGGGGGTTGATTACCTTAAATGGGCGTGGGCTGCCCCAGATGAGTTTGAAATAGCAAGATGGTTGCTTCTATGGTGGCATTTTGAATTGTATGAAATCTGGACTGTAAGTTGAAGATTATGTTCTCGTCCATATTGTTATTCATGCCATGTTTCCTAGTTGTATCTTGCTAAGACGAACTCACTTAATCAATTTAGTTGAAGAGCAATAACATGTTCTCAACGTAAGATACATCTACACATGCTAGTGTGCGCAACCTTGCGAATGATAATCAAGTAAACATCCACACACATAGCACATATGAATAGGGCATACGCAAAGGTACAGAAAGTAAAGATGCAACAAGCTCTGCTTGCCTTGCTCAAGTGGTTCCTGGTCTTGCGGTGAGTCGTGAGTTTGGTGGTCTCCTTCTTCGAGCTCTTTTATAAACAACACGAAGAACCGGAAAGGAAACGATAAAGAAAGTAATGAGATTCAGCATGAATGCATGATGACAAAAAACTAGCTATCTATTACATATGTGACCTAGGAAGGTTAGAAACCCGCTGTAATGAGGGTTTCCTAGTTGGATAGGTTAAAGTTGAGTTACAACCCTGACGAAATGCATGTCATTTTATGTGGTTGCGGATGTTAGGGTTTGGAAACTACGAGTTACAGTGGATGGTTAGGGTATAAAACATTGGTGTTATGCAAGTATACTGAAGTATGCTCCTAATACAACTGGAATCATCAAATTTAGGGTTACATTCGCCAAGTTATGAGCTATCGGAGATATCGTATAGAAAAAGGGGTGATTTAATCCAATTCAAGTGGATCTGATTTTTACATTAAAAATTTTAAAGTTTTGTTCCAGCCAAGTTGTAGGAAATTTCATAAGCTTTCCAACGATATAAAATTTGTTGAATTTGGAGCTACGGTTTAAAAGTTACGCTAGCTTGAAAATTGCTGGAAAAATTTCCTAACCCTAACCCTAATTCTGCGAAACCCTAAATGCTAAGTGAAAGTGCATCTAGTGCCCCTAATGGATTTTGATGATTAATGACAAACGATTAAGGGACTAATGGTTTACTAAGTGTATACAGGTGATTAGTCCCCGAGTGATTGGTTTAACCAATGAATGATGACCCCTAAAAATTGATGTTGCAGAAAGGCTTGGATCTAGAAGATTAGTGGAGATTTTCTAGTGTTTATATGATTGAAGATCATTTGAGTCCATAGGACAAGCCGCCTATTAAGAGGGGTCAGATAGGTTAAGCTCTAGGAAGGATTTTCTTATAGTGCTCAGTTCAAATCTCAAAGAAATCCTTTTGAAATCTCTTTTTGAAACACAGTTAGTGATTCTCGGTTGTACCGGTTTGAAGAATCGGTTGTACCGGGATTGGCCTCTAATGCAAGGATTGAGGACTTTGTGGTCTCAGCCTTGAAGAGCTTCAGTTGCGGCACAACCGGTCTTGAATCCGGTGCTGCCGAGAACGGCCTCTGTGTTGGAGAGTTAGGGAACCCTGCCACTTAGGGTTTTGCCCTAGTTTCATATTCCGGAAACCGGTACGACCGGTTTGGGAGTCCGGTGCTACCGGGATATGCTTCTGTAACCTAGACCAAGTCCTGTTCGTTTGTCTGCGGTTGCACCGGGTTTGTCTTCCGGTTGCACCGAGAATCCTCTCTGGACTTAGGTCGATTTGATGCCCTAGTCTAAGTCGCTTCTGAGTTGTCCGCGGTTGCACCGGGTTTGTCTTCCGGTTGCACCGGGAATATCCTCTGGACTTAGGGCCAAGTTTGTCTCAGACTAAGTCATATTCTTCATGTGTCTGCGGTTGCACCAGTTCTGTCTTCCGGTTGCACCGAGAACATCCTCTGGACTTAGGTCTTTTGTTGAAGCGGATGTACCGGGGTATGCTTCCGGTTGGACCTTTTTCTTCTCTGTGAGGAAGAACGTGTCATTTCTTCATACCCGGCACAACCGCCTTCGAGATCGGCACAACCGGGATTTGCTTCTGGAAGTTGCTCTGTTGAGCTCATTCTTCAATCCCGGTGTGACCGCGTTTCCTCCGGACCTACCGCCTTCGTGGTGAAGCATTTCGCTGTGCTTCAGTTGTTCTTCAGATCTAGCCGTTGGTTTGAATCCCGGTGCTACCGGGTTCGTCTTCCGGTTGGACCGGAAGAGAATCTCTGAGTCCAACGACTCTTTTCTACAGACTGGCTATAAGTAGCCCCCGACCCCCTGCGGGCTCAGGAGGACTCTCTGCGCAAAAAGCATTCTCACCCACTGAGTTCCCTTTCCTCTTTGACTCCATTGAGATCCCCTTTGTGAGAGGAAAGCATTTGAGAGATTTGAGCTTTGGATTGAGCACTCAAGCTGAACTTCTTCGAGCCTAGCAGATCTGAGCTATTACTCTTGGAGATTTGGCATCTCCTAGCCGGCTAGGTGTCTTGGAAGAGCTCTAACCTGTGGAATCGCCTCCAAAGTTTGTGAAGGTCCGGGGATCACCTCAAGATCCACCAAGAGTGTTGAGCAGCTCCTTTGTGGACACAAGCTCAAGGAGAAAAAGGTGAAGACTGGGTGTCTTCGGAGCTTTGTGCTCAGCCTCTCCAACGAAGACGTAGAGTTGTTGCCAACAACTTGAACTTCGGGTTAAATCCTCGTGTCTTCTATTTCAGCTCTTTACTTTGTGTTGTTCTTAAATTGAGTTGATTGTTGTTTACTCTCTGCTGCTTCAGTCTTAATCTGCTTCACTAATTGCATGCTAAGCAACAAATTTGTTAAAATTTGATAATCTCCTATTCACCCCCCCTCTAGTCGATAAACCTCGATCTTTCACTAAGCGTACCCGGCTATCCTACCCCGGGTTTTCCACCCTTAATCACCCCCAGCTGACATGCGGGCCCCGGGTGACAGCGCTGACTGGGCAACCGAGACCCAGTCAGCCGGTGACTGGACCCCAAGGGCCAATCCGTCGCTGCCACCTCATCCCTCTCATCTCTCTTCTCTCCCTCACGTCTCTCTCTCGGAGCCGACGACCTCAGACGGCGGCGACCTCGCCGAAGTTAGCCGGGAAGGTGCTCGGGGAAGGACGGATCAACCGAGGGAGCTCGCCGGAGCAAATACCGGATTTGGGGAAGAAGGAGGAGGTGGCGGCTCTCGGGACTCGGTTCTGCAAAATGAAGAGGAGGGGAAGGTGAGGAAGGAAGTGGGCATGCTCGGGAGCTCGGAGGGGGAGTCGATTACTCACCGAGAGCTCTAGAATTCCTCGTCGGAGTCGGTGACCGGAGCGGAGAAAAGAGCGGCGGAGGAAGCGCTCAGGCACCGGAGGGATGTCCGAACGGGCTATTTAAGGGGCGGTGGCGGTGGCGGTCGGAACGGTGGTGGATCCACCGCCCATCCCGGCCTACCGGCGTCGGGGACGTGGACGGCGAGCGCTGGCGAGTGGGGCCCGGGCGACAGGTGAGAGAGAGGAGGGAGCTGACAGGTGGGGTCGGGAGGTCAGAGAGAGAAGAGGGGGAGGGCGCACACGGGCTGGCCTGCGGGTTGGCTTAGTGGGCCGGCCGAGTAGGCTTTCGGCCCAGATCCTTTGCCCTTTTCTTTTTCTTTTTCCATTTTCATTTTGAGCTGATTTGTAAATTGGATTTGAACCCTCAAATGGACTCCAAATCATTTGAAATTTTTACAGGAGGTTTGTAATTGAGTTGAGAACCTACTGTAAAAATTTGAAGTCATTTGAACACTGTTTGACCTGGTTTTGAGCTTAATTTCAAATAGGGCTCAAATTAGGGTTTTGAACTAAAGCTAGGTCCTAAACTTCTCCAAATTTTTTGAAATTTGGCATGGAGCTAACATTTCCATATTCATGGCTATTCCCAAAGTTTGGTGAAGTTTTAGCCACAATAACTTGTCTTTTCCCCTAACCCTAGTTTTCGACACTTTAGGGTTTGAAATCGAACGTTTCGATTGAGTTGTTATTTCATGTGACTTTTGGAGCAATCTTGGGGAGGGAATGTTGGTGAATGGTTCCAACCTAGGGAATTTGGACCTTGAACACCTAACATTGCAAAAACCCTAGTTTGCTAACCCAAATAAGTTGATTGGTGTTTGTAAAATTTTCCACCGAGGATGAGATATGTACATATTCTATAAAATATAATCATATTACATCTAAGTTTAAGTAAGGTGTGTGGGGATGATGACATGTATGCATGAATGCAGGGCAAAACCCTAATCGTTGAGTTTGGGTATTACACCCGCGGATGCAACCGAGCTCCCTTGACATTTTATTCCTCCCGAGCTGCCAAATTCCCCTCCTTCCCATCATGCACCGGCCTCGGCCACAAAGACCAATAGCTGAGTTTTTGAGCTGCCTCTTCCCTTGAACCGTTCACCCCTTCTCCACCTCCCGTAACTCCAAGGCCAAGCCACGGCGAGCCGCCACCACCAGCTCTAGCGAGGAGTCCCGTCTCTGCCGATGAAGCGTAACTCGCCAGCAGACTCCCCGCCGCCCACGCCGCCACATTGGATGCTTGCAGTACCGGTGTGTGCCTCTGCACGAGCCACATCTACGCTGCCGCTCCACGTGCTGTCGCCGTCTACCCGACGAGCACGCGTCCGCTAGACCCACCGGTGCTGCGCGTCAACCATTGCCGTCGGCAAGCTCGCTCGAGCCTTCGCGTCACCTCTCTCCCTCTTCGGTAAGCATGGACTAACACCCTAATCCTCAAAGCTTGTGTGATAAGTAAGCTCTAAAAGCTGCAACCCTCACCTATAAATCAGGCCCACCGGCAGTTAAGTGAACTAGCATTTCGAGATTATGCCTTTGTATTTTGAACACGTACTCCGCCAAATTCTCTCTGATTGCTGCCTCAATACAGTGAAGACGCCCTGCCAAAAAGCCACTTCCGACGTCATCTTTGAAACCAGACTTAACTAAACAGTGAACGACCTCTGTATAACTAAACTTTAGATGGTCCCCTGTATACTCCTCTGAATCACTTCATTCTTTTTCTAACTTCCTAAAATTTCAAAATCTATATACTAGTACCAGTTTCATAATTTTTAAAATTATTTGAAATTCAAATTTGGACTTAACTCTAATATAGCTCTAGAGCACCTATCTTCTCGCACATAGCTCCAAATGACCTAATTACTTCTCCTAACAACAACTAAAAATCATATGAAACATTGGAGTCCAGAAGAGCTTCAAGATTTTAAATCTTTTACACATTAATTCCATAAAAGGGAAATAAAACCCTTAATATCCCGTAACCCTCGAATGATTATAACTTAGTATGCTACTCCAAAAGCCTTGCTGATAAACTTCCTGAATATTTCAATAGACGTCTCTATCCTTTGGATCCAACTAGGATATGGAAACCGAGATCATTGCAAGCACTATTATGTCATTAAGCTAGGGTTCCTAGCTCTATGAAGAACCTTTATTTCATATGAGGTAGATTCATTCTCACCTCTCTCGAAACTCTAATAAACATAAAATCCAGGGGATATGATTTATCAGGGTGGAAACGGATAACGGATAATCCGTATTATCCGTTTTTCGTATTCGAGAGAACGCTAATATGGCAAGCAACATCCGTATCCGGATTTAAAACGGATCCGGATTCGGATATTATCCGGATTGTTTTTCCGGATACGGATCCGGATGTGGATCTGTAAAATAAAACGGATCCGGATACGGTTTCGGATATATCCGTATCCGGACCCGGTAACCCTCAAGCCTCATTTCCAATCTCACATTCTCAGTCCCGATTCCCCCCATTCCTCAATCCCTGCCGACCTGCCCTAGTGGCTAGTGCCCACTGCCCTAGCAGCGCCGCCACTCGCAGGCTGCCGCCCCCGCCCCGGCCGCCGCCCTCAGCCGGCCGCCCAGCCGGCCGCCCCGGCCGCCGCCCCCCGCCCTCAGCCCACCGCCCCGGACGCTGCCCCGGCCGCCGCCCGCCGCCCTTAGCCTGCCGCCCCGGACGCTGCCCCGGCCGCCGCCCCCCGCCCTCAGCCCGCCGCCCCGGACGCTGCCCCGGCCGCCGCCCCGGAGGCTGCCCCGGCCGCCGCCCCCCGCCCTCAGCCCGCCGCCTTGGACGCTGCCCCGGTCGTCGCCCCGCCCGCCGCCCTCAGCCGGTCGCCCCACCCGCCGGCCGCCGCCCTCAGCCGGCCGCCCCGGCCACCGCCCTCAGCCCGCTGCCCTCAGCCCGCCACCCCGGCCGCCGCCCTCTGCTGTGTGCTGTACTGCTGTACTGCTGTCCATCTATTTGGTCTAGCTCCAAGCCTCCAACAGTGAATAAGGTTATAAGGTAATCATAATTTGGAACAAATTCTCAATTGTGATTACCTTGTAAAAAGAATCAACAAATGTTCTACTTCAGTTTTTCCTATATGCTGTTATTCTTCCTATACTCCAATTTCTTTCCTTCCTTAACTCATGTGCTTATCGATTACTTCTTGTCAATTCAGGTTTTACAAATCCAGTGTTAAGAGTTGGAATCGTTGCAGGGTATGTATAGCCATGCTGTTAGTGATCATATATACATATATGCTGTTAGTGGTGTAATCATGATCAACCTATTCTTTTTCTCATGGAATTCCATGGTGTTGTATGTATAAAGTACTATGCATAGTTTTTGGATATGTACTTTATGGAAGATGCCAATGTCAGTGAGCATGAGATTAATTAGAGATGAGATTTTCTTGTATACGTATTTATGTCGTATTTAACTTGTGAACTAAGAAGGATGTTAGATATCAGGAAGTAGAGAAACTGGGCACTCTTTGCCATCATACACCTAATTGAGCAACTTCATTCCTATTCCCCATTTCCCTGGAAAATAATATTTTTCTATAATATCAAATGTAGGATCAAATGTACGATATTGCGAATTGGCTCCACAATTACTGTTTCTGTTTTATTGTCTTTAATTTCCAATATGTGTTGAGTGCAACCTCAGCTTGGTGGAGACTTTGTATCTATAGTTTCACCATGCCATGTTCACATTCTAATACCACAACCAAAACACATGATTATGTGCTTATATTTGTTCAATCTCAATCTTTTTTTTCTTTTCAGTTTTGGGGTAAAGCAATTGAAACATATTACATATCAGCCATGGTTGCTAAATCTTCAAGTAATGCCAGGAATAAGCAAGTATTGGAATTTATATGTGTACCTTTGTATACTTGCTGAGTTTGTAATTTAAAATTTATGTTTTTGTAGGCTAAGGTATCAAGTGAACCAAGTGAAAGCTGCAGTGTCAATCCGAATGCTAGTGCAAGTGGCAGTGCTGCAATTGTAGATGACAATGTTGCAACGTAGCGTGCTGTGGCTGCCAAAATCATGGGCACAAAGGGAAAGAAGAAAACATCAAAAGTTTGGTTACACTACACTGAGATGTTTGAGGAAGAAAAGGTGAATGACAAGGTTATCAAGAAAGTAATGGCAGAATGCAAATACTGTAAGAAGGTTCTTGAAGCTGGTAGTGTGCAAGGTACGTCACGTTTATGGAATCATTACAAAGCAAAACATAAAGTAGATGAGAGTCAAGGACAACTTAATTTGAGCACATTAGGAGGGAATGTCAATTTAGATACTTGGAAGTATGATGAGGAAGCTAGTGTTGAGAAGTATCATCTTGCAATTATCATGCATGAGTATCCATTTAACTTTTCAGAGCATGAATACACAAATGACTTTATCAAATCATTGTGCCCCACATTTCCTTTGAAGTGTCGCAAGACAACTAGGTCAAGGATAATGGATATTTTTCACAAAGAGAAGCTAAAGATTTTTGAGAAGTTTGCCTCTCTCAACTGCCGATTTAGTTGCACGATGGATTTATGGACTTCTAATCAAAATAAGGGGTACCTTTGTGTCACTTGCCATTTCATTGATAATGATTGGAAAATTCAAAAGCATATTATCAATTTCTTGCATCTTGAAGGAAGACATACGGGAGCAAATCTGAGTGCCGCATTCATAGGGGAAATGGCTGGATGGAATATTGAACATAAGTTATGTGCTTTAACCTTAGATAATGCTTCTTCAAACGATGTTTGTGTGGACACTATCATCTCTACTCTTGAAAATCATGATTCTCTAATCTGCCATGGCAAGTTCTTTCATGTCCGTTGTGCTGCTCATATTGTTAATCTCATTGCAAGGGATGGTGTGAGCACAATTTCAGCTATTATAGATAACATTCGTGCATCAGTTCTTATTGTCAAAAGCTCACCTTTGCAATGGGAGATATTTATGAAGCATGCTAATGATATGGGTATATACACAAAGAAGGGTCTTTCTCTAGATGTGTGCACTAGGTGGAACTCAACCTATTTAATGCTAGCAGATGCTATCCACTATAAAAAGGTTTTCCAAAGGCTTGTTATTTTGTATCCAGAGAAGTATCGTAAACGTGCTCCTTCCAATGATGAGTGGGAGAAGGCAAGTGTTTTGTGCACGTGTTTGAAGTTATTTTACAATGTGACTAACCTTTTGTCTGGTTCTTATTATCCAACCGCCAACTTGTTCTTTTCGGAATTTAGTGAGATTAACATTCAGCTCATTGAGTGGGTTAATGGCAATGATGGCTTTATTGCTACGATAGCAAAAGCTATGAAGGATAAATTTGACAAGTACTGGCACATGAGTAATGTGGCTCTAGTAGTTGCATGCATGTTAGATCCTCGCTACAAGATGAAGGTGGTTGAGTTTTTACTACAAAGAGATGTCAGACAACTCTGGAATTAAAGAGATAGCTGAATTTAGAAAGGTTGTTCAAGAGTTATTTGATTCTTATGCTTCTCTTTATAGTCATCCTGCAATGGGCAATGTGCAAATGAAACCTAGAGCTCAAGCTTGTGAATCACATGTGGATGTTGGTGATCAGTCAAAAAAGAAAAGGCTAAGTGTTTTTCTAAATGATATAAGTGAAGTAGATCAAGATAAGTCTGATTTGGAGAAATATTGCAGTGAGCCCTTGTTAAGGTGGCCTGAAGGTGAATATTTTGACATTTTGTCTTGGTGGAAGACCCATGGTGTACAATATCCTGTCCTTGCTCTAGTTGCAAGAGATGTATTGGCTATTCCTGCATCAACAGTTGCATCTGAATCTGCCTTTAGTGCTGGAGGAAGAATCATTGACAAGTACCGTAGTCGTTTGGACCCTGAAGTTGTTGAGGCTTTGATTTGTACCAAGGATTGGATAAGAGCTGCTAGGACAGGTAAACAAATAAAAATAGGCAAAAAATTTCTTCTATTATTTGCTAAAGCATTGCTAATTTATTTATCTTTTTCTTTCAGATCAATGTGCCATAGCTTCAATTCTGGAAGATTTAGCTATTCTTGATGTGAATGACAAAGTTGAACAAGGTGAATTTATACAAGATGAGGACATACAAGAACAAGGTAGAGAGTAAAGATTATGCATTTTTATGTCGTAAATGACAATGATGCTCATATTTATCATTCTAGCGCTTCATAGCGCAATTAGATATGATAGAAACGTTTGAATTGCTATTCTTCATGTACATGACATGATGACAATGATGCTCAATTGTTACTTATTGTGTTATAGGTGCTTTCGGCCATGTGGAAGCTTCTTCTTAAAGCACTACAACCATGTAGACTTGGAAGGTTCCAAGTTTCTTAGATGGATTGATGAAAGGAGTTGTATTCTGTTATGCGCTTATCATGTTCAAATCTTATATTATGTAATTTATATTTGCTACATTTAGATATGTTCATTGTTATTTTGTGTGGTTGAAACAAGAGCCTCCAAACAGTTATGTACTATGTCTACATGGAACATATAACTATCGTCATTATCTATGCGAAAATTATGACTATCGTTATTTATCTGTGTGGAACGTATTATTATCGTTTATCATTGATTGAATATATATATTATTATCTGTCCATCAGTATCTGTCATGTATTTATCTTATTTCTTTTTACCGTATTCTGTCATTAAAGTTGTTGGATATCCGTATCCGATTCGAATTGAATAAATATCCGATCTGTATCCGTATTCGAATAACATCCGATCCGTATTCGTATTCGCTAACATCCGTATTCGTATCCGTATTCGCTTTAAAAATATGGAAAAGGATGTGGGAAGAGCACTATCCGATCCGTATCCGATCCGTTTCCACCCTTAATGATTAACAATTATTAAGTGTGGTTGGTTCTTGCTTGAATCCTCCTCGCATCATTTTTTATTCGCCGTCTTTCCACGTGTAGTTCTAACGTTACGACCAATCGCACAAAGTAAACTGAAGAGCCGTCGTATCAAGTTTGAGACCGAGACCCGGCCAATTCTGCCAGGCAAGCATTCCCACCTTGAACATGTTGAATCTCATATGTGTGAAAACTTAATTACTTTGTTTGCAACTCTGCATGCTATGTGAGTATGAATGATATTTTATACTAGACCTAGCTACACCATGTAATTACATATGACTTAGGTCCGACAAATCAATTCGTGTAACCCTAGCAATACTAGCCGGTCATTGTACAACCAGCAAAGGTATTAGGAAAATAGGCAGTAGCCCTGCTTAGACATACTATAGAGGAAAATCTATTTTGACCGACTCACGCGAATCACTTCTTTGATTATGGGATTAAAACCCTCGAGAAGGTGTGTACCTTCTGAGGTGACTGTTTGAAAGCATTGTTTGCCAAAACCCTAAATAAAATGGAGGATGATTTTGATTCGGGTGAGAACAGTAAGTGGAGATCGAAAGAATGGTTGTAGCATGTAGTGACATGGCTAAGAGGTGATGATATGCAGTCTTGCTCGAATCAGTTAAGGAGCGAGCCTAAGTGCTGCTCGATCAAGTTCACCCCGTACGTCCACATGTCCTTTATGGGAAGGACTTGGCTAATTACCCCGTCGATTGCTAGTGTTTGGACCCGTGGGCAGTAGGGAGAGGGTGCTAGGTAGATTGGCATCCCTAGAGGACCTCCACATGATTACGTGGGTAGAGGTTCAACCTCCATGTGATTACGTGGGTAAAGGTTCGACATAAAGATAAGTCCACTTCGGGTTGTGGGGTCGGGCATTACCGAGCACAAGTGGAGACTGGGTAGATCTTATCTAGCGGGTCCAGCTCTGGTATGAAAATGGGGGAAGGTCTCGTTGTAATAACCCTACCGGCACACCTCGCGAAGTGTGTTTATTAAGCTCTGGCAACAAGGGGGACTTATATCTCGTGGGTAAAGCCGTACAACCTCTGCAGAGTGTTAAAATCTATTCGAATAGCCGTGTCCTCGGTTATGGACACAACTTGGAAAGGCCACACACTGGTTATACTAAGTTTTGGTTACGAAATCTGGGAATGGGATTAAGGACGTAGACATGATGTGTCCACAATGTGCAGTTTGAGCTACAGGCTGGTAGTGAGGAACTGCAGAAGTGAAACATAGCCCGTGATGCGAGGTGGCAGCGTGGGCAGGCTTTAGGGAGGACTTGAGGCGATACACGAGTTATCAGCCTCTAGTTGACAGCTGTCAGAATGTAAATTTCTGGCACCAGAAACTGACCCGTCAGGGACGGGCTTGCTTTCGGAAATGCTTTTGAATCTATTACCATTGTATTACAAATGAAAACTTACTTTTCTGCTCAATCTTCAACTTAGGGTAGATCCATTTTATTGAACAAACCTTGCATGAAATATGACTGTTATACTCTTCCTACGGGATGCTTGCGAGTATATTCTATGTACTAACCTGGTTTATTGATTTGGCTAGACGAAAGAGACGTCAACTCCGAGGATACAATTGTGTTCGCAAACGCTAGGGCGTAACCCCAGTCAGTTGCCTATTAGGTATGGCATATTACTGGGCTTCATTACCACTTGACTTTCGCTACAAATTTCTAGCTGTTGGGCTACAGGTAAAGGACCTCGATCTGAAGGTCTATTTATATCTCCGATACTGAAATATGCGTGTATGACAATGATATCACGAGACCGGTACGGTAAACACAAGGGATTATCCGGCCTTAAAACCGGATACGCCACACTCTTCATAGGAGGAGATCTCAATGGCCATGTGGGTACATCAAATGTGGGGTTTGAGGGGGTGCATGGGGGCTTTGGGTATGGTGATAGGAACCAAGAGGGCAAGGACATCTTAGATTTTGCTCTAGCTTACGACCTCATGGTAGGTAACACCTTTTTTAGAAAAAGGCAATCCCATTTAGTGACCTCTAGTAGTGCTCAGCACTCCAGCCAAATTGATTTTGTCCTTAACAAGAGAGTGGATAGATGGGCTTGTGTAGATTGAAAGGTGATACCTGGAGAGTGTGTTGTCCCACAACATAAGCTGGTGGTGGCTGATTTTCACTTTTGTATACGCGTTCGTTGGAACAAATGTGCCAAAATCACGATAACAAAGTGGTGGAAGCTCAAAGGGGAAACACAATAGATCTTTAAGGATATGATGATTGTAGGAGGACCATGGAACAAAGAGGAAGACGTGAATAACATGTGGATGAGGATAGCAACTTGCATTCGAAGGGTGGCTAGGGAGGTGCTTGGAGTGACCAAAGGAAAGAAATGCAAGCCTAAAGACACCTGGTGGTGGAATGAGGATGTACAAAAGGCTATCCAGGAGAAGAAAGAATGCTACAAGTGTTGGCATCATGACAGAAGCACAAACAACATGGAGAAGTACAAAGATGCCAAGAAGAAAGCAAGATGAGCTGTGAGTAAAGCAAGGGGGGCAGGCTTATGATGAGATCTACTAGTGATTAGGCATAAAGGAAGGTGAAAATGATGTCTACAAGATGGCTAAAATTCGCGAGAGGAAGACAAGGGACTTCAACCAAGTTAAATGCATCAAGGACGAACCAAATTGACTTCTAGTGAAAGATGAGGAGATCAAGAATAGATTGAGAGATTATTTGACGAACTGTTCAATGGTGGGAATGAGAGCATTATGCTTGAGTTAGAAGACTCCTTTGACGACACCAATAGGTGCTTCGTGCGGAGGATCCAGGAGTGCGAGATCAAGGAGGCCCTAAAAAAATGAAAGGAGGTAAGGCGTTGGGCCCTGATAATATCCCTATTAAGGTGTGGAGATGCCTTGGAAACTGCCAGTAGTATGACTAACTAAGCTATTCAACCGCATCTTTCGATCAAACAAGATGCCTGAAGAGTGGAGAAAAAGTATATTAGTACCTATCTTCAAGAATAAAGGAGATATTCAGAGTTATACTAGTTACCAAGGAATTAAGCTTATGATTCATACTATGAAGCTACGAGAGAGTGATTGAGCATCGACTAAGAACATTGACGAACGTCACAAAAAATCAATTTGGTTTTATGCCTAGATATCAACCATGGAGGCGATTTTCTTGCTAAGTCATCTTATGGAGAGATATAGAGAGCAGAAGAAGGATTCACATATGGTATCCATTCACTTGGAGAAGGCGTATGACAAAATACGAAGGACAATCATGTGGTGGGCGCTGGAAAAACATAAAATCCTAACAAAGTATGTTACTCTCATCAAGGATATGTATGATAACATTGTGACAAGTGTTCGAACTTGTGACAGTGAGACTGGTCCCTTTTCAATTAAGGTAAGACTACATCAAGGGTCAGCTCTGAGCCCATACCTTTTTTCCTTAGTGATGGATGAGGTCACGAGGGATATATAAGAAGATATTCTTTGGTGTATACTCTTTGCTGACAATGTGGTGCTAGTAGACGAGAGTAGGATGGGCGTCAATAGGAAATTAGAGCTGTGAAGATAAACTTTAGAATCAAAAGGGTTTAGATTTAGTAGAACTAAAACCGAGTATATGAGGTGCGATTTTAGTGGTGTTAGGTGTGAGGAGAAAGAGGTTAGTCTAGAAGAACAAATAGTGCCTAAGAAAGACACTTTTCGATACTTGAGATCAATGCTACAGAGCAATGGTGGTATCGATGAGGATGTTAGCCACAGAATTAAAGCAGGGTGGATGAAATGGTGACAAGCATCTGGCATCCTTTGTGACAAAAAATATGCCAGATAAGTATCACAGAAATGCGTATGCTATGGTAGATCTGTGGGCATACAAGAAGGGATCAAATTCAGAATGAGGATATACGCGATAGGGTAGGGGTGGCACCGATTGAAGAGAAGCTTGTCCAACATCGACTAAGATGGTTTAGACATATCCAACGGAGGCCTCCAGAAGCACCAGTGCATAGCGGTATTCTAAGATCTATCGACAATACTAGGAGGGGCAGGGGGCGACCAAAGTTGACATGGGAGGAGGCAGTAAAAAGAGACTTAAAATATTGGAATATATCTAAGGATTTGTCTCTAAATAGGACTGCATGGAAATTAGCGATCCATGTGACTGAACCATAATATTTCTTTTAAGCATTTTTTTCCTTTACCTTTTGGCTCATGCAACTTTTATTGGGTTTCATCTCTAGGCTTAGTTGTTGTTGTTGTTGTTGTAAAGGATGGAGTGCACAAGAGATTGAAGACAACGGCAAGCGTGAAAAACCCCAGCAGGTTCCAAGTCTCTTATACCGTGTAGCCCCACAGCGGCTCTGAGCTTTACTCGGTTCATGCTTTTCCACGGGTTCTGTTCCGTCGCATTAAATGTGTACAGTTACTTCCCCACATGCAAGGTGTCATGCGCAGGAAACTAGGGATCTGACAAGCGCATGACCCTGACAAACGCACTATGTTTCGCCTACATCAGCGGCACAGTTGTAGAGGAAAAGAGGAAAAGATTCTTTCACCACCATGCGAAATTGTCGCCGTGACGGTTTAGATTTTGGAAAATCCATTGGCGAGAGTGTGTCCATGATCTGCGGACCAAATGCAATTGGAAAACATTACTTGGAATTGCCACTCGGATGTAAAAGTGCCTCGGGAGCTTGTATAGCTACTCAAGCGCACTGTTTATCCTGAGTCGATGCTCCACAAGACACTAAGATCTCGGGTGGATGAATAACCTACTCGGAGAACCTCACCACCAACTACTCGGAGTTCGCCTATTCGGAGGTTTTCTCGGCTATGCAGATTTTCCTTAAAATCGTCGAGGCCTTATTTCACGTACTGATGGGGGGCTTGACGATGAGTAGTATATTCCTACCGTATGCGAGGTAGTATCCGTATACAGTACCCTCGATACCCAGACCAGCTGACATATGTGCAAAGGATTCCAGAAGATCTCTTAATCTAGGAAGTCTATCCCTACGTTTAAGGATGAACGAGTCCTGGTCGGAGACAACTTCGTATCAGACACGGAGTACCCTCTATAAAAGGACTCAATGGCCCTACGGAGAAGACAAAAAGCGAGAGCCAATAGAAGCCAGAGAAACCTTTAGAGATTGAGCCTTAGCCTTTCCAGAGCTTATCCACCTACCGACGTCCCAAAGAAGATCCATCGCCTCAAGGAGGTCGAGTCCCAGCAGATCAGTCCGAGGAGATTCCCAATCCCATATAGGCTAGACACTAACAAATCCTTGTATTCTATTCGATATTTTAATATATACCAACAGGACGTAAGGTTATTATCCTGAGGGAGGCCCGAACCTATATAAAAAGCATTATCTGCGGTGAGCCAGTATTGCTAGACAACGGCCCCAAGGGTCCCTACCCATCAACAAATCTTCTGATCACGACTATCGTAAGATCGGCTGTTTACCAATCATCAACATAAACTAATATCATCATATCAATTGTTCCTCATATCACATTTAACACATATAATATCAATGTCACATGCTATTTTTGACTACCCGGACAACTCATTGGCAAGTTGCATGTGAATTCTTTACCTCAATTTGCACATGTGGACTTCATCCATGTTTCCTTCAACTAGCAGAGCTGTTGCTTTGAACTCCAAATCATTTGAAAATCTTCCACCCTTCAAGGTATCATCATATCAATATATTCTCCGGTCTCTACATTACGAATAACAAGATTGTGTTCAAATTTATACCACCTTAAGTACATACTAAACATTGTATACATCCTGCTAATTAATAATTTATGTCCCAGAAAATAACCTAAAACATCACATGTAATGTTGCATACATGACGTACAGCAAAGAAATTAACAGTGTGACATGCTAATATCTGACTAACTAAACAACTAATCGGCAACTTGCATGCGAAAGTTTCTTACCTCTATTTGTACATCTCGACTTGATTTCTTTTTTCTTCAACTACTGCAACCACTAATTTTAGCTCCAAAATCTACAAAAATCTCTCCAAAGTCCTAACTTCTCTTCTTTTTCTTCTCTGTTGTTGACATGGCAAGCACAAGAATTATAAAGACTGGCAATGAGAAGGTGAGAGAGATTTGTACCACGTCTTAGGTTATAAAGACTAGAGAGCCTCGGATGCTTCAACAGTTCTGACATGATGAAATACTACTGGGTCTAATCGTAGCAGGCACAAAAAATCCATGTGCAAAAATCCATCGGGAGACTGAGCACTGACTCGCACGTGCACAAATTCTGAGGAAGACAGCACATAAAGAAGAAATAACATCACGTGGATTGGACGGGAAATGATAGTGCATGGATTTTGTGAGTCATGTGAAGACTTGACAATATTTGTGATGAATATTTTGCCATCATATGTGAAGTTGATTCCTTGGTTGCATGAATTCCAGGCTTGAATTACTTATTGTGTGATTGATAAGTTTGAGTTTCTCAGTTTGTCTCAAGGAAAAATTGAGTGTTTGAAGGATTTTTCTCGGCTGACTTGGGTCAAGTGGAAAACTTGTGCTCGCAACGCTTTGTTTGGGTCTATTGTGTGCAGGTGCGAGTTGGGTGCGACGATGGTTCGGCCATATAGACCGGCATGAGGCTTGGAGGGCTAAGATGTGGTCAAGGAGGTGGCAACGATATCGTGCGGCTTAAAAGCATGTACGCGGAGGACAAGGAAGCGGGTGGAGACGAGACGTGAGGACCAAGTCAGTGCGAGGGTGTTTTGGTAAAAACGCGGAATCTACCGAAGCATTTTGGTGCTTATCCCTCAACCCTTTGGTAAGCATTGTGAAACCCTAGTTAGGGCTACTCAAGAGAGCTTTGGCCTACTCATGAGAGGTCTTTGAAGCAGCAAGAAAATCCATGAAAATGCAATACAAAAAGATTTCCCTCATTCCCTTGTGTTCTTGAGCTATTTCCTTCCTTAGCTTTTTGGACTTTTGTTTTCTTGCTTTTCCTATGGTTTCATCCGTGGTATGGCAAGTAAGTGACGGGGAGATCATCTCTATACTGATCCCATCCAAGCATACCCAAGGATTCAACCTTTCCCTCCTCTATTTCAAGTTTTCTTGGAAAAGAAGCAAGAAAAGGGATTTTCGTGATTAATCTTTGTAGAGGTTTGATCCTGTGGTTTGGGGCTTGGAATAGGTTTCTAGGACATGTGAGATGACACCACATTGATTTGAGATCAAGATTCCTCATGAGTTTCCTTTTCCCCCAAGTTTTCTCTTTTTCTCATTTCTTGGGCTGATTGGAGAGAATTGGATAAAGGTCTTGACTTAAGAAGTTTTTTATGGAGATCAACACTTGATCTAGACTCACAAGCCTCTCCCACACCTCTCTGCAAAATTTGAGTTGATTTAGTTGGGTAGATTTTGAATTGGCCCAAAAGTTGGATCGAAAATTCTATTCTGGAATCTGGGCTGACCTTCGTTAACCGGTCTGAACATGGTCAGACCGGCCCTTGCACCGGTCAGACCGGCCCTTAGACCAACCTCCTCCAAAAACAAGTTTCTGCTGCCTGAGCCCGGTCAGACCGGCTCTATAGCCCAGTCAGACCGGCTCTCCAAACCGGTCAGACCAGCTCTCCAAACCGGTCAGACCAGCCTTGCATGTACACTGAGTCTACTGCTATTTCAGTTTTGTGGTTGTTTGTCGAGTGAGTTTCCGCTGCACCTTATCTGTCACTTACAGTAGCATTTCAGTTGCTATTTGTATTTGACTTTTGATAAGAATTTAAAAATGACATTCACCCCCTCTGTCGGGAAGCCACCGATCCTACAGATTTTAACACACGGGCAGGAGAAAACGGGCTGGCAGCATCTCCGGCACTGATTCCCACGCACATCACGCGTAGCCACTCGCGGCACCATGCGTCATGGTTAGCTCGCGTGGGCGCGATGGGCAGCGGGAAGTGGGGCAACAGGCAGCATTGTGTGCGGGGCAGCGGGTAGAGCCACGTGCCACAGGTCCAACCCTCTGCAGGTGCTCATCGCGCACCCAATGGCCGGCAGCTTCGGCACGCGAGTCCCACGCGTGATTCACAAGCCAGACATGCGGCATGTGGCTGTCACAGGTCCGACCTGCAGCAAGTGCCACATGCCAACTCGACAGCACGTCGCAGGTACATTTTTGACTTTATATTTTGGGAGGGGCTAGTTCTGCGATTGATACTGAAGAGGGGGCTAAAAGTGGCTTTTTGCCGACAAGTGCCAACATTACAAGGTTACCTCCCCCACAACTAGGGTTTAGTCAACACCCGAAGATTAGCTATAGACAGATGCATAGGTAGAAGCTCACTCTTTATGTAATTTTCCTTCTTCTTTATTCATTTTTGTAGTGATCATGTATTCGAACAGTTGTAATTACATCACTTGTAATCTTACTTTTATTTCTTTTTCTATTGTACTCTGTATTCAACAATGTATATGATGCAACTATAATTGAATTGTATTTCACATTTCCAGTGTATGTGCATATGGGTATGAATGAATATTGATAAACGAAATGCACGCGTAGAACACTAATCCGACTAACACTAGATAGCAACTCGATATGACAGAATCGACACGACTCAGTAACGCGAGTTGTGTCCACATCCATTTCCCGTTGCTTCTGGCTAATCTTAACATTAGGGTTCGTACGATGCGCAAGATGCTGCAATCAATAGCAACAATTTTAAATCTTACTCAATCTTGTTAACCTCGACACTAATACAGGTTGCAAAAATGGGGATGTTACACATCACTTTTTTCCTCAGCCTATGAAATATTAGGAGGATTGAGATAGAAACAATTTTTAGAGTTTTAGAATTTTTTGAAATATATTTCCATTTTATTTATGCTTTTACTTGACCTTTGCACATCATTGTGGCATTCAAAGCATGTGAGTTATCCATCCAACGCAAATGCCTCTTCCACTAGTGAGGTCAAGCAGATACTCCATCATAGGCATGATTAGCTAAATGGTGATCACGTGGATCACAACCCGGCCCGACCACAAGGCTGGAGCAGCTTCATGATTACAAGTCTAATTCAATGCTTGTTCTCGTGGCATTCAAATTGCGCGAGTTATCCGTCCAATGCAAATGCCTCTTCCACCAGTGAGGTCGAGCAGATACTCCACTGTAGGCATGAATAGCTAAATGGAGATCACATGGATCATAACCCGGCCTGAACACACATGTGGAGTTGCTTCATGATCACACATTTAATTCAATGCTCAGTGTAGGCCTCTTGCACCAGAAAGGTCGAGCAGATACTTCACTGTAGGCATGAGTAGCTAAATGGTGATTGTATGGGTCAGAACCTGGCCCAACCACAAGTGTGGAGCGGCTTCATGATCACATTATTAATTCAATGCTCATCAACGTGGCATTCAAAGCGCATGAGGTATCCATCCAACCCAAACGCCTCTTCCACAAGTGAGGTCGAGCAGATACTCCTCCATAGGCATGAGTAGCTAAATAATGATCGTGTGGATGACAACCTGGCCTGACCATACTTGTGGAGCGGCTTCATGATCACATGTTTAATTCAATGCTCGGCGCAGACATGCTTGCCTTTTGTGGTGACAGTATCTTCCACGCACAAACATCGATTGACATCTCTATTTTTCTTGGCCTGTAGAATATCGGGAGGTTCAAGTTAGAAACAATATATATAGTTTTGGAATTTTTCCACCTAGGCACGTCATCGTGATATTCAGAGTGCGTGATTTATCCAACTAAAGCAAACGCCTCTTCCGCCTATGAGGTTGAGCAGATACTCCACTGTAGGCATGAGTAGCTAAAATGGTGATCACCTGGGTTACAGCGAGGCCCGACCGCACTTGTGGAGCGTCTTCATGATCACACGTTTAATTCAATGCTCAGCGGGGGCATGCTTGCCTTTTGTGGTGATAGTATCTTCCACACACGAATTCCGATTGACATCACTCTTTTCCCTCGCCCCGCAGAATATCGGGAGGTTTGAGATAGAAATAGTTTTCGGAGTTTCAAAATTTTCAAATTTATTTATATTTTATTTATGTTTTTACATGACCTAGGCACGTCATGGTGGCATTAAAAGCGTGCAAGTTATCCATATAATGCAAACACCTCTTCCACTAGTCGGGTCAAGCAGATACTCGATCATAGACATGAGTAGCTAAATGGTGATCATGTGAATCACAACCGAGCCCGACCACACATGTGGAGCGGCCTCATGATCATATGTTTAATTCAATGCTCGATGCAGACATGCTTACCTTTTGTGGTGATAGTATCTTTTATGCACAAACTCTGATTGACATCACTCTTTTTTCACCAGCCTATAAAATATCAGGAGGTTCGATATAATACTCCACCATAAGATATGAGTAGCTAAATGGTGATCGTGTGGATCACAGCCCGGCCTGACCACAATTGTGGAGCGACTTCATGATCACTTGTGGTTTCGTCGTCGAATTTTGATGTGTTTCGTTGTTTTCGTAGAGAATAGCACCCCGTTTTCGCGATCTTGACATCATCATCGTAGCCGTGACGCGTGGTTCACGAACGTGAGCCGATTCGGGTACCTCGATGTTTCGGTTGTTTTCGTGGGATTAGCACATGGTTTTGATGGATCTCCACATTTTCGTTTGTCACAGTGACTTGCATGTCACGGACTCGGGTCAATTTGGGGCACGTTGTCAAATCACAACATTTTTGTGATTGCATGACCTGCATTCTGAGCGATTCGGACACAGTCACCGAATCTCGACTTTTTGGTCATTGCAGTGAGGGTATAACGCACTATTTTGATTAATGTTGACATCTTTGTTGTTGCCGTGACGCGTTCTTCATGGACTCGGGCCGGATCAGGTATATCTCAAAATCTTGACGTGTTTTTGATGATGCGATCTTGTCTAGTAGTATTTTTGTCAATATTATTGGGGTAAAAATAATTGTGTTAACGAGAGTGGAGGTGATAAGTTTGGTTTGATACAATCCAACATTCTGAACTTAGGTTTTTTTCTATAGAATCCTGGATGAATATATTGGTATGTGTAGAAGGTGTAACAGCCACAGGTCAGAATGATAGCCACTCCGGGCCTGACTGATGGCGGTTGCCGTGGAGGCTAGCGACAGAGAGAGCAGCGTTTCTTTTCCTTGCTGCCCCTTCCTCCTGCTCCAGCCAAGGAGGCGAGATACTTTGCTTTGGCTTCTTCACACCCCCGACTCCCTCCCTCCCACAGCAGGAGGAGGAAGGGAAAACAAAAATGGCGCGGCGGCCCAACCCCGCTTCTTCGGCTGCTCCCCCCGCGCGGAAGGTGCCCCTGCGGTCGCTGCTGCGCGCGGCCTCGGTGGCGTGCGGGGTGCAGTTCGGGTGGGCTCTGCAGCTCTCCCTCCTCACCCCCTACGTGCAGGAGCTCGGCATCCCGCACGCCTTCGCCAGTCTCGTCTGGCTCTGCGGTCCCCTCTCCGGCCTCCTCGTCCAGCCCCTCGTCGGCCACCTCTCCGACCGCATCGCCCCCGCCGCTTCCCCCCTTGGCCGCCGCCGCCCCTTCATCGCCGCCGGGGCTGCCTCCATAGCCGCCGCCGTCCTCACCGTCGGCTTCTCTGCCGACGCCGGCCGCCTTTTCGGAGACTCCATCGAGCCCGGCACCACCCGCCTCGGCGCAATCATCGTCTACCTCGTCGGATTCTGGCTACTCGACGTCGGCAACAACGCCACACAGGGGCCCTGCAGGGCCTTCCTAGCAGACCTCACAGGTAATACTCTGCATGTTACTACCTTCTTCTTCTCTAGCTAGTCAATTTGGATTGTTGCAGCAGGTTCAGCAAAAGAAACGCAAATCCAGGCAGTTTTAATTTAACTTTATCTTTGGGGAAAGGAAAAATTGGGATTCGTGATTTTGCGACACGATGAGGGGTAAACTGCAAAACGATTTTCTTATTGTTGTGTGAACTGAACGGAACACAGCAGCAGCGGAAGAGAAGAGAAGAGAAGAGCCATTGCGAGACGTGGCCTGTCGCTTTACCCTTTGGGTTAAGATTCTCGCTCCGATGCGACGTTGGTCGGCTTACTCAATTCCTTTTTTCCCTGCCAGCTGCCCTGCTACTACCACTGGGGTTAGTAGACCTGGACAACACACAACCAAACCAAAATAATGACGTGGCACTCCATTACATATTGCAATCTTTGAATAATCAGGGTTGGTATACAAATATCGCCACCAATTGTGTCCTCTGTACGCTTCTTCTTTTTTTTTGTGGGATTGATGATGATGAGTGTGGGAAGCTCAAGGGATCGCTTTCTGATTGAGCTAGGCGTATAGACAGGGAGATATTTCAGCGTTCCAGTACTATTCGGATTTAGAATCATAGGAGGGCATCTTTTGTCGACAGCCAGGTATTATTTGAGGGGCCCTGATTAATAATTGCAAGGCTGCAAATGGTTTGTGGCTGTGGTCTTGCTACGCTACGAGGCAAAAGATCTGATGCGAGACATTACACTCAGATGGCATCATCTGGGTGTGCCGCCATGGAGATTGTGGAATTTCTCAGTAAATACCAGTAAAAAAATATATGAAACATTTATTTTTCTCAGGATATTCCTTGCCATGATCTTCTGTTTAGGCATTTGAGTTTGGCTGACACAATCTCCATTACGGCATTACCCAATGCATGTATTGTGCACATCCGAGCTTGAGGACCTTTTTCAGAAATTCTGGTTGGGGTTTGACGCCCAATTAGATGAAAATTTCTCTTATCTGCTATAGTGGTAGGTAGGTTCAGCTTAGACCCATTTGTGGCAGAATAAAATGATAAACCATAACCAGCATCGAGATAGGATTGTCTGCCATTCTATATTTAGCATTTCACGCCTCAGAGATGACTCATTTCTAATCCTTTCTATTGCAGAGAATGACCCGAGGAGGACTCGGATTGCTAACGCTTACTTTTCACTCTTCATGGCCCTGGGAAACATACTTGGATACGCCACTGGAGCATACAGTGGCTGGTACAAGATATTTCCTTTCACTATTACTCCATCCTGCGGCGTCAGTTGTGCCAACCTCAAGTCTGCCTTTCTTCTTGATATTATCATTCTGGCGATTACTACATATATTACTGTAGCATCAGTGCAAGAGCATCAATCTTTTGGAAGTGATGAAGCAGAACGTCCAAGCCACGAAGAGGAAGCTTTCCTCTTTGAACTTTTTGGATCGTTCAAATACTTCACACTACCGGTCTGGATGGTTCTGATCGTTACTTCTCTTACATGGATTGGATGGTTTCCTTTTATCCTCTTTGATACCGATTGGATGGGTCGTGAGATCTACCGTGGAAGCCCAGAAATCCCTGCGGATACTCAAAAGTATCATGATGGCGTGAGAATGGGTTCTTTTGGTCTAATGCTGAACTCGGTCGTTCTTGGAATCACCTCTGTTGTACTAGAAAAGTTATGTAGGAAGTGGGGAGCTGGACTTGTGTGGGGTGTCTCCAATATCATAATGGCTTTGTGCTTCGTGGCAATGCTTGTAATAACATATGTGGCAAAGAATATGGATTATGCACCTAGTGGCGAACCTCCAGCCGGCATTGTCGTTGCTTCCCTGATAATTTTTACAATTCTAGGAGCACCCCTGGCGGTCAGTAACAGAATTGTTTTTTCACCAGTATTGTTTTCTTCCATTTCTCTCGTATATTATACATCTGGTATTGATTCATTTTTACCATTGTAGATCACATACAGTATACCGTATGCGATGGCTACTAGTCGTGTTGAAAATCTGGGGCTTGGCCAAGGTAATTTCCTTTTCAGTGAACTGTGCGACCGTATCATCTTGGATTTATGTTCTTAGGTCGAATTTTTGAGTCAACTGTATGACTGTATAATCTTGGATTTATATTCTTACATAGCCCCCTTTTCCCCCCTTGCAGGTCTAGCAATGGGCATTCTCAATTTATCAATTGTCGTACCGCAGGTATTTACTTCTTTTTGTTATATGTGATTTTGAGTTTGGTCCATTCCTATGCATATTTGGAACTTCTGCTACTCCATGTTGAGAATAGGAACACCAAGGAGCCAACACAATGATCTATGTCCAAAGACAAAAGTATCAACTAACCTTAGACCATGCTGAAGAAAGATGACAAAGTACATGCATTTAATTAAGCTTCTGACACCTAATCGTTTCAATCTAATAGCCATTTGATCCCTCTTAATCGTATGGCAAAACTAGAAACAAATCTAGCAACCCGGTCTATCAATATTGTTGGCATGACGTTGATCTGCGGAGCCACTTCTCAACCTCCAGGAGAAAGGTCAATTGTGTTGATGGAGGAGTGCACACCAAGCCTCTCCATCCGAAATGAAACCAACCAAAACATTCTTAACAAATGTGTTAGTTTCACAAATTAGTTTTGTCATTTGTCATTAATCAAGTCGAACTTACACTCGCTTCGTGCAACCAAATGCCAGCTGATTTCGTGGCAGGAAACGGTTTTATCCCAGCTGGTTCACTCTCCAGATTCAGACACATTTTTTAAATCAATGCCAGTTCCTGGCTCAGGAACACAAAAACATTACGTACATCACAGATATGTAAAACAAGTAACGCATGGATTTAGAAACATAAGGAGATGATGGTTGGAACTATACTTCTGTTAGGCTTGTGCTATAACTAGAAGTGCGTATCTTTTGGAATGGAAGTTTTGCATTAGATAAGAATACTGCTTTTAGGCTTCACATGTTTGGTACTAAAATATGCATCCATACTACAAGTACAGATGATCTAACCACTATATGCATTCAAAGTTTCAAGCTCTAAAAAGCTATGCTTATTTCCTGGTCCTTCCACTGGTTTGTACCAAGAAATTGAACCCTGTATAGTAGGATAAGTCGGTCAGAAACTTGTTAGCTCAAAAAACCAAACCCTGGAGTTTTTGCACTGGAAATCAACTGAAGAACATTACATTATAATAGGTTGCCACGTCTGAGTATAGCATGGATAATAAGCCCAATGCGCAATTTAGGATTAACTTATGACCAAACTTATGATTTATAACATTTAGCTACTTTCTATCAGCCTTGAGACATTCTCAAATTTTATGATTTTGTACTCAATTTATCTAAAACTTGTGAGCTGCATTAGCACGATTGACCCTGAAAACTGGAGTAGAAAATTAATAGCATCATCATAAATTGGTGAGCGATAGCATGGCAAATGACAATTTTGTGTTATTATTTTGAAAAGAAAGAACTTGAATGAAAACGAAGATCATGGTGAGAAAAATCAAATACAAAGGCATTTTCAGTTTGATGGCTGAGCTAGCTCATAAGAAACGAGCGATCTATCTTCATTTGCATGCAAACTTATTTACTGAAACAGCTACTTTGAGGTTATTGTGTTTTTACTGACTCTGGTACCTGCAGATTATTGTGTCACTGGGTAGTGGGCCGTGGGACCAACTCTTTGGTGGAGGAAATGCACCGGCCTTTGCGGTGGCAGCTGCTGCCTCTTTCATCGGTGGACTGGTAGCTATTCTGGGACTTCCACGAGCACGCATTGCATCAAGGAGGAGAGGCCAACGATGAATATATTATTACAGGCTGTATATTGTGAAGTTGCAAACTTGCAACTATTCTTTGCAGTTCTTCGACACACCAGGGACACTGGGAACGCTACTGCACTACACTTGGGGGATCTGTATATTACGTGCGGTTAGAGGGGAAAAGGAGCTCTAGAATTGTTATTTTTTGTCTTGTTTCCTCCATGAGCTATTTTTGCCTTTTTGCGTCTCCGTCTGAAAAGTTGGTCATATGTTGTTGTATATCGGAAGTTCATTTCGAGAGAGATCATCAATAAATAAAAGTTGCAGGATTTTACTTGAGAGGATTCTGACACCAGGGGCCTCCTTATGAGTTGTTCTTGATAGGTACTCCAGTAACGTCATTGGATTCAGTCAGACTGGATGGCTGTGTTAGTAACTCATTTATCTATCTATACTACTTATTAAAAGTCACAATTTTTTCTTCTAAATTTATCTCATAAAGTATACCTAAATCATTCAGATTTGTCGGATCGAATACATCTAATAGGTAATATTCACTTGATGGTCTGCCAATTTGATAGCTATTCTTAATTGATAGATAATTACCTACCGTACTTAAAATTGATAGATAATTATGTACCATTGTCGTTACTTAAAGTTAATGGATAATTTCTCACAATTGCCACTGGTATACCCTACAGCGCTCCTCTTTTCTGAATCTACGCCACGCATTGTTGCCGCACCCGCTCCATGCTCTAGTCGTGTGCGTGCACCATCGCCGTCATCTCCTTCGACACAATGTGGTATAGATTATGTTTTCACGATATACATTTGTGAAAACATGTGTTGCACGTGTGCACTTGCTAATTTATGAAATGCTTTAGGACCTAGATGATCAAAGCAAGCAAATGGTGTGATGTCTGAAAATGCTGCAATTATACTGATTTGGTGTCTTGGAGGCGTTTGGTTTCTAGGACACAGGACCAAAAGAAGAGTGGTTTGGGATAAGGCAAAATACAATCCTCCCTAGTTATGACTATTTTGCAACAACGCCTACACATCTCGTCTATTTTGAAATATCATCATATTGAGAATGTTAGGTTGGCCATGGATTTTTTGGTGGCGAGAGCATGGATCGGTTGTCTGAGTCGGAGTGAAAGAAAGGTAGCAAAGTCTATTTAGGATATGTACAACGTAATGTGTTTATATGTGAGTGTTTAAAGAAAGAATACAACTACATCAGCAAGCACCTATATAAATTTTATGTAGTCCAATGTAAACTCCTCTCTGTAGATGCTTAGATGATATATATTAGTTAGTATTAGTTAAATACATAAACATCTCTTAAGCAAAGGTGCCTAATTAAGCACTTATGCTATAAAATAAGCATCAATGCTATCCTACAATGCAAAAAACTGGTTTGTTTTACTAAGCATATCTCCAAACACTTGTATTATACATGCTCTTACAATTAGATGTATCTCGACGGTATTTTTTGTTTTGCATTTCACCAACGGCTAAAATAAAAGTAAAACTCAAATACATAAGAAAGAAAAAACTGAAAATAGAGCCTTGTTGCAGTCGCTAGTCGCTAGTCGCTAGGCGCCTCCGCCAAATCGCTTGGTAATTTGGATTGGGTTGATATTTGGATTTGAATGCCCACCCCAATCAAGGGGGGATAAGAAGAAGATTGGATCAGCCGGCGATGGCGAATAGGGTCGTCGAGTGGCTGCCGACTTTCGCCCAGGAGAATAAGGAAGGAGCCCTGCTTCGATTCCACCACCACCACCACCATACCGGAGCTCTCCTCCCTCCCCTTGTTGGAATCGCTGCCTCCCCACCTCCTCCTCCTCGCCAAGCGCCCACGACCACCACGGCCTCAACGCCCGCGCTACGACCACGCCCTCCACGCCCAAATGCAAGGTTTTCTCCTCCTCCTCTTTCCACATTGTGATGTTACTATGATGGATCCTGATGTATAATCAATCAATCAATCAATCCATCACTTTTCTTTTCTATCAAGACCATAACTTTTTCAGATCAAAACCATAAATTAGGGTACTCTGATCTGATGTACTATGATCATGCCTGACAATTCTGAAACTATTTGCATTTAGCTCGCATGACCGATCCCATCATTCAGGATTGGAGATTTGTTGTGAAACCGACAAGGAGGATATGAGTAGAAGCACCCAAAAAGAAGAAAAGGAAAATAACACCCGGCCTCGGCCTTGTTGGTCGAGCTTCTTACCGGAACTGCTCCGGTTGATATGCCGCCGGCTCTCCCTAGCTGATGTTCCTCGGTTTGGGGCTGTTTGCAAGCACTGGAACCCGTGTGCCTTCCCTGTCTACCCCGCCGATGCCACTCTTGTTCTAATCAGCAGCACCGTCACCCACGCCGGCTTGATCCGCTGCTACAGCCCCTACTTCCACAAGATGTTTGTCCCTCACAACTCCTCTAAAGCAGGATCTTCTCCGCAGCTGCTAATGGATGGGTTATGCTCAGGACGCCGAACAAGACCGTTTTGGATGGTTCCACGTTCGAGACTCCTGAGCGCCAACACGATGATTGCGCATCCCAAGGACCGCCAAATCGAAAATTCAGAGCTGGGATAGGGAAAGCTGGGAGAGCTTTGAGGAGGAGCATGCTGACGGTGGAGAGCTCTGCTATACAAGACTATTCACTATGTCGTTCTGCTGCAGTCCTGTGCTGCACAAGGGGGCCTGGGGCAAGAGGGGAACTTAGGAGTGTATGATCCCACGGAGACCGTAAACCCAGCAGAGTTTTCCTACAAGAAGTGCTACTTGGTTGCGGCTCTGAACGGGACGCCTGTTCATGTGAGAAGATGAAGTCCTTCACAGGAACAGCACCGTCGCTGTCCAAGGCAAAGCAGCAGGGACCATACGAGGCCTGGTGCTACGACCAAACCATCCAAGAATCTGCTGCAGTACGTGTGGGTTCATCTTGGCGTTGCTTCACAAACATCCTTGATTTCATCGCACCCATCATCATTCACTCATGTACGTACTGCAACTGCAGCCAATGTTGTAAGCAATACACTACGTACTATAATTACATATTAGATGCATGGATCGATCGATCGATCGAGTTGGGCATATACTTGTGCGTCTATATATATAATATATATGATGATGATGATGTGTTTAGGAATTGAAGTGGATGTGGAGCGGGACGCCGGGCGTTGGGTGGAGCACCTGCGCCTTAGGAAGCGCCTCCGCCAGCAGAGCCTTGAAGGCCTGCGGGGTGCCCTGGGTTGTGAGGACGGCGGTGAGGAGGCCCTTGGCATCGAAGTCGCCGTTGCTCATGGGCACCACGTAGCTGGGCTCGAGCACCCTGGCGAGCTCCACGGCGTCCTCCTGGCCGGAGACGAGGGTGAAGTTTGCCGGGAGGAGCTGCTTGACGACGGGCGTGATGAGCACGTCGGCGCGGAGCCCCCTGTCCCGCAGGAAGGAGGCGTCGTACACGCAGTGCGGCTCGTAATAGAGGCTCGGGGCGTCCTGTTGAGCGGTGACGATGTAGCCGTTCTCGGGGCGCTGCCACGGGGGACCTAGCACGGGCCCCACGGTGGCCAGCACGGTGACCCGGTTGTCGACGTTGGTGGACTGGCCGGGCTCCAGGTAGGTGACGTCTTGGAAGGGGAGGTTGGCGATGATGGGGCGCGCGTTGGGGGGTGGTGACGACGGGGAGGCGCGGCGCCCTGGCGGAGAGCGCTCTGAGGGTGCGGAGGTGACAGTGGTCGTCGAGGCTCTGCGTGATGAGTAGGAGGTCGACGTCGTGGAGGTCTTGGACCCTCGGTGCGGCGTCGTCGGTGAGGCGCTTCTTGGCGGCGTCGAAGAGCCAGGGGATGCCGAAGTCGAGGTTGCCGACGAGGATGGGGTCGACGAGGATGCGGAAGCCTCCGGGCAGCTCCCACACCCAGCTGTTGAACTCGAGGTAAGTCAGCGTCATCGTCTTCTTGGTTATGTCACTGGTGCTGGTGGTGGTGGTGGTGGAGGAGGAGGAAAGAGGCGAGCTGCTGCTGCTGCTGCTGCTGCTGCGGATTATTGATTGGCGTCGAGGCCGAGATGTGGAGATGGTGTGTGGATGATGATTACAAAATCGAGGAGGAGGAAGAGGATGGGGAGAGAGGAGGGCGGCCATGCCCGCTTGGACTGGAGAAGTGGTCGAGTGGTGGGTGGTGTAGCGACGTGTGCGCGAGGGGTTCCAACTGTACCAACCAACCACGCGTTGAAGCAAGCCCAACAAGGGTTGTCCAGCATTGCATTGCAGCAGTGCATATGTGTGACGAGTACAGGGACAGCGCTACCTCCAGAGCCATTAAAGTGCGTTTGGTCGCATCTCAAAAAAAAAGTGCGTTTATGACAATCCAGTTTTTCGTAGATGAGATGAGCTATTTTTTTGTTTGATTAGATGTATGGGATGAACTAATTTTTTATTTGGTTAGAGGGATAAAAGTTAAATGAGATGAGCCAATTTAACTTAATTATATTACTTAATTTCTATTAATAATGATTAATTATACTAAAAACATATTAAATACATACCAATACTAAATTAGCTATAAACTTACTTATTAATAATAAAATATATTAATTATCACTGATTATATATTAATCAATTCACTAAATACTAATCTTACCATTATAAATACTAATTAATAATAAAATATACTAATTATCACTAATTATTTTGATCATAATTAGATAAGAGCAGCAGCTTTATTCGACTATTTTAATCAAGTTTCTCCATCTAACATATCGAGAAAATATTCCTCTAGAGCCCTCATCCCTCCGTTCCTATCCCATCCATCCTCGTCGCTCTGATACATGGGTGACCCTAGACTTCGGATTCTACTTAGAATAATATTCAATACATCCTGACGTTGTCACGACATGTTACCCTGATTATTTTAAGAGTTTTTTTTTAAAATATTATTTTTTTTTCAGAAATTTCAGAAATAATACCGCTACTGAAAAAATTGCAAAAATAACCTTCAATCGCCATGGGTCATGGCGGTAGGGTCCAATCGCCATGACCCGTGGCGATTTCTGCGTAACCGCCAGCCCATGTGCCGATTCAATATTGAATCGTCAAGCGCCATGGCGGTTGGACGTAATCGCCAGAAGCCATGGCGATTTCCTGTAATCGCCACGAGCCGTGGCGATTTCCCCTAATCGCCACGGCTCGTGGCGATTTCGCGCCGAAAGTGGCCCTGCGCCACCCTGCCCCCCTCCAGCGTCCTTTTGTCGCCCGTGAAGGTCACCTCCTGCCTGTGAAGTGAGAATCCTAAGCCTCCTGCCCGCTCTCCTGCCCGCCTCATGCGCGCTCTCTATTTATTCACCCCTCACCTGTCTCTACCTTCCACCAATTCATGGAAAATTGAAAAATCGATACAGAGAAGAGAGGGAGAGGGATTAGGGTTTGGGAGCGAGGTGAGAAGAAATAAGCTCTCGGAAGTAGGGTTTAGGGTTTAGGGCGGTGTGAGGTAAATAGTTGCGTTATTATTTTGTTTAGTTTCCTAAAAATAGTAACTATGGCGTATTCCAAAATGGCAGGAATGGCCTCATCTGGTGCTGACGAGATGCCGAAGCAGAAGATGGTTGCCGACCTGCCCGCAGGTATCGAAGTTCCCCATTGCTGGTGCCAAGATCCGTGCAGACTGATGAGGTCGGATGAGTTCGGCTACACGTACGGAAGAAGGTTCTTCATGTGTGCTAACTACGACGAAGAGCCACCGAAGTTTGGCATGCGCACACGGCGTGAAAGGGTAAAACTCGCACATACCCGCATTTCTAACACGATGCAATACAATGGTAACAGTCGTTTGCTTGCAGTCTCGACCTACTATATGTGACTACATACAGTGGCTGGACGTGACCCAATCGAAAGAGAATGAGGAAGAACTCAGGTGGATGGTTGTCTGTGCTCGAGGTCGGATTGAGGAACGCATGCACGAGGAAGAGGAGGAGGAGAAGAGAAAGCGTTGGCAGGAGATGCAACGCAAAGAAAAGGAGGAGGCGGAACGTCGAGCTGCGGAGGCACGTGAGGCCGAAAGGGCGAGGAAGCGCGAGATGGCGCGTCGCGCGAAGGAAGAAGGGGAGGAAGCTCACGCTCGTCGTATGAGGAAGGGAAAATATCCGAAAGGCCCTGAGTAGCTATTTCAATATTCTATTAGGTTGTTTGGCTGTATGCAAATGTTATCGTACCGTGTTGTCACGCCATGCGTAGTGCTAACGTTGTATCGAACTCTATATTTCGAAGAAATAAACTGAGTGTTCCATGCAATTCAGTAGAACAAATGGTACTCGAAATACGAAGTGCTGATAGAATAACCGGGTGAGCAGACGCTCCCACCCCGTAGATAATCTTCCCTGGGTTATTCAGAAAAAATATTGGTATCTCGGAGTAGCTTGTTTAGATTTCGGAGTAGAAGAAGTACGTATTCTTCTACTGATTTTGGTTGTGGTTGATCAAATAAGTTGATTGGTGTTTGCTAAAATCAATTAGTAATGATGAAATATGTACGTATTCTATAAAACATAGTTTCTCCACATGTCTGTTCATGCAAGAGTATGTCGTGAGAAGTGGTGTACAATCATTTTGTCTTCAGGTTTGATTTTAAAGATTGACAGATTGCATCTCCATGATTGCATTGCATATCGGTCATCCATGAGACGTAGCACAGGCTGATACTGACAGGAACATGTCTGTTATATTTAATGTTCTTCTGCTGTTTTATTCGGTCGTTCGTTCGGCTTCCTTACCTTCCCTTTCTCTATACCATCCTTCGTATGGGGTTTAGGGTGAACTATGGTGCGAAACATTCTTGATTTGGCTGTTAAGCTAGATTCTCTAGAATCTTTGTTTTATTTTTCTCAGTAAAAACAGGAAGGTGAATACTCGTGTAATCAACTGGGTGGTGAGGATTACGAGATGATAGAGTCCATCGGGGCTAACGAAGCCATGAGTGTCGGGGCTAACGATGTATGGAACTCTATATTTCGAAGAAATAAACAGAGTGTTCCATGCAATTCAGTAGAACTAATGACACTGGAAATACGAAGTGCTCATAGAATATAATGTAATACAGTACTGAAGTCATGGACGCCTAGTCTCGTTGTCGCCTCTTCCTGATCAGCGACGGTGAGTACCTCTGCCTAGGCTGCCCCGCTCCCGCCCTAGGAGCCCTGCCCACCGGAAGTGTCGGGTCAGCCTGTGTATCCTGCGTGGGCGCTGGTGGCTGAGTCTGCTGCGTCGTGCCGAACTGCCCACGTGGAGTCAACTGGGCCGCCTCGTCGTCGTCCTGAAAGCTGAAGCCCTGAGTGTCGGGGCTGTTGAGGATGTAGTCAAACGGACTACCTGGCGCGTCAAGCGGCACGTGACCTGCATATAACCGGAATTAGTGAGCACAGCAACGTAACGAATAATGGTTTGTACGAGACGAGAATTTTTTTACCTTGTGCACTCATGGAGAATGGGGCCGCACTCTGCTGCCACGCAGAACCACCCGCCTCTGTGGGCCCCGGCGGCTGGGAGGTAGGAGGCTGACGGTGCGTCGTCTGTGAAGGACGCGGTGGTCTGTGTGCTCTCCGGCTAGAGCTAGCCCCGGCAACGACGTCATCAGTGCGCGTGCACCTGAACACGTCCATGATCCTCCTAGTAAAATCCGCGACCCTGGACAAGCCTGCGTGGTCATCGGTGCCGGGTGGGTGACGCTGCAGCAGTCTTGTCACCTCCGCGTTCGCCGATGTCGCCCACTGTCCCTGAAAAGTGAGAATCATAGATGCTCACGTAAGTTGTACAGAAATAGACACGGAGAAGTGGAGCACGAAATTCACTAACCGCCAAATCTAGAGTTTCAGCCGCGAGGATCGGGTACATGTCTGTCGTCTGTGCCGCCGGCTCCTCAAGGTCCTCGCTTCCACGAATAAGGTGGACGCGTGTACGTGGCAAGTACCACTGCAAGTAGGCGTCGAAGTCCGCGTACCTGAATGCACGCTCCTCGGGCAGGACGCTGTCCAGAGCAGTGGCCCACGCGGCAACAAAAGGGGCCAGCCGTGATGCCCACTGTGTGTCCCTAGTACCCCCTCCCTTGCGGGTCCAACTGTGTACGTAATAAATTTATATCTCGTAAAATGAATAGCCATTCGAAATCTATATCAAATTCTAAAACTTGACTTACGTGTGAGCGTTCGGCTGGACGAGTGGTACGTGTGGAGGCGGGTACTGCTGGTACAAGCCAAACTGCCTCATCACACGGTGTGGTGAGTGGTCCTCCACGAAGATGTCGAAGACAATCTTCGAAGTGGTCCTCCAGTAGGTCTCGTCCCGCCGGCACAGTGAAGACATCCCCCGGTGCGGTGCACGTCGCGCCAACGCATCAGGGGAGTACGGCTCCCAAATGACGCTCTGTGCAGGGAGGTGCTGGAACTGCTCCGTGAAAGAGAGGTAACAGCCTCGTACCTGTGCCCTCGTCCACTGAGGCTGCAAGAAGTACATCATACGAGAGTCATACTCAATGAACTTACGAATATTATAAGCAAATACAAGCTGATGAAGACAAAATAACTCACTGTTCTTCTTGTCCACATGGACCCGAAAGTCGGTCCGTCCTCCAGCAACTGGGGCCCTCCTCCACGGTAGAACTCCGCGCCGTAAGCAGAGTCGTCGACCCATGGTCGGCCGACCGGGAAGCGCTCGAACGACCACAGCTGGAGAAGAAGCGGACACCCTGTGAGATTGGCGTTGGCCAACCTCCTCTTGCATGCGCCGCAGAGCGCTCGGTACAAGCCCGCAAGCACCGCAGACCCCCAGCTCGTGGGAGGGAGCTGATCCGCCGACTCAGCATCTGCGATCTGCCGTGCTATGCCGATGTAGCGAGCGTCTACGGTGTCTCCGTGGGCACTCGTGAACATCACGTACCCAAGCAGCCAGAGCACGTACGCCTCAAGTCCCCGGTTCAGCTGGTACACGTCGAGGTCTCCCTGAAATCTGTGCTCCAGTGTGTCCAGCTGCACGAATATGTCAGATAACAGAAATATGATGATTGCTGAACGAAGATATCGAACATCATTAAACTACATACGTACCTCAAACTGACGAAGCCACATCAACCTGGGACCGTGCTTCTGGCCGGCCTTTACCACCTCAACCTCAGGTGGCCCAGGTGGTAGAGCTGCGCCAAACCTGTCCGCCAGTGAGTCAGGCCAGTCAGCAGGAGCCTGCAGCGGACCCACCGCTGCTCCAGCCACTGGTAAGCCAAGTAGGCAGGCCACGTCCTGCAGCGTGACCGTCATCTCCCCCCAGGCAAAGTGGAAGGTGTGGGTCTCGGGCCGCCACCTGTCCACAAGTGCGGTCAGCAAGGAGGCATCGAAAGGAAACCTCCTGGAACGACCCACTCCAGCAGCCGGCTGTCCGGCGTCCTCGTCGCCCACCGCCTCGACCATCCGTGCGAGTGGTAGTAAACCGGACCACGCGAGCCTGTCAGATCACATAAAAGGTCCAGTTAGTACTGAAACAAGATGATATAGATAGAACCAAATAATGTACCTCTCGATCCACGACTCGTGAAGCCTCCACGCGTGATCAGGTGTACGAGTACGGAACACCCCGAGATCACGGTCTCCTGAAGCCAGCAGCCTAGCCCGGTGCTCTCGGTCCTCTCGCTCATCTATGAGGTCGAAGCGAGCCATACCTGTTCATGCGATAAAAGTAAACATTAAAGTAACACGAAGTAAATATAACACGAATACATCAAGATAAGTTCATCAAATACATGCAGCACACGAAGTAAATATAACAAGAATACATCAACATAAGTTCATGAAATACATGCAGCACACGAAGTAAATGTAACACGAATACATCAACATAAGTTCATGAAATACACGAATTACACGAGGTCAACAGTCCACGAAGTACACGAATCACATGGAGTACACGAAGTAAATACGACACGAAGTTCGAATGCACTAGCAAATTACATGATACAAAGAGTGCGACAAATAGTACTAATGGCCTGACCCAGAGGCACCACTAGCCGCCGCCTCCTCCTCCCTTCTTTTTTTGTCATCTTTCATCTTCGGACATGTCTTCATGCGGTGGCCGAATTTCTTGCAATAGCTGCACTGTTTGGTTGGTCCACCAGCTTCCGCCTCGTCCATCGTGTTATGAATACGGCGAGTCCGGCGTCGTCCCACAGAAGCTCGGAGGAGGCTAAAATCGGGGACATAGACCAGTTCGCCTGGATGTACCTGCGTGAAATTATCCACCACACGGAAACCATACAGCTCCCCTATCCAGGTATCACGGACAGCCTCCTTTGTGAAGTAGTACGACATGAACGGCCCCGTGTCCATCTTCGTCTTGGCAGCCGCAGCAAGGACGTGAGAGCAAGGCTTGTGAAGAAGCATAGGCTTGTTGCACGTACAAGTAGCAGAGATATTCGGTTGCATATGGAAAGTAACCTCCTGAGTAATCTCCTGTGCGCAAACCCCGAATCCGCTCTTCTGCTTCAAACATACCTCGAACCTACGTTGCACATTACCCGTGCGTCTTGCCTTGTGCATTTGCGCCTTCTTGGCCTTCTCCTCCATGTACAACATAGTCTTACCACAGTAAGGTGTTCCACCGAATTTTTCCATATGCAGTACAGCCTTTGCACGCCTCTCCTGAAAGTACCTCATTGTGCCGTGAAGCGAACCCTCCACGATGGCGACCAGGGGTAAACCTCGTACCCCCCTGAGAACAAAATTGTAAACCTCAGCAAGATTGCTAGTCATGATCCCATATCTAGCGCCGTCTGTGTCATGGAGGAGCGACCACTGCTCAAGTGGTTCCTTACTTATCCAGTCCGAGAAGCACTTCACCCTGCTTGATGCCTTCCTCCTAGTGTTTGGTTCATCAAATCCCAGAAGATCACAAAGCCTGTGTGTTACCTCCCCAGGGTTACGTTGTCTAACCTCCTTCTTCGTGAACTCGTCCAGTCTCCTCCAGTACTCGTCGAACTTCCGATACTGGTTCTGTTTGCATAACGTTTTGAAAAGGTTCATCAACTGCTTGTTCTTGAACTGGCGATAGAAATTGGCCGCTAAGTGACGGCTGCACCACCTACTCCGGATGTCGTACCAACTGCATTCTAATAGCAAATCTTCCCCCTCCCGAGTCTTCGCCGCTCCTTGCTGCAGATGGCGAATTGCTAGCAGCAGCCCTGCATGCCGATCATGAATAACACACACGTTTGGTCGATCCTTCACAAGACCTTGCTTCAGACACTGAAGGAACCACAACCAGTTGTCGTAGTTCTCGCAATCAGCGAAACCCATTGCAAGTGGCACTAACTGATCATTTCCGTCTGCCCCAATTGCGGTAAAGAGTGTCCCCTTCAGCTGGCCTGTCATGAATGTCCCATCAATACAAATAACCGGCCGAATATGTCTGAACGCTTCTGCGCACGGGCCAAAGCACCAGAAAGCACCATTCAACATAAGTTTTCCAGGTATGTTCGGAGATGGCAGTAAGAGACGGCCAACAAATGTCCCGTCGTTCCTCTGGCCCAATGTGTCCAGAAGATATGGCAAATTGTTGTATGAATCGATGAATGTCCCGAACCGCCGCTCCAGCGCGATCTGCTTAGCCCTCCATGCCATGGAATAACTTATGCTATACTGGTATTTGCTCTCTACAGATGTCTGTATGAACTGTGCTGGAATGCAGACATTCTTCACTATCTCGTGATACATCAACCCAGCCACGAGTTCAGCACTGATATTCCGATGGGTGTCAGGAACTCCGCTTATCACACATGTATGCGGCACGACCCGTCGTATGACCCACTGCACTTCATACTTCCTCATGGACGCATGCACGTAGCCCTCACACCCAGCAGACCTGCACTTCACTGAGTACTGATCCCTGCAACTTTTCTGCACTCGAAATGTCCTCTGTGTCGACATCGCCCAAAGCTTCACCGCCTCTTTCACCTCTTTCTTCGTGTTGTAGAATGCGCCTTGGACAATCTCGTTGGGTTTGTACGGATACCTGTCGTGACTTCCGCCCTCGAGATTCATTCTGCTGGACATGTCAAGATTCCACATACTAGGAATCGGATCGACGCCTCCTTCTTCATCCTCATCTTCGTCCTCTTCGCTGCTACCGTCTTCGACATTCGCCTGTTCCTCTCTAGCAACGGCATCATCATGCTCCATGATCTGCACTAGTTCAGGACGTATCTCCCCCTCGTCCACCGAACCGCTCAGGTATTCAGTACCTCCTGTCACGGAAGGTCCAGCGGAAGTTCCACCGACTTCCACTACAGTGCCTTCTTCGCCAACAACTTCCTCCGCCGCTGGGCTGTTCTGTCCTCCGCCTCCGCCTTCTTCATTGCCTCCGTCTCCGCCTTCTTCATTGCCTCCGTCTCCGCCTTCTTCATTGCCCCCGCCTCCGCTGTTCTGTCCAACTTCGTTGCCTCCGCTTCCGCCTTCTTCATATGACACCTGCTTAGGTACCGCCTGAACCAACAGATAATGGGAACCGTTGCGTTTCTTACTTGCCCTCAACCAAGCCTGCCAGTCTTTTGTCAGATCGAGCGGGAACAAATCCCACCGGACATGCTTGCAAGACTTGCTAAAATACGCCTGCAAGGTTACACTTGCGACCTCCGGATCAAGACCAAAGGCCCGTGTGAACCATTCTTTAATATTACTGATGTGGTATCTGTGGGGATCTCGCATACGTAGTGTCGTTTGTTGGAAGCTACTAAGATCAACGGATCCAGATTCATCTATACGGACGGTACCAATACCGTAGTAGACTACAAATTCTACTACTTCTGACATTCCTGCCATCCAAAACGTAATAATTTAGACTACACAGTCTAAGATTTTTCGTGCGTAAAAATTTAGTCTACACGATTTCTAAGTACAGTACGACTGGATACAATTTGGACTAAATAAATTTAGTCTACTCTATTTCTAAGTACAGTACGACTGGGTACAATTTTTTCTGAACTAATTACCTATGCAATATACCTAACGTTTCTATTTAAAATATCACCATATTTCTACACATTACGAGATCTAAATACTATTAACAGATATACCCTAAATTGCATCTTCCTACAAATCTACACTAAACCCTAGACGATTCTAGATCTACTATTATCTCTAAATACTACGAATACATCTACCCTAACCCTAAGTTCTATTTTCTACAAATATCTAAATCCTAAACCCTAAGTTCTATTTTCTACAAATATCTAAACCCTAAACTCTAAGTTATATCTTCTACAAATATCTAAATACTAACTACCCTAAGTTAGATCTTCTACAAATGTACTCTAAATCTATCTCTATTTCTATATCTAGTAAAACATCTAAAAGATTTAGAAATGTACCTTCAAACTAGGGCAAAAAAACCCTACACTTTCTCTCCCTTTCTCTCCTCTCTATTTTTTCTCTCCCTCTCTCCCCGAACTCTCTTCTCTTCTCCTCCCGCGGCGCCCGCTGGAACTCCTCCTCCACCCACGCCGCTGTCGGCAGGCGACTGCGAGCGCTTATATAGGCTTGAGGCCTATCGCCACCACTCGTGGCGATTTCCCCGTAATCGCCACGGCTCGTGGCGATTACGCCACGTGGCGTGGCGGTTACCGGTTTCCGCGCGGAATTAACTTCCAGTCGCCACCACCCGTGGCGGTTGGACCGTTATCGCCAGCACGCGTGGCGATTGGATTTAATGCCGTAACGGCCCGCGGCGATAGCCACCAATCGCCACCACCCGTGGCGGTTACGGAGAAATCGCCACGGGTCATGGCGATTGGACCCTACCGCCGTGACCCGTGGCGATTGAAGCTCATTTTTGTAATTTTTTCAGTCGCGGTATTATTTCTGAAATTTCTGAAAAAAAAATAATATTTAAAAAAAAACTCATTATTTTAACAGACATCTCCTCCTCCTCTTCTTCTTCTTCTTCTTCTACTTGGACGACGACGACGGCGTGGATGGAGTCGGGTGCTTCCAATCCGGACGATGCGGTGCTCTTCTTCCGTGTGTCACTGGTGCTGGGCATCGCCTCTCGCCACCTCCTCCGCGGCACCCGCGTACCCTACACCGTCGCCCTCCTCGTCCTCGGCGTCGCCCTGGGATCGCTAGGTCCCTATATTCTCTCTCTCAAACTTCTTCTTCTTCTTTGATTACTTCCGCTCCTTTACTCGATTCATTCATTAGCCACAACAGAATTCCTTCTTAGTTAGCACGACTAATCATTTCCAGTACCGAGTATTGCTTCTACAACGACCTTTCCGACTTCAATTTCTGAATTATTATTTTCATCAACCTCCAGAATATGGAACAAAAGATGGTCTAGGCAAGCTTGGAGCTGGCATTCGTATCTGTAGGTTCAGTACCTCCTGGATATCTAATATTCATTCTAACTCATGCGACAGCTACACAGCTGGAGTTACTTTTGTATTTGCTTCCGAAATTGCAGGGGTTAACATCTTATTTAGTCAAAATATCTGCTGAGATGTCTCCGTTTGAGCTAAAAATCATGGGACGGCACAATCGGTCTTTGGTATCATTGTGTTTTCCTTTTCTTGTCCTTGGCATAAAGAATCGTATTACTCAGTAGAGTTGCAATTTGATAGCATTTTGCAACTGGTGAAATACTTGCTCTTTTAGTCACTTCATGGGGGTTCCTTCTTCTGCTCTATGTCTTGTGCTAATATCGCGGGTTTTAGTTGTTAGTGTTTTGTATCTGCTGTTGCGTCACTTTGGGTACGGGTTGGACTTGAAAGAAGCCACAATTCTTGTCTGGTCAGGGCTGCGAGGGGCTGTTGCTTTATCACTATCGATGTCTGTTAAAGTAAGTTACTTTTCTTGCACCAATTGACCTTCTCATTTGTTCCTTGTTATCATTATGAGCATAATAGTCTACTTTCTTTTTTTCTAAAGTAATATATTTCACATATTTTTCTGAGGTAGTTATTGAAATAATTTTACTAGCGTGCTAGTGATGCAGTTCAACCTTATCTGAAACCGGAAGTAGGAGCAATGGTATGCTCTTATATTTTTTTCCGGACAAAGTCTGAAATGTTTAATTTGATCTTTGTTGATTTTATTGTATCTGTTGCAGTTTGTGTTCTTTACTGGTGGCATCGTGTTTCTGACATTGATTTTGAATGGTTCTACCACGCAATTTTTGTTGCACCTACTTGGTATGGACAAACTGTCAGCAGCAAAGGTTAGCTTTACATTGTCATCTGTGATTCTTTTAACATTGGATTTGCTCCAAAAAAATTCTTTTAACATTGGGATTAAATGTTTTGCTTATCTGTATGTTAACCTGCTTTAGAAACCTTTTGAGCACTAACTCGCACCTGTTTATCCTTTCGCTTAGACAAATTAGTTTTATCCTTTCGCTTAGACAAATTAGTGAATTGGCAGAATATAAAGTGTTACATGATACGAAAAAAAAATCCAGTGCCTATGAGTTCAAGGCTAATGGTGATAAATCGATTCAGCTTACATAACCATGACATCCCAGATTTAGGATACTGCTTCTCTTTTCTTTTGCTCACAGTGTATCTAATCATTGACCTGTTGCCAACAACCATTCCACCAGCACCAGAAATATCTTTGTTCCGTTTGTGAACTGTACATCCTTCTAAACAAAATTGACACCAATTATGGGAAACGTAAATTATTATTATTTTGGTTGATCCCCCTTGTAACTTCAAAAGTAGCTCACATAGCCTTGGTTACTAGTATTGATTAAGCCTCTTCTTTCATCAACTCCAAGGTGGGTAGGTTTGCCCTGTTACCTTGTTGCTTCCAGTAACAACAGTAGTTTTGGGTTTCCCATGTGATTGATGAATGTGGCTATAGTTATATATTTCATCTCTTCATGCTCTTGATCAAAACTCTAATCTGATTGCGGCTGCAGCTTCGTATATTGAATTATACAAGATATGAAATGCTAAACAAGGCATTAGAGGCTTTTGGTGATCTTAGGGATGATGAGGAACTTGGACCTGCTGATTGGATTACTGTAAAGAAATACATCACATGCTTGAATAACTTGGAAGATGAACGACGCGCATCCTCATGATGTTTCTGTCAAAGATGATTACGTGCATACCATGAACTTAAGGGATATCCGAGTGCGGCTTTTGAATGGTATGCAATCTAATTACATGATAATGTGCTGATGGAATTTGATATTTGGTTAATAAATGTGGATTTTTCGCACTTATGGGTGAGTGCAAAAGGGTTTTGAATTGTGTGCATGTGCATTAAAAAGATCCTAAAAAAAAATCCATGCATGATCAACGTGTTAGAACATGTGCACCTGTAAAAAGTTGTGCAGCAAAATTCATACATGAGCAACATGTTGAACATATGCTTTCCCTTTGGTTAATTTCTCTTTGATTTTCTTCGCTATACCTTCTCCAGAATACCATGTTATGTCTGTTAAGGAGGTACATACATATTTAAAAGACAAAAATGCTGTGTGGGTCCTTAAACTTTTCACAGTGGTCCAACTTGGTCCTTGAACTTAATCCTTGAACTCTCAATCTGCACATCACTGCCTAGAGTATTTGAGGTCATGACCAAGCATGGCAACCTGCAGCCGGTAATTGTGTTGGCATCATCGTCGTCAGTGTACAAGCACAGCACTGACACGCCATTCTCCAAGGATCACTGCACATACAGGCGCACGTCAATGTGCACCACGACTGAAAAGGCCAGCGAGGCAATCATGCACATGCTCAGCCACATGTATTGGCCTTCCATCCCCAGCCTTCTGTTGTGCCCCAGAATTTGCAATCAGGAAAGCACATGCCACTGGGCATATCAAGAAACTGGGCAAGAACGAACCGGGACTTGAGGAATCAGCAGCTAGGGCGCTAGTATGGAAAGGGGAAGAGTGAATGTGTGGAATTGAGGAAAAAGGGAGAATAGAAAAAGAAGGTCAATGTCAGTATCCTATCCAGAGTTGTACCTGGTTCTGTGGCTTAAATGCAAAAGCAGCCGTTTGGCCTTTTGTCTAGAAGAAATAACCTACCGGGAGTTCAAGTACCTATAGTGTATTTTACTCTACGTGATATACTACGATTTTCACCATTGCCTGCTGTAAATATCCTATGAATATCTTGCTAGTCGTGAGCAGGCAAATATTCGTTATCCATTTTAGTACCTGAATTGTTGGCCCTTGTTTTTTATTTTCTGGCTCGGTAGTACATTGGCACTTATCTGTTTCCTACATGAATGGGAACTGGATTCTTCTTGCTGAGCAACCTCTATCATTTGTTATGTTAGGGACGTTTGTTTCTGTGAGTTTTGCGTATCTTCTCATATTTGATATCCTTTTGTTTGCTTTGCTATTTTTGCTCTTAATATTTACATAATATTTCGTTCATGATTCTATTTTCTCTTGACATGTTTATGAAAATGTTTAGTTTCAACAAACTTAATTAGTTAACAAAGAAGATTATTTATTTTGTAAATATTTTTTGTTAGGTGTGCAAGCCGCTTACTGGGGAATGCTTGAAGAGGGACAGATAACTCAAGCTACAGCAAATATTTTAGTGAGATCAGTTGATCAAGCTATGGATCTTGTTTCTGGCCAACCATTATGCGACTGGAAGGGTTTGCAGTCCAATGTCCATTTCCCAAATTACTATAGGTTCCTTCAGATGAGCAGGTTGCCACGAAGGCTTATCACACACTTTAAGTAGAAAGATTGGAGTTAGGATGTTACATCTGTGCTGCATTTCTTCGTGCTTACATAATTGCGAGGAGACAATTACATGATTTTCTTGGTAAAATCTTGGGCAAACTCTTTAAATGCTATTCTGTGCTAGTTATCTACCATTTCTTTGTGTGTCAAATTCCAGAAAAAAGCATAGAAATTTCAGCAGTACTTGGTGCATGCAAGAAATGTTATGTGTGAGAAGATATCCTTGGGCCTCTTGGTGTAGGTGTCAACTGTTGTAGTTCATAAGTGTGAAGAGAAAGTGGTAGCTACTTTAAGCAGAGTTTAATTTTCCTGTAGAATCAATCAGCTATGTCATTTAGTGCTCTAACTCTTCTTCTAATACAAATGAAGCACATTTTGACATGTATTCGAGAAAAATTTTAGTGCTCTAACTGGCCAGGTCCTGATGGGGGTGATATAGCCTTACTTCACTACAAAACCACTGTGTACATAAAGTTGTGGATGGTCTTACCGAATTTTAGCTTATTAAGGTTGAACCTTAGCAAGTTTAATTAATTTTGCAGTTACCATGAAAAGCCTATTCGAAGTCATCTTTCTCTCAACAATTTTGGATCCTTATATTTCTCTCCTTTCACACTGTTTTATAGATACTTGGAGTTTAATTTGCATATATGATCCTAATCCATTTCATCAGTTTCCACTTTTTATTAAAAAAATATTCTTCTTTCTTTAGGTGATAATGAGATTGCAAGAATTGTTATTGATGAAAGTAATGCTGCCGGGGAGGAAGCGAGAAATTTTTGGAAGATGTCCGTGTTACATTCCCTCAGGTTTGTGGTTACAATGTGCTTCTATCATTTCACTCAACTACTATGGAGCCTTCAGCCTCCAAGACAAACTCTTGATAATTCATCAACGAGCAGTTTTTTTTCTGTAAAACTTGAGGACAAAAGCACATTGTCTGAACTGAAAGGGGACCAGTTTAGTCTTTAGCGCTTTACATGTACTTGCATGTCATCAAAAGGCTGGCAGGCTGTAAATGGTTAGGTTGGGAGTTATAGAATAGGGAGATTTGGTAGGAAATTCTTTCCTGTGAAATTCTTGCGGAACTCTGACGTTCCAAACAGGCCCTAGGTTGAAAAGACTTCAGAATACTTCATTCCATATTCAGAGAACAATTCTATAGTAATGAAGAAAAACATCAGTAAATGAATAAAAAAGGAATTTCCCATTGATTAAAAGACATATTTGCGGTGATCCTGGGCGTTCATTGTTATCCAGATTCTGAAACCACTTCCACACTTTTTAGGCGCTTCGTGTGCTCAAGACTCGACAAGTGACATATTTGGTATTGGCACACTTGAGTGAGTATATTCAAAACCTCCAGAAGACTGGATTACTGGAAGAAAAGGAAACGGTCATCTAGATGATGCTTTGCACGTAGCTGCAATATTTGACTTCATTTGTTGGTCTTAAGTGAAAATAAAACGGCTTTGAGGTTTCAGTTCACACAACAAATATGCTAATTATAGCTAGTTAATTCACTTGGCAGACAGACTTGAAGAAGCTTAAGAGGAATCCACCACTGGTGAAAATGCCAAGAGTTAGCGATCTTTCAAACACTCATCCTTTGGTCAGTGCGATGCCTGCTGTTTTGCGTGAACCTTTGTTAAGTACTACCAAAGAAGCAGTAAAAGGACATGGCACGGTCCTTTATAGGGAAGGCTCAAGGCCAACTGGTATATGCCTTGTTTCGATTGGAGTAGTAAAGGTCTGTGTTTTCCTCAAGACCACTTTATTACATATGGTTAGAGTATATTCAGTATATTCCATGCTCTCTTTGGTTCTATAATGAGTATATACCTCCCCTTGACTCCATTAAGGGGATTTTTTTGTCACAAAGGACACCAGATGCTTGCCGCTATTTCATCCAGCCCGCTTTGATTCTGTAGCTAACATTCTCATCAATACCACCATTGCTATGTAGCATTGATCCTAAGTATCGAAAAGTGTCATTCTTAGACACTATTGGTCCTTCTAGATTAACCTCTCACACGTAACACCACTAAGATCGCATCTCATATACTCGGTTTTGGTTCTACTAAGTCTAAACCCTTTCAATTCTAAAGTCTATCTCTACAGCTCTAATTTCCTATTGACGTCCATCATACTCTCGTCTACTAGTATCACATCATCAGCAAAGAGCATACACCAAGGAATATCTTCTTGTATATCCCTCGTGACCTCATCCATCACTAAGGCAAAAAGGTATGGGCTCAGGGCTGACCCTTGATGTAGTCCTATCTTAATTGGGAAGGGATCAGTCTCACTGTCACAAGTTTGAACACTTGTCACAACGTTATCATACATATCCTTGATAAGGGTAACGTACTTTGTTAGGACTTTATGTTTTTCCAGCGCCCACCACATGATTGTCCTTCGTATTTTGTCATATGCCTTCTCCAAGTGAATGGATACCATATGTAGATCCTTCTTCTGCTCTCTGTATCTCTCCATAAGCTGACGTAGCAAGAAAATCACCTCCATGGTCGATCTTCCAGACATAAAACCAAATTGATTTTTCGTGATGTTCGTCAATGTTCTTAGTCGATGCTCAATCACTCTCTCCCATAGCTTCATGGTATGACTCATAAGCTTAATTTATCGGTAATTAGTACAGCTTTGAATATCTCCTTTATTGTTGAAGATAGGTACTAATATATTTTTTCTCCACTATTTAGGCATCTTGTTTGATCGAAAGATGCGGTTGAATAGCTTAATTAGCCATACTACTGCCATATTTCCAAGACATCTCCATGCCTCTACAGGGATATCATCAGGGCCCAGCGCCTTGCCTCCTTTCATCCTTTTTAGGGCATCCTTAACCTCAAACTCCTGGATCCTCCGCACGAAACGCCTGTTGGTGTCATCAAAGGAGTCGTCTAACTCAAGCATAGTGCTCCCATTCCCGCTGTTGAACAATTCGTCAAAGTAATATCTCCATCTGTTCTTGATCTCCTCGTCTTTCACTAGAAGTCGATTTGCTTCGTCCTTGATGCATTTAACTTGGTTGAAGTCTTTTGTCTTCCTCTCGCGAATTTTAGCCATCTTGTAGACATCATTTTCACCTTCCTTTGTGTCTAGTCGCTGGTATAGCTCATCATAAGCCTGCCCTCTTGCTTCACTCATAACTCACATTGCTTTCTTCTTGGCATCTTTGTACTTCTCCATGTTGTTTGTGCTTCTGTCATGATGCCAGCACTTGTAACACTCTTTCTTCTCCTTGATAGCCTTTTGAACATCCTCATTCCACCACTAGGTTTAGGTTCGTATTTATTTCCTCTGGTCACTCTAAGCACCTCCCTAACCACCCTTCGAGTGCAAGTCGCCATCTTCACCCACATGCTATTTGCGTCTTTCTCTTCGTTTCATGGTCCTCCTACAATCATCCTATCCTTAAAGATCTATTGTGTTTCCCCTTTGAGCTTCCACCACTTTGTTATCGTGATTTTGGCACATTTGTTCCAACGAACGCGTATACAAAAGCGAAAATCAGCCACCACCAGCTTATGTTGTGGGACAACACACTCTCCAGGTACCACCTTACAATCTACACAAATCCGTTTATCCACTCTCCTGATAAGTACAAAATCAATTTGGCTGGAGTACTGAGCACTACTAAAGGTCACTAAATGGGATTGTCTTTTTCTAAAAAAGGTGTTAGCTACCATCAGGTCGTAAGCTAGAGCAAAATCTAAGATGTCCTTGCCCTCTTGGTTCCTATCGCCATACCCAAAACTCCATGCACCCCCTCAAATCCCACATTTGATGTACCCACATGGTCATTTAAATCTCCTATGAGGAGTTTCTCATTAGTAGGTACACTTCTAACCATGTCATCTAAGTCTTCCCAGAATTCCCTCTTGCTGCTCACATCGAGACCTCCTTGTGGGGTATAAGCACTAATAACATTCAGGGCCAAATCCCCAATAACTAGCTTGACTAGGATAATCTTATCTCATTGTCTTCGGACGTCCACTGCTCCATTCTTGAGGCTCTTATCAATCCGAATGCCTACGCCATTCTTATTCCCAACTAACCCTGAGTACCATAGCTTGAAACCAGTATTCTCCACCTCCATCGCCTTCTGGCCCATCCATTTAGTCTCCTAAACACAAAGGATATTTACACGTCTCCTAATCGCAGCATCAACTAACTCCCGTAACTTCCCAGTTAAGGACCCTACATTCCAACTACCCACACGAATCTTATTTGCATCGACTAGCTTCCTTACCCTTCGCATCCCTCGAGTAGAAAAATACGAACACCCTTGCACACTTGCCACTACACCCAGGCGCTGATATAGCACGTCACTAAGGGAGTGACGGCCGACCCTTACTCATTTAACACCACACCCAGGTTCCGATATAGCGCGTCGCTAAGAGGGTTACGCCCTAAGGAATTTCTATTAGGTTTCATATCCATAAGAATGGCTGGGTTTTTACGTTAGCTCGCCAAGCCTATCACAACCCTCCGCCTTTACCCGGGCTTGGGACCGACCATGGCGGACAAAACTCAAACTAAACCCTAGGGGGGTGGTGTTGTTTATATAGGAGGGGGCCTAGAGGGGGATGGTCGACCAAAGGGTGGAGGACAACTGGTGACGCCGTACCAAGTAAAAATATTACGAAGTCGTATAAGTGTTAGCTGAAATATTTAATGCTCTCTTGTAGGTGTAGATTTGGCCATCCTTCATTATGTCTTCATGGAGGTATCATTTGCTTGTAGAAGGCAGAAAAGAGTTCGTCAACTTCATGTACTATTCTGCCATCTTGATGTAGCTTGAGCATCATCTTGGAGCTCAACATCTTGCATTTGATCTTCCTCTTACTGCTCCAAGAATCATCACTCCTTTTTTTCTTGTACTGCAATCTTAGCTTGAAGAAGTATAGGGTGGTTTATCCATAAGGGTCATGTCTTCATCACATCCACACAAAGAAATAATTTAATTTTTATGTGGGATGAGCCTATGCACGCATCGTAATTTGCTCGGGCTTTTGTCTTCACTTCACCCAAATTGGTTAATCCGGAGTTACTATGTTTGAGCCCTCGAGCATTATATACAACTCACTTTGAACTTCCAACGTGTTCTAATCCATCAGTAGTGCGCCACTTGGGCACATGGTCCACCTCCAGTCAGTCGGCTGTGGCAATGTTACTTGGTGTCACAGAATATGTATCTGGTAGTCCTTAACCATTCATACATGGGAATTACAGGAAAGCGCTCTAGTCATTGCCAGGGTTTTACTTCCTCAGATATTTGAGAAAATGGCAATGCATGAGATGAGGGTTCTGATTGCTGAAAAGAGCTACTATGAACATCTATATTAAGGGAGAAGCAATTGAACTCGAGTATAATTAAATTGGCATCTTACTGGAAGGATTTTTGAAGACAAAGAACCAAAATTTGATCACACCTCCAGGGGTGCTGCTGCCGCCAAACACCGATTTGAGCTTATTTGGGCTTCAGTATTCAGGTTCTGTACATTTTCATCGATTGATCAGTGATTTTGTTATTTAAAAAAAGTAAAGTTCTAGTGATACGTTTGTTAGTTACTTGATTGATGACTCAAGTGCTCTCTTGTTTACAGCCATGAACCATATAGACTACTGCTATACTGCACCCAGTTATCAGGTGGAAGCTAGGATTATCTTCTTCGAAATAGGGAGGTTAGAGACAGAGGCCGATCTGCAACGGACGCTGTCTCAAACCCTCGATCCGCCACGGACGCTGAGCAAAGAGCATAGTGGCTTGCTCAGTCGGCCGGAAAGCTTCCGGAGATCCAGAGGGCCTCAGAATGCCAGCTTAACTAAAATCAGAAACCAGCCGGGTAGCTTCTCTGCGAGAGCCTCGCAGCTCAACATGTACGGCAGCATGGTATGCCTGGGTATTTTCTTTCTTTTTTGATAATCTCATAGCTAGTATGATCGATGTCAGTTTGTGATCAATCCATTCCACTCGTAGATGAATGACATGCACGGTGGTCAGAGGCGACAGAGGCTTCACCGCGGCGTGCAAGCAAACCAGAAGCAGAGCTCATCCTATCCAAGAGTGCCTTCAAGGACATCCAACACACGGCCTCTGCTGTCTGTGCAGTCCGAGGGTTCCAACCTGATGAACAGGAAAGCTGCCCCTTCTGCTCCTCCGGTGGCGGCAGGCCCACGGAGGCGCAAGGTGATAGAAGATGACAGGTCAAGCGATGAGTCCGCAGGCGAAGAAGTCATTGTCAGGGTCGACTCTCCCAACATGCTGTCTTTCAGTCTGCCGTCCGGCGCACCGCAAGGCAACTGACCATGGATGATTTGCTGCCTACCTGTACAACATTTTGCATAAAAACCAATACTTCTTACAAAGGCATGCATCATAGTAATAATTCCTGGTTTGTTTGTGACTTCACTTCAACTTCAAACTTGTAATGAGGTGGAGCCAAGTGCTTCTAGAGATGCCTGCTAGTATAGTTCTCATGGTGAGTGAGATGTCAGCATTTGTGCCGGAAACATAGGTGAACTCAAACTCATTTTATTGGACCCACGTATCAGAAGCCCTAGCATTCCTTCATTAAAATTAAGAGACCAAGTATAGAATTACTAGATACATACATCAGAATTCACCATCCTGTTACAAGGCCAAACAAACGCACTAAGTAGCCTGCTGCAGCTGATCAATGCTACCATGAGAAATATACATCAATGGGTTGGGTTGGGTTGGGTTGTGTTGTGTTGGGCGGGTGTCAGCAACAGACGGGATGGATAAATAGAACCCTACACGGATGCATAGCTCTGCTCCGCCAGCATGCTACGCCACAGTTCGCCCGTAGCAAATTCCAGCAAGGTAGAGATTCTTGGCCCATTTGTCCTGCACATGAGGGGAAAAAAGGAAAACTAAGAACTGGAACAACACATCCCAAACAACTTCTAAATTGCAGACATGGATTCTCATGTTCGTACCTTGACATGTGCGCTGGGAAACTGTGACGTCCGCAGGGTCTCTTGTGTCTCGTCTCTTGGGCGACGCCTTGGCATGCTTAGGATCAGAGCAGACTGGTCCATTGTGGCAGCCATTGCAGTAATCCGATAGCCATTGTCCCAACGTCTATGGATGCCCTCACTCGGGTACAGAAAGTCCAATTCCACCACCTGTGGTAGTTACAATGTTACAAGTCAACTATGCGTCCACCCAGACACATTTTGGATCGTGACTCGGTAGCACAATCTTTAAGACTAGCTAGTCAACAAAGTAAATAGTGTAGTGCGAAAGAAAATATTAAGTGAACCATATACAAGGCATGTTTGGCTCTCTTTCATTCCATGTAAATGCTTCAGAATAAAATGACAATCATGCACGCTTTCTTCTGTTTACAAAGTTCAGCAATGGTATAGGAACATCTGACCTGGTCAGTAAATCCGGCGTTGCGTGACATGACTATGGCCCACCGACTGCCTGATGTTGCCATTGATGTGACATAAAAACCTTCCTTCCACTTCTTGTTTATCCATTTAAATGGGAAAGAATCACTCACTTTGTAGGACTGTTGGGTGTACGGTGTGCCTGGCAATCATCAGAGACTATATAGAGGACCAGCTAAGCAAAGATATGTATGAAATCCAGAGAGAATTGTGATGGGGATCCCGATTAGAAAGACAGGGCCGCACAAAAATAATGTGTTTAATGTCAGTTGCAAATCAGTTAACCGAGAAAATATGGCAGATGCCTATTCAGGCTATTCAGATAAAAGGCACTTATTCAGGGTATTTCAGCAGATACTCGGAACTACTGATCCTGTTGTTGGTATACCGGTTAGATTTGGAACATAACTTTTGCTGTGCAAGTTTGCTTTTCAGCCTCATTCATATGGTACATTATGAAACAACTAGACTCGCCATAGCAAACATGCCAACAAGCTATAGTGAAACATTTGTAAAAGCTAGCAAAAAACAGAAAGACAGAAAGTAGTTTTTTTTGTGCAGGGCACATTTGATCATACTTTTGCATGACTTTTTGCAGATGAACATGTTCTAACATGATGCACATCTATGATCTTTTTTGCGAATTTTTCAAGATACAAGTACCTAAACCCTAAACTCAAGCACCCCCTTGCATGTACATTTGCTTTTTCCACATACCTTTGGACATCACCACAAGAGAGCTTCCGTTGTTGGAGCCAGCAACAGAACTGATATAGAAATTTTTCTCCCACTGTTCCATAATCCAGTCCTGTTTTTTATGGTGAAAATGAGGGCAACTAAAGAGGATGAATTACATGAGGTACAGATGGGGAAGTTTCTACCTTGTGAAGGAAATGCGGAGACAGCTGATATACTTGATCCGTGAAGCCAGTTCCAGCATCCATAATGATTGCCCAAAGATCAACACATGATGATATTGAACTTATCAGCAGACCATCCTCATTTCCTTTCTCCACATGTTGTGCTAACCTTATGTCAGCAACATTATAGTGGTACCTATCAAGGGGAAAACTTAATCAGCATGTACACTAATAAAATCCATATAAAGGATGATGGTGCATCTATGAATGCAAACAAGAGGAAAGCATTATAGATTATCATGTCAACTGCACACTTCAGTTTCCAAGGAAGATTGTATAGTTTCTCCCATTAATACTTGAGTTTTCCTAATATAGAGTATAAACTAGGGAAACTGCAACTGGGAATACATGGGATGTGGCACATGAGCTTCACAGTTTTTTGCAATAGCAAGGGAACTTTTTGTTGGATCTGCATTCAACATACTTACATAATGGAGAAAAAAATTGATGTGCATTGTTGAAATGTATTGCCCTCATTTTCCCATCAGTTTAAGCTTTTTGGCGAACTGGTTGGGTACATGCAATTCAATACGGTATCAGAGCCAAGAGGTCTCGAGTTCAAGACCCAGCCAACGTAATATTTACAAAAAGTATTTGCGGCCTATATTGATCCCACGTCTAAGGCTTGAAGGAACGTAGACGAGAGATCCTTTTCCCGTCAGTTTAGGCTTTTGGTGAACTGGTTCGGTGCATGCAATTCAATATGTATAATTACTTGTCCATGGCTAACCAAAATATGTGCAAAAATATTTCATGATAAGGCAGAAGCAATTATAGGAACTTGTTAAAGACCTAAACAGGCGTTGTTTATGTAATCAAACACACAGTGGCTTGATGTTCAATCTAGGAATTATGGACAATATGGACGAGCAGCATGTAGCAAACCATAGTCAAATTGGAAAAGGGATAAATATGTCAAAGATGAAAACACTGCCAATTACATCTTACAGAAGCCAGCATATGTCTAAGATCTAAACAAAATCTACGGAAAAAAAGTATGTGGGACGTGAGTTCCATCCTTCCATCTAAAGTAAGCTTATGGCATGGGTTTGGATTGTATTCTGGGGTAAAGTTCTGACGGGATCAGATCATATATACTCAATGATGATAGAAATAAACCCCCAAAACTATTTTCCCAAAGCTAGAAACCAATAGTTATAAATGTCAAAAGAATCTTCAATAAAACAGAGTAACAATAACTTTTTTCTGTGCATAATGCAACGAAAAGCATAGAAAACTGTGAGTTTTTCACTTATTTCTTTCACTAAATCAGATGGTTTTTTTTTAGAGAACATGCAAAAGCTTTGCACATCTTTTCATTAAGCAGGAAAGCAAAGATATACAACAGTTATGCCACGAGGGGTTTTTTAGTTACATCACGGGATGAAGGGAAAAACCCAACTGGAAAAACACCTAACAACACAATCCAGATATAAAAATAAAAATCATTCAGGACATATAGAGCATATCACGATAATATAACTTTGTAGGCAATCTTGAAATTTCAGGAATTGAGTATAACATATTAAAATTCTATAGAAGAAAGTTAGATTGAGAATCAGCACCGTACCTCTGTTTCATGGGTGATCTAGAATTATATACTGAAATCCACTGTGTTGCCGGAACACCTAGGCGAACCTTCTTTCTTGCATTACTATCATCATCATCATTAAGCAGCCTGGCACGCTTCTGTCCTACCTGCAGGGAAAGCTTGTCCATAAGAAAAAAATGTATAAACCAAACATAACTAGGTTTTTCCAGGTTCATTCCTTGACTTGAAAACCTGTGCAATGCCCTAACACGAACCTTTTGGGCTCCATCGGTATTGATTGGCCTGATGGAAGGGTTTGTTCCAATTAAACTATCAAACAGAGAAATCAACTTGGAGTAGTTTGGCTCCTCATCAAACTTCATGTTGACTACAGTCTCAAGAAACTGCCTGAAAGGTTGAGGACAGATGCCACAAAGGCTCTCAGGTGAGGTGCTCATCTTTCTCTTGCACACCAGAAATGATTTATTATCACCCTGTAATCCCAAACAAATACACATAAAAAAGGGAAATTACTCAAACAAGCATGCTACAAAAACTGATACTGAGTGGAAAAAAAGCAGATTAGGCAGTAAGATACCTGATATCCTTGCCATGGCAACCTGCCTCGATGAAGAAATACTAGTGTATAGGCCAGTGATTCCAAATCATCTCTCCTGCTTGCAGTTCTTCCTAAATGCGCATGGGCACTAGCATATCTGACTGTTCCTCTAGATAATGAAGGCGAGAATTATAATGTGTGCAGATATATGACTAATTTCGTATTGAGCTGACAAATTCGAAACATAAAACAGACCTGAAGGCATCCGGACGTTGATCATAATCAACATGCTGTCCAGTAGCAGGATCTTTCCACTTTGTTGCTGCCAAATGAAAAATCATAAATGAACTAAAGATGAAGCCATATGAAACAACACCGAAGCAGTCAAGATTATCAAGTTCGAATACTCTAAATACCAGTATTCTAGCAGAAACAAAAAAATACGCGAGGCAATTTCAGCTTGACGGTGTAAATTAATAACAGTCTGGTCAAATAGGTTTGTTTACCTAATCCAAGATCCACAAGATAAAGTTTCTTTTCTTGAGGAGTCGAAGGCTGGCCGAGAAGAAAGTTCTCAGGTTTGACGTCTCCATGTACATATCTGAAAGCAAAATATATAAGCATAAAAGAGAGAAAATGCCTAATGCATTAAACGTAACCAACCTTCAGAAGGCTGCTTACCCTTTAGAATGCATGCTTTCCAGGATAGAAATGGACTCCACAGCAATACAAGCTACCATTTCAGATGACATGCTGAAATAATTTGACACAAGTTAGAAATATCAAACTACAATGTGTTGTTTGATTATACAACTCGATATAAACGTTGTTTTGCAGTTCCAGAAAAGATAGCAATACCAAATTTAGGCATAACTGTGCAAGATTAAAAAAAATTCCGATATGATTTGAGTGTGAAAACAAATAGATCAGACTTAGTCCTTCAACTATAACTGTGCCCATAAAGATATGTAAATTATAGCCAACTTCTTTTCTCACACAGAACAAAGAGCTGTTTCGTCAGAGAAAAAAATATAATAGGTGCATGAAAAATGATAATTTATGCTTCAAACATCTTAGCTACAGCAATATTAGTAGTTACATTTCCTAAAAGATATGGTATATCAAGCAAGTAGATATTCATCACACTACTGTTGTAGTTTGGAACGAATGGCTTCCAAGAAAAGCAGCTGCTAAACATTTTCTATGTTTACAACAAGAAAAACAAGCCAGTCTAAACTGTTAGCAAGATTAGTAGAATAGAGGAATCACGATTGGCCTGACGAATTCCAAGAATCCCACAAGCTAGGCCCCAGCATATCCATAATCTGCAGTTTTACAAGAAGAACCAAATAAAATCTTCTGTTCCCATTAGGATAACATCATCCAGTAAGATTATCGGGATGACAAGAATTTATACCATTACATAGTAGTCACCCTGCCGACCTTTATAATGCACCTTGGGCACACCATGAGTACCTCCTAGAGCACTGGTATAGTAAAACTATGAACACGATGACAAGATAAAGCAAAGCATGGACTAGTAACAAAAGTAACAAAGAATGGTATTGTTCTTTGTGCTGACAGAGGACATCACTTACGCATAGACTTGCCACTCATATGGAGGACCGTAGTTACATCCCTTGCTGCTAGTGTGCTCAAATTTAATTGCAACCTATAAAGGGAAGTTGTTAGCACCAAGAAAAGGGAAAAACAGCATGCAAAACAGAAGGTTTATTCTGATAAACAAGCACAAAACAAACAAAGATTAGCACCTCTTGAGCACTGGCACCTGTTGAGCGTCCACTTCCACCAGTTAAACGTCGGCCAACAAAAACATGGCCAAATCCACCTTTGCCCAATTTCCTCTCAACCTTGTACTCAGGAGATCCTCCTACTTGGACCTGAGAAGTGCAAGGCAGTGTTAACTGGCATTCACATATCTGAGGCCTGTCAAGCCATGAAAAAGTTGCTTTAAATTTGCATCATTTCTGATAAGACAGCCACAAAACCTAGCAAAAAAAGGGGATATTTTGAATTTTCTTGGTCAGGAGTAAGTTTCTGATAGAATAAGACACTGTGTTGCAAAGTTTTGGATCTAACTGGTTAGGAAGTCTTCCGTTATACTCCTCAGGTTTTGGCCATTTATTTCAGCATGAGTAGGTACTGAGTTGTCATACTAGTCACTCCCAATAGGTTGCCGCACTCGTCACTTCCAATTGGTGAATTTCATAGTGTGCAGCGTCAACAAAACAGGCAACAGGGGTGAAGGTGAGGAAGGAAAAGCCACAGGCGAAGTCAAGGACCTCAGATGGTAGGTCTAGGCTGGTGTGTGCGTGTGTCCTTCTGTATTGGGAAAAAATGAGAGAAATGTGTCAATTTGTGGATGGGCGCAAAGGTCCTGCAGGTCCAGAGCATCAGCGAGGAGACAGTGGTATTTAAAATGTAGTGGACCTATTGGCCATTTGTTAATCCACGGCTAAATTGGCATTGGCATCCCTCACATGTTGATCCCTAACATTTCTCCTTTCTCAGATCTGGTCAGAATTGGTCAAAATAATTGTGTTACATGCTATTTCTTCAGTAAAAGTTGTGTTTATTAGTTATGAAATGTGTCGTAGATAAGATTCTAGGTGCATGCGAGATAAAACTAACAAAAGTTAGTGGCTTGAGAGGAATCGGTTCAAATGGGTTGTTGTTGCATGTAATATGTGCAGAATGAGCAGCAATCACATACGTATGGTTGGTAGTAAAGAAACCTTCTTAGCACATAGGGAAGGAAGGATGGTTTGAACTAGACATGTATCCATGAAACAGAATGAGTAAAAGCCCGAAGCTGCAGTAGAAGAAAAAGGAAGGAAGCACGGACCGTATCGGGGAAAGGGGCGGTGTTCCCCTCCTCGTCGTCGTGGCCGGCGGCGGCGTTGTTGGCGCTGACTCCGCCGCTGTCTGCCATCTCCTTGTCGGGTTGCTGGAGCTGTAGGTCCGGGGGGCTGTGCTTCTGCTGGGCGGCGGCACGGGCGGCGGCTCTGGTGGTCACGCGGCGGCGCACGGCGGCAGTGGGGGTGGGGACGCGGCGGCGGCGGCGGCGGCGGCCCATGGGACCATGGTCCGTGTACCAAGCAGCCCTGTCGATGGTGGATTGGATTGGAATGTGGTTTGGAGGCTAGGGTTTCGTTCCCCTTTTCCTCCTTGCTGATTTTTGGGTATCACTAACAAGAAACAAGCCCAGCAGCAACTGGAGACTGGACTAGTATCTATTTCCGCCCTCCTTCAATCATTTGGGTGACGATTGGCCTTCCGAGTTTTGTTTTGTTTTCTTATTCTTATAAAGATTAGCAATATGTTGAAGATTTTTCTAACTAATTAGATTTTACGTTTTAATAGTCACTCGATTCAAAAGAAAGAAATAGTCACTCGATATATCGTACGTAATGTGTCCATTAGATTAGATTGAACCCGAATGAATTAGGTACGGATTACATTCTCCAAAATGGTAGGGGTAAAAGAAAAAGGAGAGATATGAAGCATATATAAAAAAAGAGGCAGGACGGAGCGGGCGGCATGCAATTGGGCTCGCTTTGTTTGTTGATTGATCTGAAGAAGTGGAACTAGAAGCATTTCCGGTGCACAATGGAGGGCCCGGACTCGTCGTACTCCGCCTTGGCGATCCACATCTGCCATATATATAAAATGTCTGTGAGCTACTCCAGCATGCAAATGTCCTATGGCTCGATCGAGTAAGAAACATGCATGCAAAATGGACCTGCTGGAAAGTGCTGAGTGATGCGAGGATGGATCCTCCGATCCACACACTATACTTCCTCTCAGGCGGAGCGACGACCTTGATCTTCATGCTGCTGGGAGCGAGGGCGGTGATCTCCTTGCTCATCCTGTCGGCGATGCCGGTGAACATGGTGGTGCCACCGCTGAGCACGATGTTGCCGTAGAGGTCCTTCCTGATGTCCACGTCGCACTTCATGATGGAGTTGTAGGTGGTCTCGTGGATCCCCGCGGCTTCCATCCCGATGAAGGACGGCTGGAACAGCACCTCTGGGCAGCGGAACCGCTCGGCTCCGATGGTGATCACCTGCCCGTCGGGGAGCTCATAACTTTTCTCCACGGAGGAGCTCGTCTTGGCGGTCTCCATCTCCTGGTCGTAGTCGAGTGCGATGTAGGAGAGCTTCTCCTTCATGTCCCTCACGATCTCACGCTCCGCCGTCGTGGTGAAGGAGTAGCCGCGCTCCGTCAGGATCTTCATCAGGTAGTCGGTGAGGTCGCGGCCAGCCAGGTCCAGCCGGAGGATGGCGTGGGGGAGAGCGTATCCTTCGTAGATGGGCACCGTGTGGCTCACACCATCACCGGAGTCGAGCACGATACCTTTAGTTAGATTGCCATTCATTAATTGTTATCAGAACATGGCATGCATGTGAGAAGAAGCTAGCTAGAAGAGAACAAGGACCTGTTGTGCGTCCGCTGGCGTAGAGGGAGAGCACGGCCTGGATGGCGACGTACATGGCCGGGGTGTTGAAGGTCTCGAACATGATCTGGGTCATCTTCTCGCGATTGGCCTTGGGGTTGAGAGGAGCTTCGGTGAGCAACACGGGGTGCTCCTCGGGTGCAACGCGGAGCTCGTTGTAGAAGGTGTGATGCCAGATCTTCTCCATGTCGTCCCAGTTGCTGACAATGCCGTGCTCGATGGGGTACTTGAGCGTCAGGATGCCACGCTTGGACTGCGCCTCGTCGCCCACGTACGCATCCTTCTGCCCCATCCCCACCATCACCCCCGTGTGCCGCGGCCGCCCCACGATGCTCGGGAACACCGCGCGGGGGGCATCGTCGCCGGCGAACCCTGCCTTCACCATGCCCGTCCCGTTGTCGCACACCAGGGGCTGGATGTCCTCCGCGTCCGCCATCACAATGCTATTGCTTCTTCTCCTGCTTTTATCTGATCCTGATCCTGATGAGAAGATGAATACTCCTACAATGCAACAAGGAGAGGAGAGGTAAAGGTAAAGGTAAATTATACCGGCCGAAAGCTAGGAAGATGGAGCTGATCCAGTAATCTTGTGTTCCTGGAGATGCAGTGCTGGGGGAGGTAGAGGAGGAGACCATGCATTTAACGGGGATGGAAGCGGAGGCCCGCACTCGTCGCGCATCAAAGGGACAGAGTCCTCAGCCTCACATTCCCCTTCTTCACCACGGAATAAAACACACACACTTTTTGCTTCCTTCCATCATTTCTTTTCTTCGTTTTCCTTAAACTAGCACGTTGAGACGTCAAGCTTTGGCATGTAGTATTATATGCTATTTGCATTATCACCAGATCAATCATTTATGTGTCATTTGTACGTGAAATGTTAGATCGGTATGTTGAATCAAAGCTCGGATCACGAACTGGCCGACTATTGTTTGTACGTGAGCAGGGTACACGGACGGAATTAAAGAGAATGATGGTCACTTGTATGTGATATTAAATCAATACATATAATAACCTGGAAGCACGGAAAAAAGGCACACCAGCTTAATTGCACAAACTACATAAACACGGCCTTCCTCATCCGCAATTACACTACCATCATCATCATCATCATGTTATTCACAACAACTTGGCCAGCATAAAACACCGGAGAAATTGAGTAACTCTTGAGTAAATTTAAAAGGAAACAAAAATGCAAAGGCACACCAAACCTATACAACAAAGATGCTTGCAAAAAGAAATAAATAAAACACCACCAAATCTCATAAAAAGCACTAGCTTTGACAAGAGTCGTTGTAGAGTCCCGCTGCAACCACAGAGATGTAGCAGGCAGGCTCACCACTCCTGGTTACAAGATGCAATGCCATCTTCTATTCTCCGGGCATCAATCAGGCAGAGGGTCCTTGTCACCGCTCCTGACCAGAAGATTCAACTACACAAGGATGCTCAAGCATACAAGGTCTTTGAATGCTTCATATGGCTTACAATTTCCTTTTATGCATCACATATTGCGTGCTGAACCACTCCGAGGCAGAGTCCTGAGTTACAGAAACTCTTTAAATAACACATACTAAGGGGGTCATAAAGTGTATTTCATAATCTCAAGCAGAATGCTTTGTCTAGAATAGAATGTACCTCCCAGGTGGCAGCTGTGAACTGTTCGCAGAACCACTTGAACTACTGAACCTTCTTGATTTGTTATCCTGCTCTTTCTCCAGTCGCATAGCCGCCACCTCCTTTTCCATGGCAGCTACCTCCCGCCTCATTTTCTTAGCCTCTGATTCCATCACCTTTGTCAAAGTATCGACTTTCCTTTCCAACCTCTACCACATTAAACTACTTATTAATAGGAGCCAGGCAAAAGGATTGTAAAAATGCATGATCCTAGAATCCGACTAAAGTTACCTCAATTGCATCGTCCTTGTCTTTCAGGCTTTGATCCTTTTCGTGGCCTGCCTTCCTTAGAGCAACGACCTCCTTTTGCAGCATATCATACAGCACACCTGACACCGTATCCTCTGACTCAACAGATGTGAATTCATTAGGCTTGTCATCTGAGTTGTTTGACTCCTTATCCTCACTGGAGTCGGTAGATACGTTCATGCCAATCCCATTTACATGTCCCTTATAACGGTCAATCGATCTACAGCCTCCATCAAAAGACTTTGATGCCCCTTTGGCATGGTTCACTAGAGTAGTTGTGGTGGTAGATACTGATGATCTCATCTGGAATGATGGTCGCTTCGATAGAAACCCATTGGTCTTTGATACACTCTCAGCACCACCAATAGACTGGCGGCGCGCGGCACTTGCATTGGTTCGAGATGTAGACATTCTCAATCCTTCCTCAAGTACTTTAAGCCGTAGCTGGAACTTATCCTGCGACATTCGATGCAGATCACAATGAAGAGACAGTGGAAAGACCTAACTGATAGGAAGATGGAAGTAAAGGACTTCATGAGAAACATGAAGAGCAAAAGCGTACTTTCAGTTGAGCTTCTGATCTTGCAGCCCTTTCTGCTATAGCAAGTTTATCCCGGAGTTGCTGCATTTCTCCCTGTAAAAAGATATAATCGTCCAGAAATTAACAAAACACACCATAGTTTATTCCACTCCAGTGGAAGGGGAAGAGGACGAAAAGCCTACAGTTCCAATGAGGGACTTCTAGATATCCATCCAAAACAATTCAGCAACAGTGTAGAACTAGAAATAGGAGACCTTCATTACTTACTTGCAGAATCCTTCGTTCTTCAAGCCATTGTTTAACAGGCATTACTTTATCATTGCCATCTTTCCACTCATTTGCCACCACTACTGCAACCCTATTTGCTGAAACCTTCGCACGAGCCAGCTCACGATCAAGAGTTTTCATTTCCTCCTGAGAACAACATACACATAAAAAGGTTGACATGTATTATTATGCTTTCAGATACACTAAATATCATGAAATACACGAATAAGGGTTCGGGCCATCATGAATTACATTCATCTCCTGAACTTTCCGCTGATAGTCCCTCACAGCATTTGCAGCCGCACCACCAGCAAGAACAGCTTCTTCTAGCTCTCTGACAGTCTGGGTAAGCTTTTCAACCTCAGCAACTTTCTGGCGGTGCATTCTGTCCAAGATTTTGTTCTCTTCCTGGAGTGCCAGAGATTAAGCCTCATATACTGTAGCTAATTGTATGATACAACTAACAAATCGTTGCAAATGAATACTTTCATCGTCTTATACCTGGCATATCTCGATCTGTTTCATCAAGTCTTGGTTTTTGTTTTGCAAATCATCCACCAAGGAAGCTTTTGCTAATGCTATCTGAACTGTCCTTTCTGCTTCCAGCAGAGCTGCTTCCTTAGACTTTGTAAGACGATCTAATGCCCTGTTGTCATCTTGTAGTTTTGCAATCTGCACAAGAAAATCAACAACTTAGTGTTCCACACAAATTTGATCAATTTGTTCAAAGGTTGATAGGATACCCACGGCAATGGTTTCACGCAACTACAGATGCACAAAGCACAATGATCATGACTGAAATGAAAAGAAGATAATACAACCATAAGCTTGGATCAAGTACCTCTTGACGAGCTAGTTTCAGCTCAGCTTCCAGTGGTGCGAGAATGGCCTCAATAGGAGGCATGTCATCATCCTTCTGTGCCGCATGAACCCTTCGCAGTGTAGCCTCTGCTGCAAATTGGGCAGCAAGTGCAGCTTTCTTTTCATCGTTGATCTTCTTTGCTTCAAGGTTCTGCAATCTCGCATATCAACATCAATAGCTATTCTCAAGACAAAATCGTGAGCAGCAGAAGAGGAAAAAGAAGGGGTAATCCATTACTTTGCTTTCCAGGAGAGACTCTGTAAGCTTCAGCTTCCCATCCACCTTTGCCAATTCTTCCGTAAGCTTACATTGACGCAGAAGGCAAAGTCAGGATTGTCCCAAAGATAAAAAAAGAATACTTTACAGTTTAAATATAAGTAAGAAATGATAACATTTTAGCAATGTGTGAAAGGAAACATTTGAAGTATAATCACAGCAGAGGTGATATAAAACACTCCCTTCATTACTAACTCCTAGCAGTTACCCCAAATTACTTAAGGCTGCCTGTTGAGGCTTAAAGTGGATGCTGCACAATGGATACGATGAGAAGAAGAAGGCTGGATGCTCGACAAAGATATGACAAGAAGCTAAACCAGTGGCGGTTCATAGAATTACACTGTTTCCTAGGGCGTGGAATTATTGAGGAACCTAAATCAGTACTAACAAGTATGTGTTTATAAGAACTGAAGGCTCTGAATCCATAAACTCTTGGAAAATTTTAGCTAGTGGGCAAGATGCAGAAGGTAAAAGATTTGAAGAGAGAAAGAAAGATGCAGAAGGTAAAAGATTTGACGAGAGAAAGAAGTCATTTTGTAGTCAAAACATTAAATTGCTGGAATCTAGTGAATCCAGCATGAGACGTTGAAGGATAGCTGGCCGGATCTAGTCTTCTATCTAGATGTAAAACAGCGCTGAGAGAGAGAGAGCAGGGAGGAAGTAGTACTGACATCCTCGACGGCCTTCTCGCGCGCTCGCTCGGAGAGGCGGAGGGCCTTGATCTCCGCCTGCGCGTCGCCCAGCTCCTTCTCCTTATCTGCATCACGGCATCCTTAGCTTAGAGCAGGGAGTGAAGAAGAGATCTAGGCGTGTGCTTGCGTGGGTAGATGAGATGAGATGAGATGAGATGAGATAGGTGTTGGCAGATTGGGTTACACTGGAGGTCGTTCTCGAGGCGGGTGAGCTCGACGCGGACGGGATCGGAGCCGTGGAGGAGGTTGATCAAGTCCTCCAGGGCCGGCTTCAGCTTGGCCCGCTGCTGCTGCTGCTGCTGCCTCAGCGCCCTGCCGTCACCGTACGGATCGGCCATCGCCGGCAATGCCTCTCAATCTCAGTCTCTCACCGGGCGCGTTGGTGGGGAAGAGATAGAGTGTTTGTACGTGTGTTAATGGCGGTCAGGTCACATGACAGTGTGCTGAACCAAGCAAGGGAGGAAGGAAGGAGGATTGATTGCTCCACTCGTCTACAGTCCACAAGCGTTACTCCTCTCCTAACCGCTACCACCTCTAAGTTCCATGTTACTACCATGTGCATATGATTCATCGGTAAGAGTCGATTGTATGGTGCAGTAATTCCGTTTCTTGGTAACGAATAAAGCTCTCTCTTTTAAAAAAAATTATATGTTTGTAGGTGACGATAAATAGTATAGTATCCTGTATACGAGGAGGTATCCGTAATAGTATAGTATCCTGTATACGAGGAGGTATCCGTGTATGATTTTCTGGACTATTGGAATAAGAATACGTATTCGGTAAGGATCCCCAGGAGATAAGGTAACCCCCGTAAGGATGATGGACACCCTTTAAACTAGAAAGTCAATACCGACGTTTAAGGAAGTCAGAGTTCTATTCGGACATAACTCCATGTCCAGTACGACTCGGGGAGCCCCTCTATAAAAGGATCAGCAATCCCATAGGGAAGGATCCTCGTGCAAACACCTTCGATAAGATCGCACAGTCATCACCTCTCCGAAAGTCAATCCGTCTCAGGTTGCGCCAGCTCCAGTCTCAAGTCGTCAAACTACGAACAAACCGATGATGAGACGCTCCGGGCGCCACCGCCCAGCATGCGCATTCGACAAGCTTTTTCAGCGGGTCACGACAAGAGTACGAGAGTCTCTGAAGCAACCAACGACAAACTCGAGGGGAGGGGATGATTTTTTATTTCTAGTTTTTTCAAGCAGTTTTTTCTTACAGTATCTTTTAAATGATACTTTAGTCAGTTCACAGTTTTTTAATATCAAGTTCCTAGTTCGATATTTATTTTTTCAGACTGCCTATCCAAGAAACTTCTCGAATAAGACAGTCGGGGGCTGGATAAGTATGTTGCATCAGACATACACATGCGCGTACCAACGATTCAACCTGTACAAGGGGAAAGGGTTCCACGCTGCAACCGTCAGGTATGCGAAGAGGACTCCTTAACGTGTCTGCAGGTGACAGGGGAAGCCACTAAGCCCCCACCTGACCAGACCTAAGGTCTGGTCGACTAAGCTCCCCGGTTCTGTAGTAACGTTCCCCGACCACGAGTAAAGAAAGAAGAGAATGTGCGAATATGACTAGGCCAACAGAACCCGCTTGCTTATCTGCATCCCCGACTACTTTGAACAGAAGGCGTCATGGATAGAGTGCAATGTTGTTACCAACAGGGCAAACGTGAAACTTACTAACTAGCGTCTAATATCCCTGCGACAAGGGAACGCGAGTTGCTGCTATGGCCATGATAGACTGTACGAAGACCCCTTATCGCATTTACTGATGACGAGGAGCCAATGAGACCTCCATCCGACTAAACCTAAGGCCTGGTCGATCGCAGTCAGCGGCATACGGCACGACTTGTAAGCCTAAGTCAAGAAAAGTGGACGCAAAGTTCGACTAAGTTTACGAGAATCCTCGCGTCCGATAAACATTCGCAGAGCAGTAGAGTTCAGGTTTTCAGAAAACAAAAACACACTGATTAAAGCACAGTTACTAATCACAGTGTATTACAAAGTTATTTAGGCAGACTAGGTGCCTGGACACGGTCCGCAAAAGCATCAGCCACACCCTGTACAGCAACAAGCAGCAACAGAATAGGTTGTCCAGGTCTCTCCTACGGACCAGAGACGACTCAACGAAGACGAAGGCGCGGGGGCTAGAATAGTTTTAACTTCCCTAACCGGAGAATGCCTACAGTATGCACTGCAGATCGACTTCCCAGCCATGAATAATGTGGTCGAGTATGAGGGTTTGCTTGCCGGTCTCCGAGTTGCTTCCGCACTTGGTATCCGTCGCCTACTCGTAAGTGGGGATTCATAGCTGGTAGCGAGACGAGTGTCCAAGGAATATCAGACCACAGGCCTGAACATGGCGGCTTACCTAGTGGAGGTGAGGAAGCTGGAAAAGAAGTTCATCAGACTCGAGGTACGGTATATCCCGAAAAAGGACAATTACCAAGCCGATAGTCTTGCCCGCCTGGCTTCCTCACGATCTCCATGTCCACCTGGAGCCTTTGAAGAAAGGATTTCGACGCCGTCCATAGCTTCTCGTGAATCCGTGGACAAAGAAATGGTCACCCTCAAAACAGAGCTCCATTCAAGGACGTCACCAGGTATTGACGCTCCAAGGGGAGTGGCGGGTCGACTCGTTGCTCCCCTCGATCCTGAGGATTCATGGATAGAGTCCATCCGCAGATACCTTCTCGATCGGACTATGCCTGAGGATGATACACTATCCGAGTAGCTTGCCTGACATGACAGGATGTACTCCCTGGTCGATGGAGTCCTCTATCAAAGAGGAGCTCGCGGAGTGCTCATGCGGTGTATACCTCAGAAGCAGGGTACAGAATTACTCAAGGAGATCCATGGAGGGGTGTGCGGGGCACATGCATCTTTCTGAACCCTGGTCGAAAAGGCCTTTAGACAAGAATTCTATTGGCCGACATCCCTCCGAGACGCGAGCGAGTTAGTAAAGCGATGCCGTCAGTGTCAATTTCACCGCAGACGCATTCACCAGCCCGCCCAAGCATTACAGACAATTCCTTTGTCATGGCCCTCTGCCTGACGCCAGAGCGAGACGGCGTGCACGGGAAAATGGGGGTCTGGCAAAACCACGGCCCCGAAAAGCACGTTACGTTAGCTGAACAGTAGCGCAGAAAAAGGAAAGATTCTTCATCACCACGCGAAAATTCCGCCACGACGATTCGGTTTCCCAGAAATCTATCAGGCGAACGCGTGTCCGTGATTGACGAATCAGATTAAATCAAAAGATGTTTCCCGGGCAAGCTAGCCGAGAAAAAGCCTTGGACTACTCAGAGGTTTATCTCGATAAGGATATCACAACTACCCGGTAGAGATAGTGCCTACTCGGGGATGTTGTCGCCCAAGTACTCAATTTCGCCTACTCGGAGTTACTTCCCGAAAAGGACATATTTCCTACAGAACAGTCATGACCTCACTTCACGTACTGATGGGGGGCTTGATGATGAATAGTATAGTATCCCGTATACGAGGAGGTATCCGTATACAATTCCCTGGACTTTCGGAACAAGAATACGTATCCAGTAAGGATCCCAGGAGATAAAGTAACCCCCCGTAGGGGGGAAGGACACCCTTTAAACCAGGAAGTCAGTCCCAACGTTTAAGGAAGCCAGAGTTCTACTCGGGCCTAAATCCGTGTTCAGTACGACTCGGGGAGCCCCCTATAAAATGATCAGCAATCCCATAGGGGAGGACAGTTCTTAGAAGCAAGAGAAGTCTTTTAGGTCTTTCAAGTCTAAGAAGACAGACAAGTCTTTGAAGCCATCCAGAAGCCCTAGCGATTTCCACGAGAAGACACGCCTCCTCGAAGGAGTCGAGCCCTGCGGAACTAGTCAAATTAGCCTCCGATTAGGTCTAGGGTAGCCACTAACATACACATCCTTTGTAAGATACTCTTTGATCAATATATACAAACAAGATGTATGGTTGTTATCCTGAGGGAGGCCCGAACCTGTATAAAAAGGATGTTTCCTTGCTGTCAGATCTCTTGGCCTTGTGCCCTAGGGGTCCCTACCCAACAACAAGTATCTCTGTCTCACGACTACCGTAAGATCGGCGGTTTACCAATCGTCGACAAGAGCCCTCGAGGAGATGGTGGCCATGGCCTCATAAGGGAACGTACAAATGCAAAGCAGCGCTGCTGCTAACCGAAAGAGTAGCCAAGCCTCCGTCCCCGGTGGTGAAGTTGATCGTGCCGTCTCGTATCCTACCGATGAGATCCTGGTAATTAAATGTCAATCTCAAGTTCCACTTAAAATTCTGTCGCATTCGATATGTAGCTAATTATTCTATCTTCTACCACATTTTACCTCAAGGATACGACGCGGTGTAAGCTATCTGTGCGGCTTCTTGACGACGAGCCTTTAGAGGTTGCAACAGGGATGTCATGTCTATCCAATGAAGGTGATCTCATCCACCGTGTCCCAATGGTGCGTGAGAATGCGAATGTCAGTGTGGATTGTGTCTACAACAGCTGCAAGTCCATTAAGCTGAAGTTTCCGCCAAATGATGAAATTATGATACTAGGTCAAGCTGAAGGGACTTTCATCCAGTGGCCCAAAAGGGATGTAGTATTAGAAGACTGGTACCCTCCATCTATCGACCAAGCTGAATCACGGGAGGTAGACCTACCCGTGAATCAAGAGCCTTATGGCATGTAATGAGGACACCACAATCACTACGGTGCCGGTGGAAACCACCTTGGCCCCCGAGCTTTCAACAAGGGCCCATTCGTCTCCAGCCAAGTCGTCGAAGTCAATCATTAAAAGAAACAAGGTGCTAAGTCGAAGGCGAAGTTGCTGAAGGAACCACACCTTTACATTGAAGAAGAGTTCCCCTTCGCGCCATTGGCCGATAAATACGTTGAAGGAGAGCCATGACTCAAATCGCCAGAGGCGCTCAATGCCCTCGGAAAATATACCCACAAGCTGCACAAGTGTTACCTCAAGGAGGTCAAGAAGACAAAGAATCAACAGACCACAAATTTGAAGGTGGACTTTAGTAAGGGACATTTCCACCACGACTTCGAGAACTGTCAGTTCTTTGTGAACTTCATGGACTTGTAGGAACTCTACAACCTCTAGTCCCTCGAAGTCTCTCTCATCAGATGCTACACACTGTGAGTGTTTGCAATCATGGTCAACATTCGTGTTATACGTAATATATCCACATATATGTAACCCATACGTTCTTTATGTGTAAGATGATGATTAAACAAACTAGAAGGAAACACGTAAAAATAGGGTTCCTCGACCCATACATTATCTCCGCACGGATGATCAGAGATGCAGAAGACTTTGTTGTCCAGTACGTGCTAAACGCCTTACTTGCTCAACAAGATAAGAAATTCATACTTTTTCTGTACAACCAGGCGTAACTGTCGTACTACCTACTTCACCATCCTAGGATATTGGTAATTTTACCAACATAACATGAATATACTAACAATTGAGTCTAAATGCAGAGAGCATTGGATTCTTGTTGTCCTTATACCACACCATTCAAGGCTCATGTTTATGGATTCGTTAAAACGAGCAAACTTTGTTATCGAAATACTTGGAAGAATTATGAGCAAGTAAGTATATTTCCAACATATACAAACCTACCGTTCACTACTTTCGTGTTGCAATGCCGAAGACAAACCATTTCGATTCACATAGGGTGTGGAAGAGCTATCTTAAGAACGGAGGAAAAGGCGCCAATCAGCCCCTTTTAAATGACAAGGGCTTTAATGTATCTTTCTATACTCAATACAAATTTCCATAAATTGTCGTAATGACAATCTCTAACTACTAACCAATTGTATATATTCCTAGTGCCACCAACAACATGGAGGAACAAGTATTTGTGGCTTCTAGGTTTGCCATAACATGAAAATCATGCTCACTAACATTAGCAAAAATGAAGTCCAGGTTTGACGCTATTGCGATAAGTATTATCATATTCTCTTCATTGTAAGTACATGGCTTTAATATACGTTCTCATCGACAGCAGAAAGGCATTCCTAGGACGTCATTGGATTCGTCTCATTTGGACCGAATAAGAAAACACATTGCCGTGTTCCTTATTAGAGACATTATCAATCCTTACAGCCAATTCAACGCTTACGACATGGAGGAAGGCAAGTCGTCTTAGTAAAGAAGTGATGTATTTCTTTGTGAACTTTAATATGGATATGGAATTTACTGAGAGTTTAATTACTTTGTGACATGAGGATGAAACTGAAAACCTAAATACTTTGTGAACTTTGTGACACGAGGTGAATGAAAATGAGAGTTTAATTACTTTGTTTGGGTGATGTTGATGAGTTTGATGCCAGTTTATTTTGTGACTCAATTATGTGATATGTATCAAGTTTCTGTTATTTCATATGATTCAATTCTGATTACTGTGAATGAATGAGATATGTATATGTATTATGTATTTTGTTTCCTAATGCTACGCAACAATATGAAACAACTAGGTATGCTGTAAAATAGATCACATGCGGTTCTAATATGCAGGTATATCCACTACTACAGAATCGTCCATACGAGGCGCCTTATCCGAGGCGGTTAAGTAAAAACGCCATGAATAACATATGTCGGAAGCGGTTAGTACGAATAAACCGCCTCAGATAACGAGTTCGGGAGCAACCGCCACGGATAACAACCACATCCGAGGCGGTTACTTATTTCTGACTGCCTCGGATAATGGCCATATACCGTCAACCGCCTCGGATAAGTGAGTACAAATCAGAGGCGGTTATATTGCAGATATATAACCGCCTCCATATAAGTGATATCCGAGGCGGTTATGTGGATTTAACCACCTCCAATATGATTCACAGTATTAATTGTGCTGCGCGAACAGACATACGACCAGAGGTAGATATGTCTTAAATGTGGCGATTTGCTGGCGATCTTTTGAGCTATTTGCTGGTGATTTTTCGGTAGAGAAGCTACATTTGGAAGAGTAGTTGGAGATAATACTTCTTTGTTGATTAGCAAAGGTTAGTGTTTAGTTTTTGAATCATTTTATCTAATAATTTGGTGATTTTGCTTTGTTTCTTGGACATTGAGAATATTCAGTTATATGATCATAATTAGATCGATGGAGATGTTTGATTTATTGTATGGTTGAATGCATAGAAATTTAGTGTTAAGGTATGCAAGAAGGAATTTTGTGGGAAAAAAGGAAAAAATAATGATGGATTTATTTTTGTGGCATATTTAATTTTTATATGCAAGAAGTGGTAATTTGGTTAGTTATACGTTAGTAATTGAAGAGAGTCGACGCATATAGGTTAGTTATATTAATTAGTCAATTAGTATGGTTAGTTAATTATATTAGTTAGTTAGGTTAGTAATTATTTTTAGAATTCGGTTAGGTTAGTAATCGAATAAATGTTAAACTCATGTCACGAAGTCGATGCACTTCATATTTTTAACTAAAATTTCAACTTTTCATATGCACGGCTTAGATGGATCGATCGTGGATGTACGGAGCTCGTAATACAGAGGCGTATAGAGATGGAGTGAGAGCATTTATGGCAGCTGCCGAGGCGGACATGTTGAGAGAGGGTAGAGTTGACACGTATTGTCCATGCGTAGACTGTGGAATGCGTAGACACGTATTTTTGAGCTCCATCATATTGAGTACCACATCTTCAAGAGAGGTTTTAGGGAAGGGTATTCAACTTGGACCAAGCACGGTGAAGATCAAGCCGTAGTATCAGATGATGATATTTTTGCCGATGAAGAAGCAACCGATATGCCATTTGATATTGGTTGTGATTCACACCATGAGATGTCCGATGATCCCGACTCGATGCCTGAGCTGGAACAGATGTTGCGTGATTTCGAAGGGCACGAAACCGATAGAGAGTACCAGCAATTCCTAGGCTTGATGGGGGGGCCTCGGAGAAACCGCTATTCGCAGGATGCAAGGCTAAGTTCACTTTGTTATATGCCATGCTTGAACTATTGAAGCTGATCCGACAAGAGCTTCAACGAGTTGTTGGACCTCCTAGGTGACATGCTTCCGGAGGCGAATGAGTTACCCATAAACACATACAGAGCCAAGAAGGTGCTTTGTCCCTTGGGACTGGAAGTTGAAAAGATACATGCATGTCGGAACGACTGTATCCTATATCGGAAAGAGTTTGCGAAGCTACATTTATGCTCTGTGTGCAAGGCTTCTCGGTACAAGGGTAAGATTGGAGTAGAAGGAGCTGAAGAATTCGTCGAGGTGACGAAGGGGACTCCTGCAAAGGTTGCTTGGCACCTGCCTGTAATCCCGCACTTGAAGCGTTTGTTTGCAAACCCGAAGGAAGCAAAACTGTTTCGCTGGCATGCGGACGAGTGGAAGACATCCGATGGAAAGCTAAGACACCCTGCCAATGCTATCCAGTGGAGAAACATCGATAGGAAGTATCCTCGATTCGCTGCGGAAACTAGGAACGTAAGGTTTGCGCTGAGTACGGATGGAATGAATCCATTTGGCAACATGAGCAGCTGACACAACACCTGGCTTGTACTTCTCAGTATGTACAACCTACCTCCCTAGCTTTGTATGAAACGGAAGTACGTTATGATGTCCATACTTATCGAAGGGCCTAAGCAACCTGGTAACGACATCAACGTGTATTTCCAACTATTGATGGATGATCTATAAACACTGTGGAACACATGAGTGCAGGTATGGGATGTGGACAAAAGAGAATACTTCACTCTGCGGGCCATGCTGTTCTGCACAATCCAAGACTTTTCCGCTCTCGGTAACACCTCTGGTCAGACGGTGAAAGGACACAAAGGTTGTGTCATATGCATGGAGAATACCGTGAGCCTAAGTCTCAAGAATTACGAGAAAGTCGTGTACATGGGTCACCGGTGGTTCCTGCCTATAAAGCACCGTTACCAGAGGTGGAAATCATAGTTCAACGGGAGAACAGAGAACGGTGCGAAGCTAAGGCCATTAAGCGGTGCAGAGATATTTGGGAAGGTTAACGATGTTAATGTCATGCTTGGAAAAGGTTCAGAAAAAAAAGGCCGCAGATGAGTCCGCATACTGGAAGAAGCGATTGGTGTTCTATGACCTACCATACTGGAAGGAACTAGACGTCCGGCACCGCATCGATGTGATGCACATAGAGAAGAATGTTTGTGACAGTGTGCTGGGTCTACTGCTAAACATGAAGGACAAGACGAAGGATGGTGTAAGGCCCGACTTGACATGGTTGATATGGGAATCAGGCTCGAGCTGGCGCCTGTACTTCTGTCTAACGGGAAGACATACATCCCCCTACCTATTACACTTTATCCAAGGCCGAGAGAACCGTGTTTTGCAAGTTCTTGCATGGCGTGAAGGTTCCATCGGGCTACTCCGCCAACATCAAGAGGCTCGTCTCGATACAGGACTTGAAAACTAATCGGCCTGAAGTCTCATGACTGCCATGTTATGATGACACTGATGCTCCCAATTGCAATCAGGAATATTCTGCCGCCTAACGTCCAAGAATCAATCACCAACCTGTGCTTCTTCTTCAACAAGATTTCACAGAAGGTGATGGACGTGTTCGAACTAGATGATCTGGAGTTAGCGGTAGCAGAGACTGTTTGTCAGCTAGAGATGTATTTCCCCCCGTCTTTCTTCGATATAATGGTGCATCTCATCGTCCACATTGTGCACGAATCAAGATGTGCGAGCCTATCTTCCTTCGGAGCGTGTACATGAAGTCAAACCAACCGATTGACATGTCACGCTCTCGGCACGAAGGCAGGCTTGATGGTGTTGGGACCATCGGAAAGAAATCAATAACGGCCGATCAAGCTGGACATGCTCTTGCCCATTTCTCAGTGTTGCAACACACGACCACTGTTGCCCCGTACATGGACGAGCATAGGGCAAAGTTAAGGCAAGAGCATCCAAATAGAACCGATGCGTAGAGGACGAGAGAGCATAACAAAGAATTCAACAAGTGGTTCAAGGAGCGTCTTTATTTAGGTGCCTCTAGCGACATGCTAACCTGGTATGCGAAGGGTCCAACATTCGAAGTCGTCACTTGGCAAGGATATGATATTAACGGATACACATTCTACACGAGAGATCTAGATAAGAAAAGCACATTTCAAAATAGTGGGGTCTGCATAGAGGCTTCTGACATGAGCGGAAACGGAGCTGGTACTATGGGTTCATCGAGGATATTTGGGAGTTGGACTATGTGTACTTCAAATTTCCATTATTCTGATGCCGTTGGGTCAATCTGCAATCTACGAGGTCGAGATGTACGGCTTCACAACAGTAGACCTTGAACGTGTTGGATTCAAAGATGACCCATTCATTCTAGCCAATCAAGCTCACCAGGTGTTTTATGTGACCGACCGGGCGAAGAAGAATTTTCATATTGCCCTACAGGGTAAAAGGAAGATTGTCGGAGTTCAGGGTGTGGTGGATGAGGACGAATACAAGATCTTTGAAGATGCACCTCCGATGCAACATAGCATAAGAGACACGATTACCGATGAACCTAACGAAGCATGGTACGTACAGAAAGATCATCAAGAAGGACTAGAGTTCGAAGAGGAAATGTCTCGCAAAAGAAAAGACGAGGAAGCGGAGGCCATGAAAAAAATTTGAGATGTCCAAGTCAAATTTGTTGTCAATTTGAGAAGTGCTACATACGTGACGATCATCAAGAAGGGTTAGAGTTTGAAGAGGAAATGTCTCGCAAAAAGAAAAGAAATGCAAAGGCAATGAAATTATTTCAGATGTTCATGTCCTTTTTGAGAAGTGTTGATTTTGTTGGTTGAAACATGCAAGAAACATTTATGTGCAAATGGTGATATATATATATATATATACCAGCGCTAATCTGCTCGTGAGCGCAGAATAGCTTATTCTGCGCTCCGGCCGAAATGCGCCAGATCGAGCCAGCCACGCGGGACAGTAATTTTATGTCTATCGAGTAGTAATTTTCGGACGGGATTTTACTACTGAGATTTTAGTGTGACTCAGAATTACTACATTTTGCGATAGATTTTACGATATCTTATACACAACTTTACTGCCTCGCGTGCATCTCGACTGTGAAAACCTTCTGAGTTTAGCATCTTTCTACTACCTTTTGTGATAGATTTTACGACATCCTATACAGAACTTTACTATCTCACGCACATCTCGACAGTAAAAAAATTCTAAGTCACGCGCAGTCCGTTTTATAATTGAATAATAAATAATGAGGTGGGGAGATTCGAACCGTGGACCTGATACACGTTATTCTTCTCTTCTAACCAACTAGACTATGCAAATGACTGTGAATAAACAGAAGAAATATTTCCATTATAGAAGAAAATATTCCCCTAATCCGTTTTAGTTGAAAAAATAAGGACGAGGCGGGATTTGAACCCTGGACCTCACGCACGTTGCTCTTCTCTACTAACCAACTGGGCTACACAAGTGATTGTGAACAAATGGAAAAAATATTCCTTTCTAGTATAGAACGATCAGACATGCAGTAAAATGATGGCCGCGAGATCGTAATATCGTGTACATATAATCATAATTTTGTGACACGCTTTATACAAAAATTACTACAGTCCTGAGTTTTACGCTGACACATGTTGTTTTACTACTCGAAAGACATAAAATTACCGTATTTTACATGTGAAGTTACGTGACTGTGAGGGATCTGTTCGACAGTAATATAGTTCGATGGATTTACTATATCTACTGAATAGTTTTACGGTCAGTGGTGAAAAGGTGGGGCGTGGTGGGGGCTGGCTGGCTGGCTTGGTCGGTTGGCCGGCGCGCAGAATAGTTATTCTGCTCTCAGCTGTAGATTAGGGATTCTATATATATATATTATATATATATATATATATATATATATATATATATATATATATTTCAGATGTTCATGCGCACATGGTGATATATTTGAGTTGCTCATGTGCTGATGATATTTGGGATGTTCATGGTAAAGGTTGTAGAATTGTGCTGTGTGCCGTCAATTCTGAAATTATCAACTGAGTTGTGCTGTCGCTTGAAAGTTCAGAAACAGAACTGAACACTTGCCTGCTAAAAGTATCTGTCGACGATTGGTGAACGGCGATCTTACGGTACTCGTGAGATGATGATTACTGGGGGGTAGGGACCTCTAGGGGCCAAGCGCCAAGAGATCTGACAGCAGGGGACAGCCGTTTTTATACAGGTTCGGGCCTCCCTCAGGATAATAACCCTACGTCCTGTTGCTATATATTGATCGGGAACACGCTTTACAATGGGGGGGTGTATGTTAGTGGCTATCCTAGGCCTAATCGTAGACTAACCCTAGCTAATCCTCCGGGCTCGACTCCTTCGAGACTGCGGGTCTTCTAGAGCTTCGCCTGCTGGATCTGCGACTAGATTGACTTGTTAGACCTAGCTTGACCTAACTGGATCTGCTGCGACCTCCCCTCCCCTATGGGATTGCTGATCCTTATATATGGGGTTTCCAGGGGTCGTACTGGACGTGGACTCACGCCCGAGTAGGACTTCGGCCTCCTTAGATGTCGGGATTGACTTCCTAATCTAAGGGGAGTCTTCCCTCTTCTAGAGGGGTTACCTTATCTCCCGAGGGTCCTTAGTCGGATACGCTGTACTTTCCTAAACTCTCGGGGAACTGTACACGGATACCCCTAATACGCGGGTTACCCTACTATTCATCATCAAGCCCCCCATCAATACGTGAAGAGAGGTCGTGATGGTTCTGTTGAAAATCTGCCCTTGTCGGGGGAAGAAACTCCGAGTAGGCGATCCGAGTAGGTATGGCTGATGACTTCTTCGAGTAGGCTCAGTTCCTACCGAGTAGTCGCGAAAACCTTATCGGAACAATCCTTGGGAAAACCCAGAATACTTTCTGATTCGATCTGATCCATTGATCACGGACACGCGTCCGCCAGGCATATTTTTAGGAAACGGAACCATTGTGGCGGAAAATTCGCGTGGTGATGAAGAATCTTTTCTCTCTCTGCATCGCGGGGTCGTGGGTTTGTCAGACCCTCTTTTTCCGCGACGTGCTCTGTGCGCGAAAAAAGCAACTGCCCGCATTAAATGCGATGGAACTGATCGTGCCGAAAACCCGCGCTCGACTTCGGCGAAGGTTTAAATCTTTAGGATTCCAAGAATTGGGGTTTTGCACGCATTGTCTCTTTGCCTCCCAATTCTCTTGCACCCTTCGTCTTCTTCCTCACGCCCCCGCCCAGCCTCGCTTCCACAATCTCTCGATCGACCAGCGGAAATGGGCAAGAAGAAACTCGTGAAGGGATCTGGTTCTCCCGATCGTGAAGACGAGTCGGGGAAAGCTTCGGAGGAAGTAGCCATTGCCATTCCTCCATTCGAGGTTTCTGTGATAGATGCCCCCGCCTTGGAGAAGCTGGCGGCGAAGGAGGTGATACTCCCGGAGGTGTTCGTGCCTTACCGAGCGGCCGCGAAGGAGACGGTCCCCTCCCCTGACACGGATTGGATCGTCGTTTTCGCAGACTTCTTTAGGTGCGGATTCCCAATTCCCACCTTCGGCCTTCTTCCTCCTTGCGCTCCAGTTCTACGAGATCGAGTTGATCCACCTCAACCCAAAGTCGGTCCTAATGCTGGCAGTCTTCGCGCACTTGTGCGAGGCCTACCTCGGCATTAGGCCGAAACCTGGAGCTCTGGAGGTACTTCTACAACCTCCGCCGGCAGAAGGGCAGCGGCGCAGGAGTCGTCGGCGGCGCTGGCTTCCGACTCAGGGAAGGGAAGAAGAATGCTTACATTGCTTCCTCCTGGAAGTCATCCTGGTCGGGCTGGCACAACCGGTGGGTTCTACTGCCATCCCCCAGCGAACTCGAAGCTGTCCTACCGCGGGCTCGCCCCCGTCTCACTCAAGAACTGGGGGGAGGCCCCGAAGGAGACCAAGCAGCTCCAGGCGCTCGTCCAAGACATCGCCAACCTTGCCTCCAAAGGCTTGTCGGCGTGGGACGTTGCAGAGGATTTCCTTCGGCGCCGGTTAAGCCCCCTCTCGTCGAGGATCAAGGGAGCCTGGGAGGTCCCGGAGGGTCAAGACCCGACTAGGGACTTCGACACGGGTAAGTACCACGACCACCTCCGTGCCGATTCAAACGTCAATACTCCTTACACTCTTCTCTCTTGTCGTGCCGAGCAGAGTTGTCCCCGGAGGAGCTTCAGAATAGGCTGAACTACCTATTCGAACACTCCCCCCAAGGTGGGCGTACAAACGTGCCCCTGCCCCTGCTGCAGCAGAGCCCGGACAGCCGACAAGAGGTACTCTCGGTAAGGTGTTTCATTGTTGACCGACTTGGGTTCGTCCGAGTAGCCTTACAGAAGGTCCTCGGGCGTGTTTCTTTGCAGCGAGTTGGCCGCGGAGGTCCCGACTCGGAGGCCGAACGAGCTGGCGCCCCTGTCGAGGATGATGAAGTCGAGATGTACGACACAGCCCCGCCGCCCTTAGAGACGAGGGAGGAAGGCCCTTCTGCGGCTGAGGCGGGGACGGAGGCCTTCTCGACCAGTTCCCCCGCCAAGGATCCTCAATCGCAGGTTTGAACTTTCGCCCGACTATCCTGTTTCCAACTTCTTTCCCGGATGATAAGCATAGAGATGAATGTTGTCGGATAGCCCAGAGTGAGCGACCCCCTTCTCAAGGAGCCAACCCCCTCCTCCTACGACCACTCTCGAGGAGACGGCAGACAAAGGGAAGGCACCGCAGTCCTCCGGCAAGCGGGACTCGAGCGTCTTGGCCGGAACAACCCCTCCCGTGGGGAAGCGCACGAAGTGAGTTCTTCTTTGCCGCCTTTTCTTTATAACTTCGCTGTGTTGAAAACTTGACTTGGTTGCTTTTGGCGACTAGGGTGTCGATCCGCTCCACCAAGACTCCAACTACAGCGGCCACCAAGCAGCAGCCCCCGGCGCCGAAATCGGCCCCGCCTCTGTGCCGGACTTGCCACAGGCCCCTGCGCTGGATTCGCCGCAGGCCCCTACGCCGGAGTTGTCGCAGGCTCCTGCACCGGGGTTGCCGCCGGCCCCTACTGAGGAGTCGGAGCCCCCGGCACCAGAGTCGGAGTTGCCCCTCGTCGAGCAGATCGCGCCTTCAGGTCCTTCGGCGCCTGAAGGTCTTTGCCTTTCCTCCTTACTGCAGGTAACGTAAAGGAAATCAACGATAAGGTAATCTTATTCTGCTTGTACTAACCTGGTCTTTTTCAGCTTGCTATCTCCCAGGTCGCCCCGCTCGAGAAGGCCTAAGAGGAGTTGGACTCGGTGCGCGACGAGCTGAAGAAACGCCTCGACGAGTCCGAGAGGCAGCGGGCGAAGAACGAGACGTTGCTGAAACGCCTCGAGGACTCCGAGAAGCAGCGGGCGGTGGAGAAGGAGGCGCTGCAGAAGAGCCTTGACGACTCCGAGAAGCGACGCGCGGCGGTCGAGGCTGATCTGTCGTCCGCCAATGCACGTCTCTCCGACGTCGTGCCTTCCCTGCAGCGGAGCCGATCCTATGCGGGGAAGCTGAAGGAAGACCTCGAGCGGGCCTTAGGCGTGCTCGAGAAGGCGTTGGGGGAAGTTGGTGTCGTCGTCGCCCCGAGTTCTTCTTCGGCTGACCGCCTAGTCGAGCTGACGGCGTCTGTCTCCCAGTTGAAGCCTACTGTCGAGAAGCTTCTCGAGAGCGAGCTTCAGCAGGGGGTTCACGATGCCCTGGCCTTCGCCTTGGCCCTTCTGAAGCACGAGCACCCGGACTTGTCCCTGGAGGCGCTTGCTGCTGACTTGCTGGAGGGTGAAGAAGAGAGCCTTGTCGACGCCGTGCAGAAAGCGGCAGACGCCTTTGGTGATCGAGTCCAGACATCTGGCTCGAAGTAGGTCTGTAACACTTACGTAGATAATGTGGTTAGTAACCGTGCGATAACTCGTGTGTTTTGGTCTTTTTCAAAACCTTGTCTAATCTGCTTATGTGAAACTTCGTCGGATGCAAGCGTAGACTTTAGTCGGAACCAATGTCCTTTGTCTTCCTTTAGCATAGGTGTGCGAATAGTGCCGTAGGTCGTTCCTTGCTGTGATCGACCGGTCCTTAGGTTTAGTCGGATGGAGGGCTCAGTGGCTCCTCGTCATCAGTAAACGCGATAAGGGGTCTTTCATACAGCTTGTCGTGGCCATGGCAGCGCCTCCGTGTTCCTTAGCTGAGGGGAGACTCCGGTTACTTGTCTGGTAAACTCTGCGTTTGCTCAATCAACGAGGTTTCACTCTACCCGAGGTATCTTCTGCTCCGAGTGGTCGGAGACTTGGATAAGCGTACAGGTTCCGTTGACCTAGTCGTACTCGCACCTCCTTCCCTTCCTTTACTTGGGATCAAGGGACATTGCTACGGAACTGGGGAGCTTAGTCAACCAGGCCTTAGGTCTGGTCAGGTGGGGGGCTCAGTGGCTCCCCTGTCACCTGCAAACGCGTTAAGGGGTTTTCCTCGCATCCCTGGCAGTTGCAGCGACGAACCCTTTTTCCTTTGCGCGGGTCGGAAAAGTCGGTACTCGTACTCGTATTTCGGCTTTCCCGTATTCTTATCCAGCCCCCGACTGACTGTTCGAGGGATATCTCGGATAGGCAGTCTGAATGGAAAATGTGAAACATTGAACTAAGAATTTTGTATTATTTAAAAATTATGTCTTTTACAGACTACTGTAAGGAAAAACAATTCTAGGAAAAAGCTAAGGAACAAAAACTAAGCCATCCCCTCCTCCTTTGGCTTGTCGTCGATTGCGCCAAAGACTCCCGTCCTCTTGTCGCGACCCGCTGACCGAACTTTGTTGAGTGCGCGTGCTGGGCGGCGGCGCTCGAAGCGTCTTATCATCGATTTGTTCGTAGCTTGGCGACTCTTGAGGCTGGTGTTGGTTCAACTTCTGAATCCGCCGACGAGGAGGTGATGGTTGTACGATCTTACCGGAGGCGGTTGTACTGGACTCTCTAACGGACGCGACCTTCTTACCACTAATACGCGCGACCTGGATCGGGCCGCTTTTCCCGAGGAACCGTTGTCCTGTCCGGGGATGGCCCTGTTTTTCTCCCAACTCCGATTTAGTCGTGGAGCTTTTTCTCCAACTTGGAGGGGTTACTTTCTGGAGTCGTTGCTCGTAGCCGTGGAGGCGGTCTTGACGACGTGGAGGCGGGAGCCTCGACGTTGGCATCCTGGGTAGAGGGTAGTTGCTGCTCTGCGAGGTCAAGGCTGCGCTTGTCGCAGAGGAGTGCTTCTCTGGGGGAGCTCCTTATCGTGAGGACACCCTTTGGGCCTGGCATCTTTATGCACTGGTAGGCGTAGTGCGTAGCTGCCATGAACTTGGCCAGGGTAGGCCGTCCCAAGATAGCATTGTAGGCTGTCTCGAAATCGACTACGTCGAACAGGATTTTCTCTGTTCGGAAATTCTCCGGTGTACCGAAGGTAACCGGGAGCGTGACTTGCCCTATCGGCGTGGCCGATGAGCCCGGGACGATACCGTGGAAAGCGTGCGTCACCGTCTGAATAGACGATCGTGGCACTTGCATTGCGTCGAGGGCGTTGGCGAATAGGATATTGAGGGAGCTCCCTCCATCTATTAACACGCGGCCCACTCGGCAGTTGTTGATCGTTGGCTCGACCACGATAGGGTATCGCCCTAGACGAGCACAATTCTCGGGGCAGTCGGTCTGGTCGAAAGAGATCGTGACCTCGGACCACTTGACCGCTCGAAGGACCCGTGGGACACTCGCGAGAACTTCTCGGGCGATCGCCTTGTATTGCCTCTTGGACTCGTAAGAGGTGGAGCCCCCGAATATGTGCTCGATTGCTCTAACATGCCCCTGGAAAGGCTCAGGAGTGGAATCATCGTCGTCGGAAGTTGTCTCCCGGCTGTTGTTAGCGACTTGAGGGTTCTCCTCGCGGAACCTTTCTCTTTCTTCCCGAAGATACTTCTTGAAGATGCGACACTGTCGTAGATCATGCGAGTCAGTCTGGTGAAAGTCACACCAGGGCTTGGACGTCTTGTCGGAGGATGTTGCAAGTTTATCCTTGGGGCGTGGCTTCCAGGTGCGTTTCTCGGAGACGTCGGCCATCACCTCGTCGGTTCTGGTCCTCTTCTCCTTGTTCCCTCCGGAGGGCTTCTTCTTGCGCTTAGACTTGCACGAATCGCTCCTCGACTGGAGGGGGGAGCTGGTCGACTCACCCTGCTGTTGCTTGATATAACGCAGGGTTTCCTCCGCACAAGCAGCCTTTTCGGCCAGGTCCATGAGCTGCCTGGTGGTCTTCGGTGGCCGCATGATCAAATCGTGCGTGCACATCTCGTTCCTGCTGCCTCGAGTGAAGGCGCGGATGACGTCCGAGTCCGTTATCTCGGGTATAGTGTTGCGGACAGCACTAAACCTCTTCGTGAACTCACGGAATGTCTCATCTGGTCGTTGGACGATAAGGAATAGGTCGTCCACCCGGCCAGGTCTTGGGAAGGTACCCTGGAAGTTCCCGAGTAACATGTCGCATAGCTGTCCCCAAGAACGGATCGTTTCTGGGGGTAGATTCGTCAACCATGTCCTAGCAGCTCCTCTGAGAGCAGTAGGAAGATAGTTGGCCATTACCTTCTCGTCGCCGCCGGCCGCCTCAATCGCGGTGGTGTAGATCTGGAGGAACTCCACGGGATTCGTGGTTCCATCGTATGATTCAAGCGAACTAGGCTTGAAACGAGAAGGCCAGCGTACCTGTCGGAGTTCCTGGGACAGCGCTTGACATCCGCTGAAGGACCCCCGATAAGGTACGTTCTCGCTGCTATTCGGGGTCGAGGAACGGCCCCGAGCATTGGCGTTGTGCACTTGGTCTCTCCGAGAAGGTTGCTGATCGTGCTGACGCCTTTGGCGGCGGCGCCGCTCAAGCTGTTCTCGGAGGTCCACCGGCCGCTCCTCCTGAGGAGACCGGTTCTGGGGTGTCGTCCCTCTTGATCTCGCTCTTCAAGCGGAGGAGGGGTGTCCACCCGAGTAGAGCTGCGGGCCACCGAGCGAGCTCGAGATGACTCGGCCTGGTTCTGAGCCTCTTGGAGGTCAACCCCCAGTCGCTGCAGCCACTGCACACCCGCGGGTGTCGATAGATCCGCTACGGGAGGCTGTGACAGCAGGTTGCGCACTTCCGCAAGTCTTCGAGCAGTTCGGGACACGTACTCCCTTGATCCCGGGGGGGGATCTTCCCACAGCGGCAGGCAAATCTTCGTTCCGGCGGGGGGTTCTTTCCCCGTCGGCGGGTAAGTCCCTGTTCATATGGGAGGCGTCCACGTGCGAGCCCCCGGGCAGATTCTGATCTCCGAGGTCTTCTCGACCATCGTTGATCGCGAGTACCATCCGAGGCTCCTGGTTGGACAATGTGTACTCGTATTCCATCGCGTTGTCCTCATCAGACGCGACGCGGGTAGAGTCCTGATCGTTCTCACGATCAGAATTAGCAGGAGAAATTCCAGCCATGGGGCTGGTCGTTCCTGCCGGGGAGTCGTCGTTCAAGACTAACTTCCCGCTGAAGGCCCTGGCGCACTCGATTCTGAAGTGATCTGCTTCGCCATCCGAGTCCTCTCCAGGGGCGTATTCTCTGAAGTCAACTCGATCCGTCACTAGGTACGGGTCCATAGGGCCAAAGTTGTCGTAGAAGCCCCGGTCCGAGTACCCAGTGCGGGGCGAGATTGCGACCGGTTTTCCTGCCGTGCTCGCTACTTCCTCCTCGGTCGAAACCGGGGAGGGCTGTGCGAACGGCGCTGGGATCTGATCGCGCTCAGTTGCGCGTCCTGCCGACTTTGATCTTTCCTCGATGACTTGGTCCGGAGAGGTCCCCACGGTCGACGCCATCCGTCGACGATTGGTGAACCGGCGATCTTACGGTACTCGTGAGATGATGATTACTGGGGGGTAGGGACCTCTAGGGGCCAAGCGCCAAGAGATCTGACAGCAGGGGACAGCCGTTTTTATACAGGTTCGGGCCTCCCTCAGGATAATAACCCTACGTCTTGTTGCTATATATTGATCGGGAACACGCTTTACAATGGGGGGTGTATGTTAGTGGCTATCCTAGGCCTAATCGTAGACTAACCCTAGCTAATCCTCCGGGCTCGACTCCTTCGAGACTGCGGGTCTTCTAGAGCTTCGCCTGCTGGATCTGCGACTAGATTGACTTGTTAGACCTAGCTTGACCTAACTGGATCTGCTGCGACCTCCCCTCCCCTATGGGATTGCTGATCCTTATATAGGGGGTTTCCAGGGGTCGTACTGGACGTGGACTCACGCCCGAGTAGGACTCCGGCCTCCTTAGATGTCGGGATTGACTTCCTAATCTAAGGGGAGTCTTCCCTCCTCTAGAGGGGTTACCTATCTCCCGAGGGTCCTTAGTCGGATACGCTGTACTTTCCTAAACTCTCGGGGAACTGTACACGGATACCCCTAATACGCGGGATACCCTACTATTCATCATCAGTATCCGAGGCGGTTAGAAGCTCAAAACCGCCTCCTTTATAGACTATCCGAGGCGGTTGGAACCTAGCAACCGTCTCGAATATCTACTTATCCGAGGCGGTTGGAACAAGAAACCGCCTCCTTTATAGACTATTCGAGGCGGTTGGAACCTAGCAACCGCCTTGGATATCTTCATAATTGGAGGCGGTTAGATCAACAAAACCGTCTCCTTTATCCTTATCCGAGGTGGTTAGATCGATTTAACCGCCTCGGATATCTTCGTAATTGGAGGTGGTTAGATCGACAAAAGTGCCTCATTTATCCTTATTCGAGGCGGTTAGATCGATTTAACCACCTCCGATATGTCCGACATATAGACTCAAACCGCCAAGCCCCACGTGCATCAACTCAAACTGCCAAGCCCCTGACTGCTCCACGCCGCTGTCACGACTTCTCCACGCCGCCGTCCCGACTGCTCCACGCCGCCGTCGCTGTGGTCCCCGTCGCCGTGCACTACCGCCTGCTCCCCGTCGCCGAGCTCCACCCTCTTCTCCACGCCGCCTCCTCCCCAAGCACCCGCGTCTCCCGCTCGAGCACTGCCAGCTCCTACCCGACCACCGGTGCCTCATCCCCGACCACCGGTGCCTCACCCTTGACCACCGGTGCCTCCAAGCCCGAGTGGCGGCCTCTTCCCCAAGCACCGCCACCTCCACGAGCACTGGCCTCCTCCTCCAACCGCAAGGTCTGCCTCCTCCTCCCACAAAACTGCTAGGGTTATGCCTCATTGATAGCCTCAAGTTCTCTAATATGGTGATGAATGATGTACTCTGGAAGTGTTTTCCTCTCAAGCCAAAGCTTCAAAACCTAACAATTAAATCACAAACTTGTAAGGGGTGGAACGGGAAAACAACATTAGAAAAGATAGATGGCAATTGGTTACATGTAAGGCTATGTTTGTTTTTTTTCTTGGTAAGCTGTAGGCAGCATGCATGTTTAACTGTTAACTAAAATAAGATTCATAAACTAATTTAGAATTATAAGTGGTAAATAATGCAATGACTGCAAGCATTATCACTGGTTATTTCCAAGTCCGTAAGTTGACAATATAGGTTGTCATACCATGTTGAGAGCATAAAAAGACACTTGAAGCTATTAGAGATGGCTCTCTTCTACAGTTCTACTGGTAAACAAGCTCAATACTTGAGAAGCAAAATTCTGTTCCTCACAGGCCACGGCATGTAATATAAAACAGCTGGTAATTGGCAGAGAGAACATGGCATCAAACCAGGCTAAGCAAACCAAGCAGAATCCAAATAGTTGCCAATCCAAGAAAACTGATAGTATTGAATAAATCTACAAATAAGAAAATGATCATAATCCTTAAAAAAAGCAATGGCAAACATCTAGCAGTCACAACAGTATTAACTGTGAAAACAAAAATAGTAAGAACAAAGTAGAGATATGCACGGTCTAACCTCACCAGCAATGCCATGTTTAGCACATTCAATAGCAAGACATGTTGCACGTGCTATATTTTCTTTTGTTCTTGTCAGTGTACCAAGAAAAGCTCCAAAAGCCTTGCATGCTGCATATTGTTCCCATATTGTTCTTTAGATATGATTAGGGTTATGTTCCCATATTGTTTATTTCGCATATTGTTTAGACATCATTAGAGAGGTATATGTAATCGAGGTTATGATGTTTCATCCTTATTAGAATGGAGACGAACTCTCCGCCGCCCTCCCCTATGATATCACCGTCGGGGTCGCCAAGACCATCGACATCGTCAGGAAATGGTTCTCGCAAACCAAGGAAACCATCGGGGAGGCCGAAGGGTAGATGGGTAGTTGAGAGATTGGATCCAGTGATCGGAGTTCCTGAGCCGGAAGAAACCCGAAAGAAGTGACGGACGTTATGCGGGGTGGTCCCCCTTTCTAGGGTTAGGATCACCCTCGCCGATTGGGGTGAGCTGACATGGGAGGAGCGCAGGTCCCTGTTTGACGATGTGAAGGGCTCATTCATGTACCCGGAAGAGGTCGAAGCTGATTTCTTCCGAGCTACTATATTGACGGCTGGGAAGTGTTGGAGGAATTTCAAGCACAGACTGGTGAGGGACTATCTCAAGCAAGAGAAGTCACCTTGTCATGCATACCCAGATGTCTCCGAAGAAGATTGGGCAGAATTCTGCGCCTTGAAGTCATCCGAAGAGTTCCAGGCAGATAGCCAGAAGGGGCAAGAACTAGCCAGGAGGAACAAGCACCCGCATTATCTCGGCACCTTAGGGTACGTCGGTGCTAAGAAGAAATGGGCAAAGGAGGACGAGGAAGCGGAGAAGCACGGACAGCAGCCGGTGTTCTCGGATTTCAGCGATAGCCGCATCTGGGACTGGTGCAGGGCGAGGACGAAGGTGGATCCTCGTGGTCAACGCGTATGGCGAAATCCAGAAGACGAGGAGGTCTATCAGAGAATGGTGAGGCTGAATGAGCAGGCATCTCAAGGCTCGTTTGTGCCAAGTTGGGAGAAAGACATAATCTCCGAGGCCATCGGCACCAGGGAGCCCTATGGACGCACCAGGTGTTTCGAAAATCTGGCAACATGGTGCAAAGCCTTCACCGGCAACACGCAGGAGGCACGTCGGCAGAGGAAGAGAGCAAGAGCCGAGCAGATGAAAGCGGAGATATAGTCGTCCCTTGAAGTGCAATTTGAGGAAAGAATGAGAGCCATGGAGGAGAGGCTTTCAACATAGTACCTGCAAGACAGGGCGCCAGTCGCAATTAGCCCGGGTGCCCGCCGCAGTAGCTGCGCCTCGGGTGCGGACGATTGTTCGCTACGATGAAATTCGCAATGGACGCCGCGTACGGTCAGGTGTGGCCATCTACTCCTGGAACGGTGTTACACGGTGTCCCGTTAACACCAGGTTTCACGCGAGTGCAAGTCGAGTCAATCAACCCGACCTTTGCTAACTGTCCCTTGCCGAATGCGCGAGAATCTGATGAGATCCAGTTGCTAAGCGACGCGGTCGGGTCATTCGTCCAGTGGCCAAAGAAGGACATAGTCTTCCAATCAGCACCGAGCGCACCGCCTGATCCTCCATGCTAGCCGGATCTTGAGATGCTGAGGTTTTCACCGGTGGTTGCTCGATCTCCACCGGAGGTTTCCAAGCAGCTCGCCTTTCCTCAGCCAATGCCGACAGTACCACATGTGGAGGTTTCTCATCGTTCACTACCCCCTCAACTCCCGGCAGTACCATAAGTGGAGAGCTCACGGCCAAGTCGTGTTCGAACAAAGAGTCAAGGGGCCACATCCAAGCTGAAAGTATACAGAGCCAAGAAGTCTGCTTCAAAACTAGCGGATGATATTGAATATCCTTTGGTGGAGCTAGCTCACCAACACGTGTCAGGACAACCTATGGTGGACGCTAACACGAACCTGGGCATAACCTGCCGGACGCTTCATGATCATTACCTCGAGATGTCAAACAGGCCATTCCCAGATACAGCAGTCGACCTCGTAGTCTGCTTCAAGGAGGAGCATTTCAAGCATCGTCAAGGAAATATGTTTCCCGTGGATTTCTCGGACATCTTCAACATGATGCACTTCCGCGAGCTGGACGCTGGGCTCATGAGATGCTTCACGCTGTAAGTCCTTACAACACAGCACCGTTTTGTTTTATCACCGCTAATTGCTTGCAATATAACTCATTCTTCTCCTATACTCAGATACATGCTTGATATGAGCGAAAGAAGAAAGATCCACAACTCTGTGGGGTTCGGTGACACACATTTGATCTCGGCCCAAAGCATCGCGGCAAATAAGAATATGGTGCGGGATTACGTCGTGCATTTACTCCATGAGTATTCTGCACGAGATCACATCCAGGTTGCCTATAACATCGGGTAAGCCACATCCTTTGCAAATTCTTATCATTCGACGGCTAAACATGTAATAACTTCATATCGTATAACCAGGGGCCATTGGATCCTCCTCATGATCGTGCCGAAATGGAATAAGGTATATTACCTTGATTCCATGAGGCGTAGCATTGACGAGCGCAAGCAAGGGTACTTGGACATCATATGTCTACTCGACGAGTGAGTACCAAAACTTTCAACTTCGTCCATGCCTATTCTTTCTTCTTCCCAAAGGAAAAGACAATTCGATGCTAATTGTTTTTAATCACCTAGAGCGTTTGACACGTACATCAAACAAGGAGGGAGGCACAAGGAAGGAGTGCCCGTCGAGTTACGCCATGACTCCAAGTTTAAGGTATTCCGTAATGTCCTTGACTCCTCGAACTAATGCCATCATACTTCTGTCCTCTATACTAATCGATATCCCTTTTGTAGTGCCGGCAACAACCCAAAGGGTCTAACCTCTGTGGGTATTGCCTGTGTTTCCACATGCTAGCCCTTTGCAGCAACCCAAAGTACCGTGATCTAGCGGATCAAAACCATCGCCACTACTAATGTCTAGTGTTTAATCATGCTATTCGCCTTGAGTGTAAGCCTCAAGTTTTCAGGGAGCGGAGAAAACCATGGCAATCAAATAGTTGGAAGATATGGACATCGCCCAAATCAGGTTGCACGTCACTAGCTTCCTAAACAACGAGGTAATTAGTGCCAAAGGACGCTTCAATTTCTCAGTGGCAAGCTAGGAACTTAGGATTGCGATTAGTTAGATCATTACTTAGATTTTTAGTTAGGTCATTAGTTACGTCATTAGTTCGAAAGCAAGCTTTGTAGTTATCTGTCCAACTTGTGGTTTGAAATGATAAGTGCACTTGATATTTTTAAATGTCTTGTTCATTTTTCCTCTCAGTGCTAACGTATAAGTGGGTGTGACATAAATATAACTTTTCATGTGAATGTCACTGTTTTACAAATGAGACTTCTTTATCAATAGATATCGTCTATGGAGGCTTCGGTGAGTGGTTCTATTCATGTGAAGAACTTAAGAGAGGTCTACTTTTTTGAATTTGATCAATATCTTTGCTGTGAATTGAGTTCGGCCTGATCGTCCGGACGAGGTACCCCCTTTTCTATCTTGTCGCCTTTGCACGTGCTAACAGACTCGGACCCATGGCCGACACTCAGAAGCATCCGACAAGACGGATAGGCGAGGCCGAGGCGAGTGAGACTTCCCAGGAGATGACGGATCAACTCCCGGGATGAGGCCGAAGTCGTCCCCTCGGGGAGAGGCTGAGAAAAACGAAGCCCCCTGGGCGACGAGGGACCGACGCCCAAGACGAGGTCGAGGCAGGCTGCGCCCAAGCCGAGGTGGGAGATGGCATCTCGCCCGGTCCCTGAAACTCGAAGAAACCCATCCCAAGCCAAGATCACCGGAAAGGAGTCGAGCCAAGTGGCGATCCGTACTGGCGAGGCATATCGAGGATATGCCAGCACATACAGTAGGTAGCGGTGAGGAGGAGAATATAGATTCGCCCGATTTACGGCACTGTAGATCAGGGTAAAACCGTAATCTGCCTAGGGGCAGCGATGTATATTCACTTGTAAGTCGCCTTTGCCTATACAAGGGCGAGACAGCACCTCATATCAGGCCAGTTCAATCCAAGTTTCGTCTTCACTAAGTTCTCATCCAATTTTCCATTACAATTTCCGTGTAATCTTGGCGATAATTTGGGGTAGCTCGAGTGGTCGCTAGGCGTCGTTCCCCAAGTCGTCCTCTTAGCACCTCGGTCACTCGACCTGGGGTGCCTAAGTTTACTGTCCAAGGGGAGACTTCGTCGACAGTTGGCGCTGACCGTGGGGATCGAAGGGGTGACATACTTCTGATCCGAAGCTGCACCATGCCACCTCGACTGTAGAAGGGAGCGACGGGAGCTAGGCGAAAGACGACGGCGAGCGGAAGACCTGAGGTTCAGCTTCCTCCCTCTCCAGCGGAAGGCGAGATGAACGCGGGCGGACTGGAGGCGACAAGGGTCCCACCGGCGGAACCCGACCGCCCGGGCGGGCTCAACCCTGGCGTTGCGGTGGATGGAGGGTCCTAGGCTATAGCCCCAGCCTCGGGGGCGCAGGCGCCACGGCCGCCCGAAGCCGTGGTGAGTACGCGAAGCTTGGCGGACGAGGTGGAAGGTCTTCGACGACAGGCCGAGGAGGCGGCGAAGAGGGCGGAGGTGCTGTAGGCACGTCTTCAGGAGGCGGAATTGGAGGCGCTCAAGGCAAATGCCCAGTCTCAACAAGTGGCCAACCTGTATCGGGCACAGCTCGAGGCGACACGGGTGCTGGCAACCCCGCTGCCCCCGCTGGAGGCTCATGCTGCGGAGGAACTGCATCGCCAACTAGCCGAGGGGTGCTCCGCCACGCGTGCGGAGACACATGTCCCCGCCCCGGCCGCCGAGGCTCTCCTTCGAGACTTGAACGAGGCGCGGGCATGGGTGGCGACGTATATGGACGAGGCGGACCTCGAGGCAGCGCACTTCAGGTCAAGTATACTACAGAATCAGCAAGCTGTCCGGGAAGCGATCCACAACTACGAAGGCGGACCAAGTCATCAGGGAGACCAGTGCTCCGAGCAGCGTCCAGGCAAAGCACACATCGACCAACAACAAGCGCGCGTCGCCCGCAATCCGGAGGTCATCGACCTCACTAGCATGGCGAGCCCACTGAGCCCAGGGCTCATGGCTATTCCATTCCCTCCCAAATTTTGTCCTACCGATCTACCAAAGTACGCGGGTATGACGGACCCGATCCTGTACACAAGGGTGTACGAGGCGGCTGTGATGGCGTCAGGAGGTGGCGAGGCCATCATGGTGAAGAGCTTGCTTCTCGCCCTCACAGGCATCGCCCAGGAGTGGTACCTCGGCCTCGAGCCTCGCACGATATACTCCTGGGAGCAGCTACGGGACAAACTACATGGGCACTTCCAGGGGTGCCGCAACAAAGAGATGACCTAGACAGACCTCAGCAACCTCTGACAGCGTCCGGGTGAGACCATCCGAGCTTTTCAACGTCGCTTCTTCGAAGTCCAGTGCCAAGTGAAGGGTGTCGCCGAACAGAACATATGCGAGGCTACGCGGCGAGGCATCAGCAATGAAGCCTTGGCCGACAAGCTGGAGAGAAAATGGCCGAGCCACGTCGAATAGCTGTATGATATCATGGAGGTCTATACCCGTGTGGAACAGGGGCAAATCCTGCGAAGGGAGGAAGCCAGGGCGTCCCAAGTGTACGCGGGGATTGAGAAGGTAGAGGGGCGACGTCCAAGGTGCCACGACGTGCACCACGTATCCGAGGAGGATCGGCGAGAGGTGGAGCGGGCCAAGTACGAGGAGGAACGTGGGCGACCTCGAGGATCTCGCCAGACGCAAGGGCAGTTGGCCGCCCGGGATCTACCGCGTCAGGGTCCACCACCCTGCGAGCCTCCGCGGCAGCATGGGAGGGAGCCCTATGAACAGCCGGCTAGAATCGAGGCGGGGCGGGTCATCGCCAACGGGAGGCACCTTGGCCGAGGGGCCCTCACCGAAAATACTGTGAGCTACACAAGTCCTACCCGCACTCAACTGCCGAGTGTGAATTCATCGCCCGAGCTCGGGGTCCCTACCAGCCCCCTCCGGCGGGCCGAGGCTCCCCTGGGGCTCCTCCCTCCACCCCTGCGATGTGGTCCGCCTGCCGGTGGGCAAGAGCCACGTATTGTCATCCACGCCATCACCGGGGGAAGCGCCCACACCTTCTCGTCAAAGCGCTGGCGCAAGGAGTACGTCTGCCGAGTTCAGCACATTGGGGCGTACCCCCAACTGAGCTCCCCGCCTAGACCAACATCCCGGTCACCTTCAGCCCAGAAGATGTCGCAGGCATCGTCCTCCTGCACCACGACATCCTGGTCATCTCGACAGTCATTTCAAATGTGGAGGTGCGACGCGTGTTCGTAGATGGCGGAAGCTTGGCTGACATCCTGCTCGCCTCCACCTTGGACAAGATGGGTATCCCATGCTCATGCCTCCAGTCTCTGGGTGTCCCACTTCTCGGGTTCGACGGCGAGCCGGTCAGGGCCATTGGCCAAATCGAGCTCCCAATCAAGTTCCAAAATGAAGCTGGTGAGCACACCGAGGGCGTGCTGTTTGACGTCGTCGACATGCCCTACCAGTACAATGTGATCCTCGGAAGAATGGCACTCAACAAGTTTGGGGCGGTTCCTCATCACGCCTACCTGTGCATGAAGGTCCCTGCCCCCGCTGGAGTCATAACGGTGTATGGAGACCAGGGCCTATCTCGCCGCATCGAAGAGACCACGACCTCGGCCATAAGATATGTTCATGCAACCGAAGCATCTCGTCTCGCTTCTTCCGGCGGCACAGTCTTGCCCGAGGGAGGCGAGGTCCTCGGCATCAACACTTCCAGCGACCAGTTCATGTCGGCCACCATGGGATGGTGGATCCCCAAGCCCAGGCCGGACGAAGAAACCCGGTCAACCGTATTATCAGAGGATGAGCCGCACAAGACTGTGTTGATCGGGGCGGATCTTCCCCTCGAGGTGGAGCATGCACTTCTGCTGACCTTGCAAGCCAACAACGACATCTTCGCGTGGGAGCCCGAGGACCTGCCGGGAGTGCCTCGAAGCATAATCGAGCACAAGTTGATGGTTGTACCAGGAGCTCGCCCCATCAAGCAGCACCTGAGGAAGATGTCGTCTGACCGACAAGTCGCAGCCCGCGAGCAAGTCATAAACACTATATTTGTATCATTTCTCTGGGCTATTTTAGTGTTTATCATCATCGATTTTGATTGCTTTTGGCCCAATCTTATCACTAAATAGCAGATTATCGTCACATGAATACCTTTACAGGCTGTACCACAATTTTGCAGATATGCGCGACTAGGCGCACAATTCTTTGACAAAGGATAGCAAACAGGAGGCTCTTAAGAATTCAAAGCAGAAGCTGTGTCTACCAGCTGTGTCACAGCTGGTTGACTCAGGCAAAGCAAGTCCGCAGCTGCTTGATTCACCTGTGTCACAGCCAGCTGACACAGCCATGCCTCAGAATGCAAGTCCACAACTGCCCTAGTCACCTGTGTCACAACCAGCTGACACAGGAGCCACTTCACCAGCTGCTTCAGTCACCTGTGTCACAGCCAGCTGACACAGCCATGCTTCAGATCGTCAAGTTCACAACTTTCCCAACCAGCTGTGTCACAGACAGGTGACGCAGAGCTTCAACAAAAGAGAGAGACAGGTATGGAGGCAACCAGTAGTAAAAGAAAAGAACTTGAAGGGGTAAAGTGCAAAGCACCCAGGATATAAAAGGAGGTCTCCAGATAAGGTGGGGGTTCCAGGGTAGATGGTTACGGGAGGGGAACGAAGGGATAGGAAAGGAAGAAAGCTCGGCCAGAGATAGATCTTCCCAGTCAAAAACACCTTGCTTCTCCTGCTGGATTGCTGCTGAGTTTCATCAACCTCTCTCCGATCCTTGCTGTAATCTGAGAACATCTCTTTCCCAGTCTTGTTTCCTTGCTTTCTTTGCTGTGATATGTAATCTGAGAACATCTCTTTTCCAGTCTTGTTTCCTTGCTTTCTTTGCTGAATCTTGCTTCTTTCCCAATCTTAGCCAGTTGCTTGTTACATTGTCAGATTTATTGTTAGGCCTAGAAAATATCATCAAAACTGTCCCGTTTAGTTTAGCTTTGAGAACCTGTTTAATAACTACACTTCAATCCCTGTGGAGAGAACGACACTGCTATACAGCAAGAGATCATTTTGGCGCCGTTGCCGGGGATTGTCTATAGTTGTTGAGCATTAGTATCATAGACTAAGCTGTAGTAGTAGATCTAGTTTATTAACAGTGTTCTTGTTTTCTGTGTTCTCTGTCGTTAACCTTCTGCTTCGGCTTATTAGGAAACTAACCCTTAACACGTGTTGTTTGTGCTTTAGAGTAGATAAGGACAATCTTACTGTAGGCTTTTGTTGAATGCAAACAAGAGCAACACCGGCCACCGCACCACCTCGCGCCACGGAGTCATTCTTCCTCCTTCCGTTGCTGTGCTACGCCAGTTCACTTAGGCGCCGTCCCATCCCGAGGAACAACCAGCTCCAACGGCGGCGTTACTCCCCTCCGCTCGGCTCTCTCTATAAGAGGAGCACCCGAACGCTTCTTCCTCACAACCAGCCTTCCTTCCCTTTGCCCAAGCTTCTCTTCCTCATTTAGCCAGCAGAGCTACCACACATCTCTCCCTAGGGCTCCTCCAGCTCCACCATTTCTTGCTCTCTTGCCGCCTCTGACCTAGACCAATCCCTTTGATGCCATCTGTTTTGGATCGATTCCTCCCCACCGAAGCATCCCCCAGCACCCCCAAACTGATTTCCATCACCAATTGATGCAGCCAACCACCAAACCCAGAATCCCCAATTCCACTTCGGCGGCACAACCGCTGTCGGCTTCTTCCTGGTTCGGACAAACGCGCAGCCGCGTGAGGACCGTTAGGTTGGAACGAATAGGCAAGTGGAAGGCCGGACAAGTAGGCCACGGGTATAAGCAAGGCTCACCCCAGTAAGTGGCCGCGCCCTCCTCATGTCCCGCCTCTCTTCAGAGAAAGCGTATTCAGCTTCATAGGGAAAGCGGAAAATCCTCTGGAAACCGGTCCAGAGCCTGGTCCCTCTTGGTTCGACCAGTTCGGCTCAAACCAGACCGGTTCTGGACTCTAGTAAACCAGTTCTGGAGTTCTGAGACTAATTCCAAGCTTTTGGTTCAAGAATATTTCAAGTTGCAAACATATTTCGAACATCAACGGAAAAGATTAGGTTTAGGGCTTTTCTTTTATTTTCTTTAAACCAACATATACACCCTATATACCATTTCCAGGGCAACCAAAGTATTCTTTCCGCCCTACCAGTCCACCAAGTAGCTGTAGTACTCAAAAATCCAGTAGGGAAAATGATTCAGGAGGTGCAACCTTGAGGCGTGAAATTGCTAGGATCAAAATTATCATCATTTTATGTGGCACAAATGCATATACCCATCGTCTAAGGCATGCCTTGTGCTCGTAGACTAAAGCTCCAAAACCTCGGGACCCTACCACTAAGTTAAGCCCTTATATGCTCACCCCATCCTCCGTCATGAATTGCACTTGAACTTGACAACTCCTCGGATGGGACGACCACCTACCTTCCAAAATCCTAAACCCTAACTCGACCAAAACCTGTATTACCCAACCTTAACATCGTCATTTCCACTTTGAGCATGCATAAGAGTTGGATTTATCGAAATTGCCCTTGTTGCTTCTTATTCGCCGATTTTCCGACATGTAGTTGACGGAGTGAGGTACGTGCGCCAGGAAGACCCGGAATCACCCCCGCGTCAGGAACAAGAACAAGAACTGCCAGGCAAGCATTCCCACTTTGATCATGTTGAATCCCATATGTTTGAAAACTAAGTATTTTGTTTGCAAACTATGCATGCTATGTGAGTATCAACGGTATTTTATGTAGATCTAGTTATACCCTATAGTTGCATATGACTTAGGCCCTGTTTGTTTAGGCTTTTTTTGGCTTCTGGACTTTGGCTTCGAAGCCAGAAAAGCACATATTTACCTGCTTTTGACTTTTGGCTTCGAAAAGCCTGAAACAACTTTAGGATGTGCTTTCTGAGGTGACTGTTTCAAAAGAAATGTTTGCCAAAACCCCAAATGAAATGAAGGAGGATTTTGATTCGGGTGAGAATAGTAAGGGCAGCCTGGGGCTGTAGAGTACCAGAAGGCAGCATGGTCATCGAGGACAAATATGGAGTCTTGCTCGAATCGATTAAGGACCAAGCCTAAGTGCCGCTAAACCAGTTCCTCACCGTACGTCCACATGGCCTTTATAGGAAAGACTTGGCTTATTAACCCAGCAAGTACTAGAGTATGGACCCATGGGAAGTAGGAAGCATGTACTAGGTGGTTAAAGTCCTAGAGATCCCCCACCGCTAGGCGTTTAGGTGTTGATGCGACACAAAGATGGGGAGTCCCATTTTTGGTCCGGGACGTAAAAGTTGGGTTACCCACCTAGCGGTCCAGCTCTAGTATGGAAGCAGGCGAAGGTCTCATTGTAATAACCCTGCCGATACACCTTGTGGAGTGTATCCGTTAGTACTCGGCAACAAGGGAGACTTACATCTTGTGGGTAAAGCCGTACAACCTCTGCAGAGTGTTAAAAACTATTCGAATAGCCGCGTCCTCGGTTATGGACATGAACTGGCAAGGCCATACACTGGTTAGACTGAGTTTTGATTGTGAAAACCTGGGAAAGGGACTAAGGACGTGGGCATGATGTGTCCATAGGGTGCAATTTATGCTACACGGCTGGTAGTAAGGAATTGCAGGAGAAGGAGACTAGCCGTACCACCCGGGGTAGTACGGGCTGAGCATCGAATTAAGCATTGATAGATGGAGCTATCACTTGAGATGAGGAAAGGAGATAGCTGGGTCTACCTCAAGAGAAGTTTTGTTGCTTTGAATTGTTCTGGTTTACAAAACTGCTTTGGAATCTATTATTCTCGTATTTAAATTGAAAACTTAGCCCAACGAGCAACTTAGGATAGAGCTGTTCCTTTGACACATACCCTGCATGTTATATTGTCGTATATTTCTCCTGTGGGAATAGCTTGTGAGTACATTCAAAGTACTCACTGGCTTGTTGATGTGGCCAGACGAAGAGGAATTCATCTCCGACGATGACGACAGTGACTACGAGGGCTAGGACGTTTCCCCCAGTCAGTTGCCTGTTGGGTAAGCATATTGATGGGCATCTATCTTCACATTTCTATGTTTTCCGCTGCAGTTTCTATTCAGCCAATCGGCTTTGATGTTGAAGAATGACCATAATGGTCTATGTGTGTAAAAGACTCGGTATTATATGACAATGCTATCAAGTTCTTGTGTGTACTGGCTACTGATCATGGGACCAGTGCAGGAAACACAAGGGAGTATTCGGCTTAAAAACCGGGTACGCCACAAGCTTCCTGCAGGGAAATGGGCGGACGAGCTCCCGAGCGTGTTGTGGTCATCCCGCACCTCGGTCAGCTGGGCGACGGGGCACACCCCGTTCAAGCTGTTGGTCGGTGAGGAGGCTATCACCCGGTCGAAGTGGAGTTCGAATCCCTGCGCATCACCGAGCAGCCAGATGACGATAAGCACCTGACATCGCTCGAGGGGCTCGACGAGTTGCGACAAGACGCGTCTCTCCACATCGACCGGTACCAGGCAGTAACCGCCAAGTACTACAATAAAACAGTGAAGCCGCGACCCATAGCGGTGGGCGACTTAGTGCTCAAGAAGAAGCTCAACCCCAAGGCCAATGGCAAGCTCAGCTCCAAGTGGGAAGGCCCGTACGAGGTCATCAGTTCATCTCGACCGTTGTCGTTTCACCTCTGAGATCTCGACGGCGTCGTCCTCAAGCATAGCTGGAACGGCAATAACCTCAGGAAGTACTACCTATGATCATGCCGGAGGCCACTTGGCAACACATCACCGACAGCTGCTGCGCCAGCTTGGTAGGACTTCGTCCTTGTAATGGTCGTTACCTTTGTTAAAAAACAAAAATTGTTGTCTATCTAAATGCAGTATCGGTTCGCTCGTCGCGCCAAATAATCTACTGGAGACGCGTGCCTCGATCCCGTCTTAGGTGGCAGCTCGGCCTGACGCCACTCCCCTAAGGACAATGAGCAATACTCAACCTTGATATCTTATTAGGCAGCTCAGCCCGACGCCGCTCCCCTAAGGACGATGAGCAACACTCGGCGATCCCATCTTAGGAGGCAGCTCGGCCCGACGCCGCTCCACTAAGGACGACGAACAACACTCGGCGATCCTGTCTTAGGTGGTAGCTCGGCCTGATGCCGCTCCCCTAAGGACGATGAACAACACTCAGCGATCTCGCTTTAGGTGGCAGCTCGGCCCGATGCCGCTCCCCTAAGGACGACGAACAACACTTGGTGCCCAAGGCAGGCGACGCGTGTCCCGATCCTGTCTTAAGTGGCATCTCGGCCCAACCCCACGCTAAGGATGAAATTCCCTCAGACTCTCAGCGGCAAAATTCTTGGGCTGGTGACGCGCCCCTGCGACTCAACCCAGGACGTCTCGGACGTGTTAGGATTCCTACGCCACACCTTATGTTGCCTCGCCCGCGATTGGGATCTGATGACATGCTACTCAATAGACCGAGGAAAGAGCGGCTAAAAAGACGAGATTACGCCAAGTTTGCGACTCAAATGAATTAGGTCCTCAAATACACACGTTTACAAACAAACCAGGGCGACCACGAATACCTCGTGGTCACCAATTATTTTGGTGGGGGGATAATACCCCGCACTAAGTTACAACAATCGCAATCGACGCGATGATAAATTAACTAAATCCCAGCTTCTGGACATGCGAGCTACATCGGACGATGTGGGAAAGCCGGTCGACTAAAGCTCCTATGTCTCGGCGTCCTCGGCCAAGTTGGCGGTGAGAGCTAGGAGAAATAAGTCGCTTCCACTGCCCTGAGCCATCGCCGGGACGACACCTCCACGGCCCCCTCGCCGACTACGAGAGACAGGTCATCCCCACCAACTTCGACCGTCACTTGGGCGATGTCTTCCGCGACCTCCTCCCAACTACACAAGTCTCCCTTTCCACAATTGACAGGCCAGGCGAGCAATGCTTGTGCGACATGGCCACAAGGGGACGAGTCCCATGCCGCCCGGTGGGCAACTTATGTTGCGAAGGCGGGCTCTGCAAACAAGTATGAGAGAGAATGAACATTGTGACCTTAACATAAATCAAAGTGTAATATCGCGCCACAAGGCGAGTTCACAAAATAGCCACATGCGGCGAGATTACGTCGATGCAACGACGATGGGGCAAAACTTCCAAAAAATAAAACTGGCGACTGAGGCAAGCTTTAAACCTTTGTTTGTTGAGACGACGCAGTGGGGACCTCGCCCGAAGCGCCTTCAGTGCTCTTCGAACTTCCTCCGACTGCTGGCCTCTTCCGGGACTTTTGGATGCCCTCGACATACTTGAGTCCCTTCTTGCGGGAACTCTATATCGAGGTCATGAAGGCGTCGGCCTCGCCTTTGAATTTGTCCCAGACCGCGACCACCTCGGAGGTCTTCGGGGTGACGTAACCCAGGGCGAGAAGACTGACGGCTCGGAGCGAGTCACCAGATAGGTGCAGCCGAGTAGGAGCTCCGTGGAGGCCTGGGCATTGTCCTGGGCGAAGGTGGAGCTGGCGAGGTGGGCGTTGTCGTAGATTCAGGTCGCCCACTTAATGCCCTCCACGATCACCGTCTCTGGGTCGGAGGAGTCGAAGGCACCGACGTCAAGCCCGACCCCGCTGGCCGCCAAGCTCGCCGCATGGCACAGAGGGCCCGACGAGTTTGTAGGCCTTGCTGTCTCGCTCGGCGAAGCACCCAAGCCTCTCGTGCACCATCGAGAGATCGTCTTGGAACTTGGCAACCTCTTGCCGAGCCGAGGCAGACTTGCCTTCCTCCGTGACAAGTAGCGCAGCCGCAGCCTCGGCCTTCCCCCGCTCGAAGGCGAGCGCCTCCTCCGTCGCAACGGCACGCTTCCTCTCCGTCTCGGCCTTCTTCCCCTCGGTAGCGAGCCTCTCTTTGGCATGGGCGACGCGTGCCTTCTCTGCCTCAAGCTCAGCCTTAAGGGTTTCCACCTCGGAAGTCTTGTCCTTGAGGCGCTCAGTGAGCTCGGCCGTCTTCTTCGTCTCGGCACCAAGGACCTCCAGGACATCGGCGGTATGAGCCTGTTCCTTGGCCAAACGGTCTCTCAATGTTGGCAGCGTGCACCTCCAGGAAGGAAAGCCTTTCCGCGACGAGCACGCACTGAAACAAAAAATGTGGGTGTCAGTACTAAGTCACGGACAGCAGAACGAAAGGGCGAGTCGGGATTACCTTCAGCGTGGCGGCCCGAGCAGCTGCCCCAATTTGGGAAGCCGTCATCCCGGCGAAGCTCGACGCCACGTCCTCCTCAGACAGCCTCACCCTAGGATGACTCACGAGCTCGAGCTCTAGCGGCGAGGTGGCGAGGAGATCCGGTCTGAGTCGCCCAGAGAGCGTCATCTGGGGACGAGGACGCTGGAGGGTCGTGTCGAGGGAACCCTGGTCCTTGGCCGTTTCCCTCGGGGTCGAGGAGGAGGACAGGACTGTCACCAGCGCTCCCGAAGGACGAGGAGTGGGAACACCCTCCGTGACCTCGGCCGGGGGAGGGGAACGTCGTCCCGGTGCCATGTTGCCACCCGATACCCGCGTGCTCGCAGGGGGAAGCGAGGGTTCTCCCACGGCCAACGCGGGAGAAGGGGGGCGCTGCTCAGGCACCGCGCCTCCCCCAGCTGAGGGTCCTCCTTGACAGACTACCTCGGGAGGCAAAGTCGCCTCGGTGGCCGGGACAGCCGTCTGGATACTCTCCCCTGTGGCGACCTTTGCGGCGATGTCGACTGCCTCGACAATGTTCACATCAGACGAGCTGGAGGAGGATATCTCCCAGGGGAACTTCCCCTGAGTCACAGCCGTCGAGTGGAACGCCCCAGGGAGGCTGCCCATGGGCCCTTTGCCCAGGCCTGGTCCGGGCTTCGCGGGCGCCTCAGCCGGCTTCTTTGTGGGAGGTCGCTTGTTGCTCCCAACGTGCGACCCTGCCTCGGACTCCTCATCGCCCGAGTCTTTGGTGTTCGCCCCGCCCGGGGCCGATGACTCACGACGATCGCTGTCCGCGTCGTCCTCCCAATTCGCCAGCTCCTGGGGGAGGCTTTTTTGCTTCGCCTTAGGCGAGGGCGCGGCGGCCCGCTTCTGCTTCTCACCTGTCTTGGCGTCTCTAGCCAGGGTGATGTCCAGGCGAGGAGGGATCTCCCACTTGAAGAGTTCGCAGGCCCTGTTCCGGCATCCTGCGATCATCTTCGATATCGCCTTCGCCTTGGACAGTAGATACCTGTCGAGGAGGATGTTCGCCTCCTCTCCGCTCGGGGGAGGTCGTACCCTTCGGTAGGCTCGTACCCGTAGAATGCGCACGGGCCGAGAGGCCTCCCCTTGCCGACCGCGAGACACTTCATCCACCAGCCTGCGGCGAGTGGTCAGATCCTTAGCAGGATGAATTCCTCGACGAGGTCCCGCGACGAGAGCTGATGGCTCATCACGCCTAAGGCGTCGCGTCTCGCCATGTCGCTGGAAGTGATGACGATCTGGCGAGTCGAGTAGCCGGGGAGCGGTCTTGTCACCGGTGAAGCCGAGGTCGCCTACCCAGTAGTAGAACCACTCGTTGCACCAGTTCTTCCATTTGTTTTTCAGTGCCATTATCGGGTAGGGATAGTCGGTCCAGGGGTTGCTGCGGAACTGATCGTCCCGAAGAGAGAGTGGGCGCCGTTGTGAATGGGAGTCGAGGTCATGACTGGTTCGTGGAACATGGCGAAGCAGGTCGCCGTGCTCTCCATCCTCATCAACCTCATCGCCCACTCGAAGATGACCAAGCGTGTGATCGCCGTCGGGTTGAGGTCTGAGATCTCCAGACCAAAGTGGTCTAGAATGAGCTGGACGATGGGAGCGGCGGGAAGGTCAGGCCGGCCCGAAACTGATTGGCGGAAGACGACGATGTTCCCCTCGGGCAGGATGGCACGCGTGCTACCTTCCTTCGGGAGGACGGGACCATGCTCCTCTGAATCAAGAGGGAAGCACCCTGCGTCCCGGAGGCGAGACAGGGTAGTCTCGGATGCTCGAGTCATCCCCAGCCAGCGTGTGTAGGTGATCTTCTCCGCTGCCTTCTTCTACTTTTGTTTCGCAACAGCAGCTGTCTTGCTGGTCGACATGCCTCCTCGCCCTTCCTCCTCGAAAGCTAAGTCGTCCTGAAGGCGTTTGAGGCGACCCAGGACGAGCGACGAATTTTGCTGGAAGTAGAAGCTATGCGCGCAAAGAGCGGCGAGATGCAAACGGCGGTAGCAGGGGCATGGATGAGGAGTGGCAGAGAGGAGACCCGGGGGTATTTATAGGCCCCGGGAATCGAGGCAGCATAATGGGCGGCGGCGGAAGAGGCGCAGCCGGCGGTTATGAGCAGTTAAGCGGAAGCGGCATTTCTGGGAGGATCTGGGTGGAAAGAAAGAAGTCCGAAACATGAAGGCACCTCGTCCCGGACTCCCCGACCTTCCTCTCCTGGCTAAGGCTAGGTGCAGCTCCGAGCGACGTCGCTCTCCTCGTCGATCGCACCTGCAAGGGGCTACTGTTGGAGGAGTTCGGCCTGATCGTCCGGACGAGGTACCCCTTTTCTATCTTGTCACCTTTGCACGTGCTAACAGACTCGGACCCATGGCCGACACTCAGAAGCATCCGGCGAGATGGATAGGTGAGGCTGAGGTGAGCGAGACTTCCCAGGAGATGACGGATCAACTCCCGAGACGAGGCCGAAGTCGTACCCTTGGGGCGAGGCCGAGGAAAACGAAGCCCTTGGGCGACGAGGGACTGACGCCCAGGACGAGGTCGAGGCAGGCTGCGCCCAAGTTAAGGTAGGAGACAGCATCTCTCCTGGTCCCCGAAACTCGAAGAAACCTGTCCCAAGCCAAGATCACTGGAAAGGAGTCGAGCCGGGTGGCGATCCGTACCGGTGAGGCGTATCGAGGATATGCCGGCGCATATAGTAGGTAGCAGCGAGGAGGAGAATACAGATTCACCCGATGTACAGCACCGTAGATCGGGGTAAAACTGTAATCTGCTTAGGGGTAGCGATGTATATTCACTTGTAAGTCGTCTTTGCCTATATAAGGACGAGACGGCGCCTCATATCAGGGCAGTCCAATCCAAGTTTCCTCTTCACTGAGTTCTCGTCCAATTTTCCATTACAATTTCCACGTTAATCTTTGGCGATAATTTGGGACAGCTCGAGTGGTCGCTAGGCGTCATTCCCCAAGTCGTCCTCTTAGCACCTCGGTCACTCGAGCCGGGGTGCCTAAGTTTACTGTCCGAGGGAGACTTCATCGACAGAGTATATGTCACAAGTGAACAAGTTTTGTAATATTATTTATATGCGTATGTATGTGAATATTTGTAGTTTACGTCTTGTGATCGATGCGAGAATGAATGATTGAATAGTGTGCTATATAAATCTGTTGTATACGTGCTGTGCTTTGGATATTTCATATGAACTGTTTGCTTTTTTAGGGAGGCTAGTAAATCAGGCAAAATAATGCCTGTTTAAAAACATATCCGAGGCGGTTGCGACTTAACAATCGCCTCAGATATCTCACTTCTGCACGCGGTTACAATTACACAACTGCCTCGGATAAGCACTTATCGGAGGCGGTTAAGTTATCTTGACCACCTCGGAAAAGACATTATCCGAGGCGGTTAAGAAAGTTTAACCGCCTCCGATAAGTGCTTATCCGAGGCAGTTTACGCATTTCAACCACCTCAGATAAGTTCTATCCGAGGCGGTTGCGTAACCGCGTCCGATGCATGCCCCCATATTCGCAACCACTCTGTGGAGGCGGCTGCTATAACCGTCTCGGATGTGCTATTTGAACCGCCTCGGATATCGATTTTCTGTACTAGTGATGCAGGCGGTTCTTCTGGGGAAACCGCCTGATGTGTCATCATCACAGGCAGTTCTTGTGATGATCCGCCTGTAATAATCGCCTGTGATGAGGGAGGGTCATTACAGGCCCTTTCTTACAGGCGGTTTGGGAAACCGTTTGCGTTAGGGTTTTCGAACCGCCTGTAATGAGCTATTCTATAGTAGTGCATGGCTCTATGTAGACTTTGCGATCTGAGTCCAACTACCGACGTGATATCCACATGATGGCTATGACACATGCTTAGTAGTTACTACCCATGCAAATATAATGACTTTCATGAGATAGAGCCGAGATAGCTTTTGGGAAGAAGCAAGACCAGAAGATGTTTTGAGATTAATGGAGATATGTGGCGTCTACCACGAGGGAGCTAACTTAAATAGTAACTAGCTGAAGGCTTGCGTGATAGCGCAACACCCATGTAATTAGTCTTGTGTCCTGTGGTTAATTATAAATATACTTTAAAATTAAATTGGTAAATTTTAAAGGTAAGAAACATATTTTTGAATTGTAAATATTTAGTTGTTTTTCAATAGAAGTTTTGTGAAATAAATTTGTGAAACCTTAACTTAACAAATCATTAAAAGCACAGAACATGTAAATAGGTTCACTGGGATTGCACGATGCTAAGTTACATCTTCATCTACAATCCTTCTTTTAGATGCTATAGTCTGTCATTTATTCTAACTATAGGAATGCCTTCAAATATTAGAAACATTGGGAATGTGTAATAATCTCGTGGATAGGAGATAACAAAATTTGTTAATTCAATTGGATATTAGAACAGGTGAAGAATTCAAGAAAACACGATTATGATTTGAGATGATGAAAATGCATTGATTAATGAAGTTTTTTATATACATTTCATGTTGTTCTTTTTTCATATTTTGCTTGGGAAGTAGGACACTATGAAATCGATACGAGTAAACTACATTCAAGAAGCCTCGTGACCCGTTGCTAATAAATATAAATTCAGATTAGGGTTGCAAAAGAGAAAGAAATGAGTTTGTAAGTTTAGGGTATTAAGGAGTATGATTTAGGTAAAATGGAGTGGAGAAATGGATTCGGGATGTCGAAACAGTCAAAATGGAGTATATATAGTGTTTTTAGGGTTGTAATGAATAGTAATGGGTCGATTGAACAGTATTAGACCCGATATGAACACGAACGCGGTACTGTTTAACATGGGTCAGGTTCCGAACAGTCCTGGCCCGTTAGAGATTTCTTCGCAGGTCAAGTGAACAGTATTAACTTATTATGAATAGTGTTAGGCCTGTTACTATTCACCGCTTGATTTGGGCTCTTCATACTAGATGCGATGCTTGAAAATCGGCCACGTCATCAGAAATGACGTGAAGCGCTAAGAAGCAGGAAACCAGCTGCTTTCTATATATTATATTATCTTTCCACAACTAAGCCCGTGAGCTGATAGCTCTGAGCCACTTCTAGATGTCACTTGTACACGAGGTGGCATTGATCTATGCTGACTGTCCTAGATAGAGTCTACAAACAAATCATACATATATATTTGTAAGGGATTAATATTTCTCTCACTTGTTTGTCCGCATACTTGATCCATGACTTCGTATAGATTGCCAAAACTGGAGGCACACGATAATCTACTGAGGAATAAGCAATCACACTAAGACAATATGAAGCTTTGTTAACACGGTTCAGCGAACGCATCTACACGGCTACATCTTCGGATGTTTCGCCCCACATATTATTGCGATATGCTGACGACTGACGTCTCTAGGTACCCATGGTCTAACCGTCCCTCTGCCGATCGAAGTCGCTCTCTCCCTTACTCAGGTACAAGATGTGGTGTCCTTTCTCCTTATAAAGGTGGTCCGAAATACAAATGTCCAACTCCAATACCAACACTAACACCCTATCCACACATCAAAATTGAACTTGTAATATACTCGAACATTATTCAACACATATTCAATATGGACTAATGCCATCTCGTGTCATCTAACTTGATGCGAGATGTCACGTCTAAGTGTAATTTAAATCTGGTAAAAGAAGAAACTTTTTGGTAGAGCAATCCGCTAGTATTATATGCAAATATTCATAAATCCTGATAATAGAAAAGTTTAATAAAATTTCTCGTATCAGTTTGCTTTCTAATGAAAAAATGTTCCCTGTGTTACTGATAGGTGGTCCGAAGGCAACTAAGATGGGATATTTTATCTGGTAGATAGATTAAAAGACGGAACATTTTATCGAATATTTACGAGAGTAGCACTCAAAGTTGCAGGAAATTACCACCATTGCCACTGGGTAAGCCCCTTGGTGATCATTTTCTCCCCAAACCTCTCCTCTTTCTGACCCAGCGTCGCTAGGGCCGCCTCGCCGCTGTCGGAATCTTCTCCGCACGTCACTACCTCCTGCAGTCCGTCTTCCCCAACCCCTCTCCGCTCTACCCTCCAACCAACCGCAGCTGCTTGTCCTCCGACCCACTTCTGATCAGGCAAGGTCCCCATCCTGCTACTCTCCATTAAACTATTATTCTTTATTCTTGTCTTGAGAGTGGCCAAATTGATCTCGATGGGCAAGGTAATTGCTTCGCCATCCTGCTTGGCTTGCTCTAGGATTATTATTTTCCTTATTTACTGCCAGCAAATCGGATCCAGTTAGTCATGGATCTAATCTGATTGTTGTTCTAGTAGTAGCCCAAGGTTTTCGACAGGGCACCCAACTAATTTCACTTCAGACAGAATTCCTCATGACATTAATTAGATTGATCCCATCTACTAGTATGCTCCTTACGTTTCAATCCTAATTACGCCACTCAAATCCACAGCATGGGGTTTTCTCTATGATTCTTGTAGAGACCACTAGTACCTGCTACCCGTTTCTGTTGATCTTCTTGCTTCACCCTCCTACGTAAATCAGTAAAATGTATGCACTACCCACTCTTGTATGCTCAAATCAAATCAAATGTTTCTTCTGTTTCAGGTTCTCTCGTGCCTGCTCATTCTGCATGTTGGAACTAACTGACATGGGCTGTTGCAGTTGTTTTGGCCTTTTCACAAAACCCCGTAGGTCTCCCGCCAGTTTCGAGACTCCGATGGTTTCTTATCTGATGATTTATTGATTCATCAAGATGGCGATGGTCACGATAGAAGCTTCTACAGTGGTGAAGATACAGATTTTATTTATGAAAGTGACAGTGGGCCACAACGGTCTGTTAAGCGCTCTCAAGAGATTATACTGTCCAGAGCTCAAAGTGGATTCGTATGTCGACAAGTTCCAGTTAAGGAGACAAAGACCGCAATTTGCTGTGAGGTACTATTTTCCCTAGACTTTGACTTATGCATTTTTAGCTGTTCTCTTGTACTTTATAATGTCATCAACAATGATCACTATTATTTTTATTTCCTACTTCCCGTATTGGTAATCTTACATTTTTCATGGAACTGTAAATATGAAACCGAAAATCATTTATAGCCCAGCTATCTTATTTTTGGATCATATGTTGAGCCATATAGACTGTTCCTTATGTTACGTTTAGCCTCCAACTAATATTTAACCACTGTGATTAGCATAGGTGGCAGACCCTGTCTTTTCTTCATCCACCACCATACAAATGTTACCTTCCGTGACTCCTAGAAATTTCGTTCATATATATGCTTCATTTGCTATATTTTTTGTGCTTGTATGTATTTTGCTTGCACGTTGCATGCAACTGCCATTGGGTAAGCAAAATTTCACACAGATTATTTTTTTGCTTCCCCCTCTCAGCACTTATCACATTAGTCGTTCTGTTGCCTCCATATGCTTGCATCTATGTTGAATGAAATATTTGAAGAAAAACATTTATACTTGCATCCATAAGTAAGGACACATTATGGTCATTTTTTTGATATATTCAGGATGAGAATGGTAACAAGATGGTCAATGAATATGTCCACCAGAGAAAGATTGGGTCCGGAAGCTACGGCAAAGTGGTATGATAGCTTAAATATGCAGCAATATAACTCTGGTGGGTGCATGATCTATCCATTTTTACTGTCAAATAGGTCCTATACCAGAACACAAAAGATGGGAAGCTATATGCAGTCAAGGTAATGACTTGGATGTATTTTTGGTGAATCACTTTCATGTTGGCAAGCTATTTATTGATTGCATTTGCTTGTGTAATCTTAAAAGAGCATATTTCTTTCTTCACAATTGTTCTACAGTTTTACCTCTTTTCAAGACCAAATACTTGTACCTTTTTAAAATGCTATTACTTGATGCCTTGCTAGTTGCTAGCATCTTCTTCCCCTTTGCATACTTCTGTTGTTTTTATTTGAAGCTAATTATTCTAATTGCATGCATTAGAATTTGTTGATAGCTTAGGCATGCTTCATCTATATGCAAAGAGTGCATAGTGTTGATTTCTGATTCGTGGTATTGTAGCCTATCCCATTCTGTTGCAGGTTTTGCATAAATCTTACATGAAGAAAGTACGTGTAGCACCTCAGAGACTGCCATGAGTGATGTTCTTCGCGAGGTAAGTATTATTATTGCTCGATTCATTGGCATAATACTTGCAATAATTGCTTTTTGTCATGCAATCATGATTTAGCTCTCCTCCGGAAAGAGACTTGCATGCACACATTGCACATACGGTCTATCACAGATAACCTGTTGCACTTTTGTTTTCTGACACACAGCTTGACCCCAGACCCCAGAGTGTTATTTATCATATAATGCTGTCAAGTACCACTTGTAATTTTTGAGTTTATTGTTTGTAGTCCGCATTTACATCAGATCTCATAGCATAACCAAGCACTGCTATCCAATAAAAAGCCGCAATAAGTATTCATTTGAATCATTTTCTTCTTAGAAGTCATGCAAACTTTACCTGTAGAATGCCACGAAGCAACATGATTTACGCCATCAGTTTTGAACAGAAATGGATTACTTCTATGCCTTTGGTTGTCAATTTGCAGAATCATCGTATTTGGCAAGTGCTAGTCAAATGCAGTATTCCTTCCTATCTATAGCATACTATTTGTAATTTACATGATAACTAATTGATTTATCATCATTTAAACAATATAGTAACTTTGTTGGTGACAGGTGTCCATCATGAAAATGCTGGATCATCCCAATATAGTAAATCTCATTGAGGTTATTGATGACCCGGAAATAGATAAATTCTACATGGGTATTTGTTTGCAGTTTGCACTCTCTTCATACTTTTTTCGTTTTACCTTTCTAAGATGGCATTCTTATTTGCTGTCTTATTTAGGTTTTAGTTTGATTCTATAAGATTTCTAATGCAGTAATATTTACCTCTTTTGGGTTGGCATTTCCAGTTTTAGAATATGTTGAAGGAAAGATGGTCTGTGATAATGGTCTAGGAGAAATTGCTTCCAGAAAATATCTGCGAGACATTATCTCTGGTCTCATGTACCTCCATTCTCATGTAAGATTCTTCTTACCTGTATTTTCATGCGTTTATTACATTATGTTCCAACTTGCTTCCACTCAAGATTTTCTGGCTAGAATATTGACGTCTTCTTTATTTACAGAACATCATTCATGGTGACATTAAGCCAGACAATCTTCTGGTCACAAGTAATGGCAATGTGAAGATAGGGGATTTTAGTGTTAGCCAGGTTTTTGAGGTAGTCTCTGTGTTCCTCTTAATACCATGTTGTTAAATTGACTCTTGCAAGGTATCAATTAACTATATCATACCATGTCATTCCTCTTTAAGTTTGAAAGTTAAATTAACTCTCATAAGAAGGATAATAACAAGGTCTCAATTTTCTCTTTTTTTTCTTTGTTAAGAAAATGGTCTCTTTGCAAATGAAGGATAATAACATAATTCTAAAGTTTCTAAAGGCATGGCTGCACTGATCTGGACACTTGAGCGGACATTCAAGTTTTGTAATTTCATGCTTTTCCTTTGAAAGTGTACCTCACATGACTCTGAACAGTTTCATGTCCTCCTTTTTTTGTGTGTGTAAATAAACTACTTCATTTCTCAGTTTCTCTCTCTATGCTCAAGACAAAGTCCTCATGATAGTCGCTTTCGTGCTTGTCACTTGCTAAGAAGTTGCATCTTTATGGTTAATTTGCAGGATGATGATGATATGCTATGGAGATCTCCAGGAACGCCTGTTTTCACTGCACCAGAGTGCTGTCAAGGTAAAAAGTCCACTCATGTCTCGTTCGCAACTGTTGCTTGCAACTGCCAGACTCTAGCTTTAGTTATACCATAATGGGATCCAGATGCAAAATAGGGCATGATTAATATGCAGTCTGGGTGAAAGGGTATATGAAGTCCAAATAAGATTAGAGTCCAAAATATTTGAGTTAATTGTGCGCGATGGATCATGGATGAAGTAGAACAAGTTTTCCTGCCATTTGGCCCATTTTTTCATCTTTACCAAACTGCAGGTTTAACCTACCATGGTAGGGCAGCTGATACATGGGCTGTTGGTGTTACTCTATACTGTATGATTTTGGGCCAGTATCCATTCCTCGGGGATACCTTGCAGGAAACTTATGACAAGGTGTGAGCTTGCTAACTTGTATTAGTAATCTTTGTACCTGAGGCATGGCAGCGCTGTAAACTTGTCATCTCTGCCAAACAGATAGTGAGCAATCATTTGGAAATTCCTGATGGCATTAACCCCCAGCTCGTGGATTTGCTGCAAAGACTTCTCTGCAAAGGTTTATCTTACTAATTTCATTTTTGTATGTGATTTATGTATCTGGTTGTCGATGTTGCATCTAATGAAGTGCATCATTGCGTTGCAGATCCAGGAGATCGTATTACCCTGCAGGCTGCGGCGCAGCATCCGTGGGTGGTTGGGGAGGAGGGGCCAATCCTTGAATACTGGTGCCGATGTGGTTTTGGGCGGAGTAAGCAGGCGCAGAGAAATGATATCCAGCAGGAATCACAATAACAGAGGCCAAAACAAAAAATAGTAGTGTAGTAAAGGTATTGAGGTGCTGATACATACAAGCAGCTGTGACCCGGACAGCTTTTGTTATTGTTTTTTTTAGGTGTGGAAATCCATTGGACAAGGTTGCGATGATTGTGATCTGCTTTTGTTTCTGCTGGAAATGAATGTTGGTAAGAGTGTACCAAATGGTTTGTAGTGATTGTGTTGTTAATAAAGCGCAAGTGGTTGATCCAACATTTGTTGCAAGTCTGCTATCCAATTATCCATATGTTAGATGTGTTTTGAAATCTAATAACTTAATGTTGCAACGAATCAAACATGTCGACGGAGCTTAGCTGTAACAAAGTTAGGACTAGTTATCCGAAACGAACCCCCAGGGCGAAGGTGGGCCCACTCTGTCAGTTGTTGGATGTAAATAAAGCCAAGGGAGCGGAGCTCATCGCATCGCACCTAATCGCCGGTCGCCCGCCTCCAAACCCTAACCCTAACCCACCCCCCCCGGTGATGGCTGGAGAACCCTCCCCGTCGCCGCCCGTCTCCTCCCCCGGCAAGTACCGCCGCTCGCGCGACGACGCTTACCCCGACGCCTCCCCGAAGCGCCGCAGGCACCACCGCCACCGCCGTACGCACCGCCACCGTCACTTGGAGGATGACGACCCTCCGCTACCAGCCGCGGCGGAGGACGAAGTCGAGGAGGGGGAGATACTGGACGACGGAAGCGCCGCCGCTATGGATGTCGATTCCGCCTCTCCGCAAACTGCTCCTCCGGTCTGTCCCCGCATCCCCCTCCCTCGTGTTTAGCAATCAGAGTTTTGTGCTAATTATCCATGTATGTGCTCTCAGTTTAGGAATGCAATCCACACATTAGTACGCTTCAATTGTTCAGGTGCAACACTTTGTTATGCTGTATAGTAGATTTTGAACCCTAGCCAGAGCAGCTAGCGTACCAAGAGCTAGTCTAACTAGAGAAATTCTTGAATGTGGCACAATGGCTCGTAAAATAGCATGTAGTTTTCCTTCTGTGCCTTTTCCATGCTGTTATCCTAATGGGGAAATCCACTTACCGTTTGATGTTGTGTTCTTAATGCAGGAGTTCTTTGGTAATCATGCCGATACCAATTTAGTCATTGATGCAACCAAGCTGCATGATTCGCGGCTGCCTAGTCATTCACCCTCAGAAGATGAACGCAAGTCAAATCACACTGCCCGTGAGTCTCAAAGTGGGGGTATCTTTTCAACCGATGCAGCAGATGCTAAAGGATACGACCAAAGTCAGAGGGCATCAAAATCCCCACAATCGACAAGGGGCAAGGAAAGGAAGCACAGAGATGAGCATCAGACTTTATCTTCTAAAGATTCTCATCTGAAAGATCACTTCAGAAGATCTCCTTCCTCAAGGCACCACACTGAAGCTCATGCCAGGAATCACTCAAGGTCCAGAGAAACTGATGCTGAAGCTAATGTTTTGCGGGCAAGTCTAAGGGATGATTCTGATCGTGACAACAATGATAGGAATGGTTTTGGTAGGCATGAAACTAGGAGACGGGAGGATGAAAGAGAAAGGAGCAGTAGCCATATTGTTCGTGATGGACATGGTGACATGCATGATAGCCGGGAAAGATACAGGGATGAAAGAAGGCACAGCAGCAACAATGTAGATAGAGACAAGTTTGACTGTAGGGACAGAGAAAGGAGCAGCAGTTATAGTAGACCTGAACGAAGGGAAAGTGCACACTACACTCATGATGAAAGCAGGGAGAGGGAAAGACGGAGTGGTAGCTCAAGGCATAAAGACCATGAGAGGAGAAGGGATACAAGTAAGGATCATTATAAAGAATACGACAGGGTTGTTACTGGACACAAAAGGGAGAAAGTAAGCGATGAAAGAGATAGGGGGCGGCATAGGGATATGGAAGGTGAAACTCGTAGAACTGGAGAAGGGAAGGACAAAGTTAGCAATAGTGATAGGCACAGGGTTTCTACACGCTCAAAATACAGCACATCTGATGGTCATAAAGACAGGTCAAGATATGGGGAGAAAGGTAGAGATGTTGAAAGTAGAAGCCAGAAATCTAAAGAAACGAAGGAAAATTCTTTCAAGTAAGGCATCTTTCACATGGTTTGCTATCCTGCTCTGTTTTGCTGTTTCTATTTTCTGGCACTTATAGTTCTGTCCTCATGGTGTTAGGGAGGAAGATGAAGGGGAGTACCAAGAGAAAATTGAGCAGCAGTTAGCAATGCAGGAAGAAGATGACCCTGAAAAAATCAAGGAGGAAGCGAGGAGGAGGAAAGAAGCTATTATGGCGAAATACAGGCAGCAACAAGTGCAGAAGCAGCAATTGGAATCTGTACCTAGAAGTAATGATGAAGGTAACTTGATTAGCTAAAGTTGAGTCTATGCATGAACTAACACACCTATACTAGTTCTGTTCATTTGAACTTGATTTCTAATGAAAAAGTACATTTCTAATGAAAAATGTACTTTTTCATGTACAGAAGTAAGAGCAATGGATAGAGATGATACTGTAGATATGAAAGAGGATAACGATAGCAATTCTGTGGACAATGAGGAGGCTGAAAATAAGCAAGATTCTTCAGATGCATTTGTTTGTGAAGCAGACTTCACTGTGGGCAAGTCTCCTGCCCATAGTGATGTTTTAGCCCGTGCTGAAGCATTAAGTAATGAGAGGACAACAGGTGTTTCAGGCCTTGGAGAGGGTACTCCAAAGGTAATTTTGTTTTCTTATCCAGCTACACAGTTTATATGAAATCAGACCATACAGAAAACTTATGTTGACCCTTTTAATTTTCAGAGTGAGGGATCAGCTGATATGTTTTGTGATGACATTTTTGGGGAATCACCTGCTGGGTTTCGAAAATTGGTATGATTCTTATCTCTTCTGCTACTTTAGGTCACTAGTGATGAAGTGTTCTTTTGCTGCAAGGCACTTGTAAGAATTATTAAAATGTTTTTTTATATCAATTTTCATCATTCAAGTAGTAGCACTTGGCAAGGAAAATACCAAGGTGCACATGCGGACATATGCACCCATTAGAGTTTGCCCACTTCCAACCACAACTAAAAGTTTTGAAAAAAATCACATATGTACATTATGGGATGAATTATGTACCTGTAAATTTTGGTTAAAAAACATGATCATTTGTGATTTGTCTGAAAAAATGTGCGTTCTTTTTCGGGCGCTGCTATGCACTATTGTACATTATCCTTCCTTGTGTTTTTCTCACTGGTTGCAAATAGCCATATTTTCTAACCAAAATTTACAGGTGTATACTTCATCCCGTAATGTACATGCTTGAACTTTTCAGATTTTTTCAAAACTTATAAGTGTGCTTTTGGAATTTTTAAAAATAATAGGTGCACATGCCTCCGTGGCACAAAATCCACATTCCATTTGTCAAAGTATTTTGAAATGTGAACACAAGAAGTCAAAGAAAAATACTTTACTGTTCTGATTAAAAGTCATAAAAAAATTTGATCCACATTCTAATCTTCCTGAATATGTCTTGTTTAGGTGTCTGACATCTGGTTGACTTTCAAGATAAAATATATTTTCCAATGGTCAGATAAAAATATCCTTCTTCTGTTTAGTCAAGCTCAGAACATTTTGTTGTGCAGGGCAAGGGTGATGGTTTGCGCATTGAGAAAAATGCTCTTCATGACAACTGGGATGATCCTGAGGGATACTATAGTAAGTTCTGCATATATTATGCTCACCTTTCCCTTTTAGTTTCTTTATTTTGTTAACTGTGGCCAGACACTGTTCCTGTACTGTCGATTCATTCCTTAATGCCTTACCTTTTGCAACTCTCTGCAGCTTATCGGTTTGGGGAATTGCTGGACGGCCGTTATGAAATTACAGCGGCGCATGGGAAGGGGGTGTTCTCAATGGTTGTCCGGGCAAAAGATCTTAAAGCTGGGAAAGATGATCCTGAAGAAGTTGCTATTAAAATTATTCGCAACAACGAGACAATGTGAGTTAAGCTCTGTGGAAGTATTCTTTAGGAGATACCTGTAATATGGAGAATGAAACTTGACCTTTTAATTCAATATTTGGTACTACAGGTACAAGGCTGGTAAGCAAGAGGTTTCAATATTAGAAAAACTGGCAAGTGCGGATCGTGAGGACAGACGCCACTGCGTGCGGTTTATTTCTAGTTTCATGTACCGGAACCATCTTTGCTTAGTTTTTGAATCTTTAAATATGAATCTTCGTGAGGTACTAAAGAAATTTGGTCGTAATATTGGGCTTAAACTGACTGCTGTGAGGGCATATTCAAAGCAGCTTTTCATCGCCCTGAAGCACCTGAAAAACTGCAAAGTTCTGCACTGTGATATAAAGCCAGATAATATGCTGGTACGCCATCTTGCTCTGCATATTTTTTTCACTCTATTGTATTATCTTTTGTTTTCTCTTGTCGAAATTGGTTCGATAAACATGTTTATGACTTTAGCCACTAGTTACAGTAAAGCGTTCTAAAAATTTGGGTTACATCATGGTCAATATGCTTCATTGTGGTGCATTCATTCATTATTGTACAATCACCAAGTAGACATCCTTTTTAACTGTATCACGTGCTTATATTTTAGGTGAATGAGGCTAAAAATGTCCTGAAGCTATGTGATTTTGGCAATGCTATGCTTGCTGGAATGAATGAGGTTACGCCTTATCTTGTGAGCCGTTTCTATCGGGCACCTGAGATCAGTGAGTTCTTTCATCTTGTTCCTTATTTTGCTATGTTTGTCTGATACTGTTTCTACTCACGGGCTGTCTGCATGCGCACGCTTATTCAAAATGTATTTTACCTCTAATGAGTTATTTTTCTTGCAGTTCTTGGGTTGCCTTACGATCACCCATTGGACATCTGGTCAGTTGGCTGTTGTCTATATGAACTTTCTACTGGAAAGGTCCTTTTTCCTGGTGGAACAAATAATGACATGCTTCGGCTTCATATGGAACTGAAAGGCCCCTTCCCTAAGAAGATGCTTCGAAAGGTTAGAAAATTATTAGGAACTTCACATCACTTAGTCTTTCATGCTTGTTTCTTTTATTAACTTTGAAGGAAGAAATGCCCCTTCTTCGTAGTTGTACAGGTGTAAGTGTACATACTCTGTTGAACTCTGAGTGAATATATAAGTATTCTCTAAAGAAGTGTTCCCATTTCACAGGGTGCCTTCACGATGCAACACTTCGATCAAGACCTCAATTTTCAGGCTATTGAGGATGATCCTGTGACAAAAAAGGTGTCTATGCGACCATATTCTCTTTGATATGTTATACTTGTTTCAAATCCTTAATTATTTATCTAATTTTGTTTGCAGCCTGTGAGGAGGTTGATTTTCAACATTAAACCAAAGGATTTTGGTGGTTTGGTTTCAAACTTTCCTGGCGAGGACCCAAAAATGCTATCCAATTTTAAAGATCTTCTTGAAAAAATATTTGTCTTAGACCCAGAAAAGAGGATAACCGTATCACAGGCACTTAGCCATCCATTTATCACTGGCAAGTGAAAATAAGATGTTGATTCCTCTTGACATTGTAAACTACAATTTGGGTTCCTCTTGTCTAATCATCGGTATTTCTATCTTGTGTCCTGGCCTCCTGGGAGCTATGAGATCCGAGTACGTGGAGAAGCATGGAACTGTGGAAGAGATGGCTTTCTTACAGACCTTGCTGCATGCACTTATCATTTGGATATGTTCTGTTGCTTGTAAGACAACTGGCCAGCTGGCATTTCATTCCCTGTATACATTTTTCCTATGGATTTACAAGATATACGTGAAATTCCACTTAGTTTCACTCAACAATTGTGCTGACTTGTATGTTTGAAAATCAAGGTCTTGTGTATTTGTATTTCTAATAACTGGATGAGCAAATCTTTGCATGTGCTTGTCATGTCTATGGGCCAGGCACACTTTCTTTTGTGCTGCCAAGTACTCTGCTGATGTTTAAGTTTGCCTGTTTTGCAAGCTTGGGCTCAGGCATTTACTTTCTGGAGGTGCAATGCACCAGATGTTCTCACTGCTTGTCAACTTCTTTTATTTAATATGCTAATACAGGCCTTCGTTGTTATCAATTTATTTTATACATCTTTGTGTTTGGATTTTAAGATTCTAACTCGTTCTTTCATTCAGGGTTTCTGCCAGGGCCTCTGCTGCGTGCACATTTTATATCCTAAAGGGCCAACATAAGAAGGTACCCTGGTTAATATCTGGGTAACTTTAGTGTTTGAACCCATATAACGCTATTTGGTTTTCTCTTAGAAACTGATGATTCCGCGATTTAAGTTGGCTAGATGAGTCATGCATAGACATGGTGATTTGAAATTTTGTTAATATTGAATGTGTCATATTCGTATGTTGTTCATCTAGTCACTTCCTTAATATATATAGTTTTGAATCTATTTTTCTATCGGGGATGGCTATGGTACAACAACTTTGAGCGACAGAAGTTTTGAACATTTTTATTCACATTTAGCCATTTTTCACCTTTCTCCAATAGTCATTGGCGGATTGGCAGGAAAAAGTATATGTGAAGTGATTAAAATACAAGAAAATATACCATAGTCATTCCTTTTTCTTTTCCATCATTAAAGTTACGGATTTTCTTGGGAATTTTAAGTAGACTGGAAACGACCACATTATATTACCTTTTCACATTTTGTACGAACTGGTGTGCCTTTTTTTATTTTCCGTATGTACCTTAATCACTCCATGTGGAATATCAATTGAAAATTTCATTTTGCTTTTGTGTTATTGAGGCCCTGGGATGGAGATTTCTGGATATGCTGCTTACACTAGCACCTTCCCACGGTAACTTCTCTCAACTCTAGGGACATGTCATTATCTCAGTTCGTTCTTAAGAGTTGTCAACTAATGTTGATAATGTTCACCGAAAGGCTGATGCTGTGCCCCCATCCCCCTTTCCGTCCTCTTTATATGATCTTTTTTTTTCTGTGTAGGTCTAGTTGTTACACTAATCATTAGAGGATTCAATAGGTTTTTCTAATGAGCATAGAATTCATGATTCATGGTAGCTTTTAGTTTATGAGAACTCTTCTCTATCGCATATGGTGTTCTTATTGAGTGCTCACCAGAAAATGCTCTGTATTATTAGGTTATGTAACTCCCAAGTAAATCCTGTAGCATTAGGCACTATCTTATCGTGTAATAAAGCATGCGAGAAATCGGAGCATTTTGGCTGTATCTAACAAATATATGAGCATAACGATGAGTAGGGAGTGAGTGCTAGTTATTGAACCGAGGCTGAGCATCCCTATGTCAGTTAGCAAACACCAGCAGCAAAGGTTGGCTGTATTTGCTACAAGGTGAGAGATTATAGTTGCTTTTGCTTATCTTATTTCGTGAAACCTGAAAATTCATTGGGAAGCTGCTTTTAGTTCCGTTCAGATGCCTTTGGATCCATTTGTCAAGTTTGACCTAATCCTACATGCCATATCCGTAAGTAGGCATTAAGCAACATTAACGTTCATGCAAAAGATCAAGTGGATAGGTAAATCTTGTCTTGACCTTGGATATGAGTAAGTACTTAGAGACTGTAGCCCCTTCTTTCGAATTTTGTTACTGTTGTAGTTAAGCTAAATATGACATCTCATTATACACAGATGCTATTCTGCTAAGTGCTAACATGGTCTTAACTTGTGACTTCAATTTTGCCCTATTATTATCTGTAGTGTGGTTTCAGTGATGGTATGTTCAGGCATAATCCAAATGTTACATATCATGTTTGAAGACCAGTATTAGGTGATTAGTTGCTGTGGTTAACATTAGAAACCTATCTGTATGGTTAGAACTTAGAAGTCCATGTCTGCTCAGCAGTGATTGAGAATAGGTGAAAATTCTACATGAGATATTATTGAGCTGAGTAATATAGAGGCTAGTCAATTGATGTTCCAGTTCACTGCTTTTGCTGAAAACCAGTAGGAAGCTGGGCAGATCTCAGCTGGACTTTTTGCTGCGTGATTCTGGGTAAAGGTTGGTTAAAATTATTAGTTTTCACCTATTTCCTGCACTGATCGGTTCTGCACTTACATCTAGTTGTTTCACATTCAATATCGTACTATATTTACACCAACATTTTAAAAATTTATTGGCATAGATGGAACCTGACTCAATGGAGAAATGGTCTACAAGGCTTGATTCTAAAACCCTTAACGCTAGTTTTCTCAATAACTAGGAAAACTAAAATATCTGGTTATTATACCTTTTACTAGGAACCTTGATGTAATCTGGAGAATAAATTAAAGAAAAACTGATTCCCAAGCTTGGTAACAATACTAACTGTTCTTCATCAATATTCCAGACAACATTTGAATTTTGGGAATATTCTAACATATCTAATTCCTGCTATTCTTTTCCTTCAAAAACATTTTACATGCAAAGTACAAAAGCTAAGAATGTCAATAGTTAGACAGGGCCGACTTTCCAAAATGAGGTCACATGTCATTGTATTCTGGCATATCTAATTCATTTATTCCTTTTTCTAAAAAGAAAGAGTAGCCTTTCACTTCCCTTCAGAAGACGTTTTTGCATTGCTTAGAAATTCAATAGCTAGACAATTTGTGTGTCACTAATCACAATAGTAGTACTTGGCAAAATTCCAGTTTCAAACATGCTCAGAATGCAGAGAACTGCGAGTTGTTATTAGCCTGTCATCCTTAATCTACAAGGTATGTGCTATTTTGCATAAGTTACACTGATATCAATGTCCAATAAATTGATAAAACCAAGAATTTTGGTCAACTGATGTGCTCTCTGCGGATCTAGTTCCCCAATATCTAGGAGCACAATGTTTGTAATTCTCGTTGCTAGAAATATTTCATTGCCCCTGCCAAATGATTTATGTGTAATATGGCTGAAGCTAATTTGAAATTGTTGAGAAAGTTGAAGAGAATCTGGATTACATACTGTGATCAGATGTTTATCAAAGTCTTAAGAACCAATGGCAGCAGGCTTGTTTCCAGTAAAACTGATCTAGCCCCTGCATGTACTGGGTTTTAAACTAGTTAAGGTAGGTATTAGCAATCTGAGACTACTGTTTGAAAATTGAAGTCACGTATGGTGCTTACATTTTGCCTGTTTTTGAAGTGTGCCTGGGTCCGATTTTTCTGAAAACTAGATAACTTTGAGTTTGGGGCAATTGTTTCAAGTGAGTTTCACTTGTTATTACCAGCAAAATTTGTTGAACGAAACGATTGCGTAGTATGCTTCAATGGATGGTGCTGTTATTTTCTTGCTCTGCGTTCATTTCTTCACAGCTTCCTCATATTTTATTATAGAATTACCAGGTGCAGATTCCACTTTTTTGCTTTTGCCTCCCTCAAGTCTTGTCCAGGCCATCTTAGCTGATGTACTTATGTCTCCTGAATGACAGGATGAAATTGATACGGCTAGTACTGAAACTTGACATTCATTCTTCGTTGACTGATTGTAATTCTCAAGGAATTCACGAGTGTCATTTGAATTGCTTGATTGTTATCCATTTGGGTAGCAAGAAGCTATTATGAGAAGAGAACTTTCAAGTAATCTGTAATTTATCTGTTACTCCTGTTCTTTAGAAGATGTCCAGGGGCCAACAATTTTGCTGATCCGAGGGAGAAGGGACCGTAGTTTGTGTACTATTGATATTTTTTCAGGGGAAGGTGCATATGGATTTAAAACGTAGGAGTAATTATTTAAAATGTGCTCCTGAGAAGATCCACTATCTGGTGATATGCTGAAAACGCTTCCTCACGCGACGGCCCTGTATGCAAAACATGACGGCGGATAACTGGTAATATAATTGAGATGCCCTTACGGCTTGGGATGGATCGCTGAGTGCATGAATCGTTCTATTATTTTGTTTGGTAGGCTGTAACCTGGCCAATAGCATGTGGTCCAGCGTGGAAATCAACCTCGGAGTGATCTCAGAATGGGCTGAATAGGTTAGTCTACAGTAGCGGGAACTAAAGCTGAGTAGCGAATTAACGCCGATTTTTATGCCAGGTTTTGAATGTAGATACTGAACATTCCAATGTATCGTGTGGCATATAATCAATGATAAAAGTGAGCAGTGTTGAGTATGTTAGTTGCGTCGCGCTTTGACCTCCCACTTGTCTTCCTTGTTCTGCTTCCCCAGACCACTGCTTGCCGCCGGCGGCAGCGTCGCTCTAGGTCTTGCTCGCGCTGCCACCGTCTTTTGGACTTACGATCGGCTGCTCCGTTGATGGCTACACGAGCCACGGGGTGAATTACGTAAAAATTACTATCATAAAGTTCTGAATCTAAACATCTGTTTCACGAGATAGCTAAACAAGTACTTTGGGCTTGCCCTAAGAAAAAGTACTCTGGGCTTGGGAAACCACATAAATACAATCCAGGCCTTGTCTTTGCCGGAGAAAACCTGGTCTGCACGTAATGCGTTATGCGTAGTTAGATTTTATATTAACATCCAATTTGCCACGATAGGGTAGCGGATATGTCGGTACGTGAAAATATGTTCTCTTTGGCGCCAAAAGAGAGCCTATAAAGGCGTGTTCATATGCTCTTGTTACCTTCTGCTGCGATCTTCTCCAATTTAGGTTTCTATCTCTTACGTGTTGGAACAACAATGTCGAATCCCACACTTGCTGAACGGTGATGTTTTTGTCTTGTTGCTACAACTAGATCTCCAATGCAGCATTTTAGATGGCGGGCCTCAATGTTTTTCTTTTTCGACTGGTTCTCCAACAGGTTGAGAACAGCGATGTGGATGAAGATAAAAGGCAACGAAGATCTCGTTTGCATTACTTTCTTTTTATGATTAACATGAGATATGGTTCCTACTGTCAAAAGAGTACAAAAATGAGATGTGATACCTAAAAAATACACGAACACACTGGAACATCATGTGGTTGGGGGATGTCCACGTACGTGCGGTGGAACCGGAAGGCAGGACATCCCGGATTGCATTCCCCTCCTGCTCTTGTGTGATTTGTTTGCTTAGGGTGGGGGAAGATGGCGGCAAGAATCGATATTGCGGCGTGGGGAACATCATCATCTTCTTCGTCGCATTTCTTGGTCCTCACAGCAACCCTCACTGTACGCATGCACGCCCTCAGTCTTCTACTGCTTTATTGGAGGGTTTCTTTCTTTCTCCGTCCAATCTATGGAGGAATCTCTTATCTCATAAAAAATTGCTAGGTTGGGTACCAGATGGTCTTCTTCCTTGTCACCGCGCTCCTCCGCTTCGACAAGCTCACAGATTTCGGAGGTTCCTTCTTACTTTGCTTCCTCCCCGACCCCACTGAGGCACTGATCCTCACCTCTGGCTTGTTTCCTTCATTTCAGGCTGTACAAACTTTGTTATACTTGCCATCCTAACACTCTATCTCAAGGGAGCATGCCACTTTCGTCAGGTATAAGCAACTCTCTCAACTTGTTTTCTTTCTCGCACATGCATACTTGAATTTATCCATTCATTCAACTACTTTCTTTCTAGGAGCAATACATTGCAATTATTCTTCTTAACTTCCATGAACTTCTCAACATTGTTTCAATTGTTAGGTTTTGCTCACAGCGCCTGTTCTTGTTTGAGGCCTTCGCTTAGGACTATTTTTACTAATGAGGTATGTGCTTTCAAGATTAAGAATCAACCTATCTGTGACATGAATTTATATGTGTATGATCAATTGACAATGGATGCTCTTGATCGCTTGATGTTGAGATCTTGTTGCACATAGCTGGTCTGGCTACGATGGCTAATAGCTTATTTGTTCCAGCACTTGAACTAGCAACAACAGTTGCATATTGCTATTCAGAACATTATAATCAGAATTAGCTTGATCACTCCACTGCCGTTTTCTGCAGTTACTGTTGGACAGCCCATTTCGACACATCTCAGTTAATCTCACTCTCATTTATTAGCTTGATAAAGTAGGGTACTATAGTCGGAATCCATTATGTGAAGATATGATCCTTAGGCTTGATAAGTTCGTACTAAGTTATTAACCATGCCTATATGAGTCCCTAATTATTCAATGATGTCTATATGATCCATAGGATTTTGCAATGGGGAGAGGATTGCCGGTTTGATAAGATCCGCAACAGTTTGTCCAAACTAGCATTTTTCTGGATCTTTCAGGTATCAGTCACGATATGTTTGATAAGAAAGAGCAAGAGTCTATCATGTCTTTTCCTGAACAAAATCTGACTGATATTTTAATTTATGAATCGACTCAGGCTGCATGGGTTTGGATCGTCAGCTTACCAGTTACAATTGTGAATGCAAGTGACAGAAACTCCCAAATTAAAGCTCAAGACATCATTGGTTGGACTTTTGAGGTTTCTGTATTGAAGCAGCAGCTGACCAGCAGAAGCTTTCGTTCAAGAGTTCTCCGGGTAACAGGGGGAAGTGGTGAATTTGGGTCTTTGGAGGTATTCTCGCCACCCGAATTACTTCGGGGAGGTTAGTTCATTCCACTTGCTGATTGGAAAGCCTCATTACTGTCTTAGACAGATATGTGTGTCCATTTAATGGTGACTCTTCCCAATATATATGACCAACAACCTGATATAGGATGTTCCAAGAATACCATTTGCAATCATATATTGCTGTTTACTATTTATGAATGAAAGGAACGACCATAACTTTCCAAACAGTTAGCGTTTCAACTGAAACTAGCGGGGTTGCCTCTAACATCATCAGAGTTTCTTCACAGAACCACACATATTTTATCTCTGACAGGTTGACATGACAGTGTAGACATTGCATTAGCTAATTTGTAATGATATCGAGACGATGCTATTTCGTTCTACCTTTTAGTAAGAGCTCTCAAGTCCTCCTAGTTTGCTGTTACATTCTGCCTCTGTTATGATATGTAGATGTTGCTCTGGTGGGGAATATTTGTGGCGTCAACTCCAGTTCTCTCGGGAGCTGAATGGCTTGTAATTTCTGGGCCTATCTGCCTGTCCAGGTTGCTTCTCTTTGTTCGTGGCATGCCACTTCTGGAGGTCAGAATATATTGTTGAAAGTTTTAGTATCTTGGACTGACGCCCTAACACAGTAATACCTACCCTGATCGACATTTCCTTTGTTTCCCTGTGAAGAAATCTGCTGACAAGCGGTTCAGTGGCACAGAGGAATACCGTCTCTACAAGAAAACCACCAGGCAATAATTCAGATCTTTAGATTCAGAGAGTAATCAACTAACAACCTGCTATATAGCTTATTGATGATTGTGTGCAGCCCTCTTGTCCCGTTGGCACCTACCGTTTTTGGAAGCCTGCCTGGTTGGACCAAGTTGGCTCTCCTCTTTGAGCTGCCTCTCTACGACCACAATCACAGGAGGCAACGTGCTCATCATGTGCATTAGGATTTTGGAATCCATCATGTAACTAAAGATATTGTCGACTAGGAATTATCAATCCACGCTCTACAAATAAAGTTACTCCGTACTTGTGACCATATTGTTTAGGATTGTTCAGTCAGAAGAACAAGATGCATATATATCCTAATCTGTGGTGTTTTCAGATACTCATTCTTCTCTGTCTAAACTTCTTTCAGTTCATATGTGTGCTTATTTTGGGGGAATATAATCAATGGCAAAAGCATCTGGATTACGCCTAAGTGAGAAACTGTGTGCACTCTGTGTGGTCGCTGATTTTTCACCGGCGTCTGCAAAATTATAGGCGTGTGCCACGCCTTGTATTCTCAAAAATATAAAAAATAACCACAAGAGTTGGTAGCTAGTAAACCTGAGAACTGTAAATTTTTGTACTACTATTCCATATATAATAACTTGTGATTTCTTTACGGAATACTGCTGCCAATAAAGTGTTGCTACTTGCACATTGACAGGAATCAAATCTGCGCCGATATTTGTGTGCATCTCGAGCCAACCTATTAAAACGAATACCAGATGTGACGTTACCGGATTCCAAAACCTCGTACAGTACACACAAGAAACACCCATCTGCAAAAATTATATTGTTGGGAAGCTCCAGGAATTGCCCTTTCACAGGTTCCAGGGTTCGAGTATTCTGAGATAGCAGCAGGAATCACAACTTGCATGGTAGATTATATTAGTTAAGGAAACGGGCTCATCGATCAGCATGCACTTTGCCTTGCAACTAAATACTAGTTAATCTGTGAGCTGCAAGTTTCATATTTGGAGGAGTACCTGCTTTCCTATATAGTGGGTGCATGAATAAACGATCATTGGCTTCATTGTGACAAGCACCTAGAGGCCACAAGCTAGCCACTGAACTAAAGAGCAAATAAGGAGTTTAGGCAAGCAGGTAGGAGTACGTACTAATTAACCGTGCCATGAACTACTAAATTATTATAGTACTATTCAGATATGTGCAGAGTACTGATCACTAATTGCATCATGTATTGTTCGTAGGATTAACTGGGAGAGATACTAATTAAGATGGCGAGGGGCAAGATTGTGATCAAGAGGATCGAGAACATGACGAACAGGCAAGTCGCCTTCTCCAAGCGGCGGAGGGGCCTGCTGAAGAAGGCACGAGAGCTGGCCATCCTCTGCAATGTGCAGGTCGCCGTCATCTTCTCCTCTACTGGCCGCTTCTATGAATACGCCAGCTCCAGGTATGTCAGCGTGCATTTCTATATTGACTCTGTAACTCTAGGATATGTATTATTGCATCTCAGTAGTTAGCTATTTCAGCAGCATGGCTTCCATGATCGAGAAGTACCAATCAGCGGAGGAGCACCATCAGCTGTTGAATCCTACCTTCCACCATAATCATGATGATAATTTTGTGTCTCCTGGATGCTGTAGGAACAACGTTTTGCCAACCAAAATTTAGAGCTCAGTCAAAAGGTTCATCAAATATTTGTATCACTTGCACAACTTCGGTGCGGCACATTATCGTGTCAAATTTACATCAATATGTGCTGATGAAGTGAAGTGAACTTGTAGGGATGTATTTTTCATCAAGAAAATATTCATCTCTCTGAGGAGATAAAGCTTATGCAGGAATAAAACTTGGGATTAAAGAAAAAGGTAACCTGAGTACACTGTATTGGGATGACTCCCATCATTTTTTTCCAGTTGAGGCTAATGGTGATGCTTGAAACTGGTTTCAGCTTTATGCATTGAATGGCTCTACTAAGGGTGCATCATCTTTTCCTCCAAGGCCAAGTATTGCTCCTGTTTGTAAACCTCATGGCCGCATGGGAGCTGTTAACCTTGCGCTGTGATTCTCATCAAGAGTTATCAGTACTAAGGAGCATTCGGCCAAATATATAAGTTAACCTGCCAGCCTCATCTGGTAGTTGAGTTAACAATGTCAAATACAGGTGTTTCATTTGCAAACGCATGAGATGACTATTCTATCCGTGGATTGGCTCGTCATATATGCACTTAAGTTGTTGGATTAGAATAAGACTTCTGTTCTTGTTCTACGTATATGCAGCTAACTTGTTCTAAATATTTTCGCCATGTATATATATTTGGAGTTAGAGCGTGTATGATCATAAATAACCTGAAGTATTTTTTTAGCGCTAACCGGAATAGGGAAAGAAAGATTCTTTTAGAGAAGAAAGCAGTGAGAATCAGTGAGCAGCTTTGTCCACCCATCCCAAAACCTGAAAACAGATGCAAGAGCAAGGAATCAGAGCTGCCACTAGCATTGGTTGCATCATTTAGGACTTTACTAAAGGTCAAGTGGTGGCACTGGCAAAGCACCATGCATTACTCAGAACACCAAATCTGGAAGGAAAACATCTTTAATTAAATCAGTGGCTTCGATCGACGCCGTCGCATGTAGTGGTACTGCAGCATTTGCATCGTGCTCTGTGGGCTCTTGACTTGATTAACCTTAAAACCGTCCTTTTTTGGGCGAGGCAAGTGCAAAGCTTGCTAGTACATATGCTCACCGATCCAACAACCTCACACAACACTTATAACCTTTTACAACTTGGATGCTACCATTAGCAGCCAGACCGAGATGCCAATGTTCCTGCGGCGTCCAATCCAATATGGTTATATGTTACTGTTTGTAACTATAACAATCCACAAGGTCATGTCATATAGTAGTTCACAGTAACCAGCAATAGCTATAACAAATTCACTCAAAAAATATAATCAAGAAATTGAGATATCTATGAGCAAACGGAGGATTGATTAATATGGTACGTATCACATGCGCTAGAGGTTTATTGGTTGTATCATAGGTGCTAGAGGTTTATTGGTTGTGGTGGATCTAGGACTTTATGGTCATCTTACACTTAAGAATATAATATTTAGTTAAGATGGCATCAAAAGTCGTACGGATGTCATAAAAAAGTCGTGCAATTTGTCGTCTTTCATGTCGGTCTATTACATGTTAACGTGTCGAGATACGATTGAATGACTCTACCAAAATATAAGCACACATTTAAAAAAATTATAGTATATACTTACTTCTGAAAGGAAATAAAAACAACTAGCACAATTGGTGCATCATTTGGTTTATTTAACATGTAGAGTGATTAAGTCCCGCAAAGTGTATCTATGCATTCTCTGGGGTGGTGTTGGAGCAAAACACGAATACATATCAGACCAACATACTCAATGAAGCCTATAAATCGTTGGCCAGAGAGCATTATATGGCAAGTTAGCAACATGTCCGAAGCCAATAGGCTGTCCTCGTACTTAAGTTTAAGCTACAGATAGTAGCAACAATGACAACGTCCTTATCACAGGTGTCGAGGGAAATAGTGGTGGTCCATTAGTTCACCTAATATATAATTAATCATAAATAGATGACGTTTTAGGCGTGGGTATAGTCTGGAGATGCAATTTTGAACTTATTTTTCTTTTTATAAATATGTTAATAAGAGATTATAATTTTTTTAGATAATGGAAGATTACAAGATTATAAAAAATTATATTGTGAAAATATTTTTTGTGGTATACTATTTTCACATAACAAATCTCGATAGAAATTTATACTCTTACATCAGTGGCATCATTTAGGATTTAAGAAAAGATCAAGTGGTGGCAAGGCATCATGCATCTGGTACGTCATCTTTTTTACAAACAAACCCATACAAAATACAAAATTGTACAAGGACTTCTCTGAACCCAAAAGACCCTCGATAAGAAAAGAAACACACAAAAAGGTCCTTGTGCAATCGACCTTCACCAGTGATACCAACGGTGGCGAATGGGGAGCTTCTGTCTTCGCGCTCGGGACTTTAGACTTGGGTTTTCGTTCGCAGATGGCCAATATGGGCAACAGAGAGCGGGCCTCCATCAGGGAGGTTGAAGAAGGTGATGGAGGGGATTGGCCAGCGATGGCATCGTGGTGATCAACCTAGATCCGTTACTCCAGCTGTTAGGGACAAATGCTGAGGTGATCTAGCCCTGATAGCCTCCCATATCGACGTGGCGGATGATGAAGTAGCAATAGCTTAGGGGAAGAGAGGAGCATGTTGCCCACGAGAGGGGGAGCAGCAAGAACCAGCAATCACTGCCACAATCAACCCACATAGGAGGAGGAGGGAGCTTACCAGAGCTGCTGAGCTAAGAAGGTTGAAGTCGCCCTCGCATGTGATGGCAGATCTTAGCCGAAGGGGGCGTCCAACAAAGCTTCATATGTACAAGGCCAGGAGGGGAGCCTCTTCACCGGCGATGGAAGCCGCCTGGACGGACGTTGGAGCAAGAGGACGAACCATCTGAAAAGCTCTCTAACAGAAGCTAGATGAAGGGGGAACCGTCGATCCGGTGATAGAGAAGCGCCACCGGCGACCAAGAAGGAGGCAGTTGTCCAATTCTGGACGGAGCACACCATAAGAAAGAGCAAACCTATACTAATTAATTTACAAAGTAGAAGGTGGGTAGGGCCTCCTCCCCTCACACCACCAATGAACACGCCGGCCGGTGGTGGCGGCGGTGGGAGAGGAGGCCTAGATGTAGGCCAAACGCGGAGAGGTTAGGAAAATGGTGGATTGATTGATCTCTGTACCAGTGTACCAGCACCACCAGCCACTGATGCATGCTGCCTTTGGCAGCCAAATGTCGATGTTCCTGTAGCACCCAACCCAATAGGCTTTCCTAGCCATGTTACCTAAAATATATAGTTTACATAAATATTGTAACCAACCATACGTGTTATCCTATGTGAAAAAACACTGAAAAATATAATCATTAAATTAAAATATTTATGAGCAAATCACGGATGGTAATAGATTTATTGGTTGTGGTGGATCTATGACTTCTTTATTTGTAAGTTTTAACATCTTAAACGTTAGAATACCAGACGTGAGATAATGACATTGAATGTCGTACAAGTGAAAAGTTGTGCAATTTGTCACCTTTCATATTAACGTGTTACATGTCAATGTGTTGAGATATAGTTGGATGACTATCAAAATATGAACACACGGTTCCGAAGAAAGTGTACACACACTTGCCTTCGAAGGAACGAGAAACATGGTACAAACACCACAACCTGAACTATCTAAATATCATGCCATTGGTAACAAATGTAAAACGTCCAAGAGCTAGCACAAATTGGTGCGGTATTATTTGCTTTGTTTCAACGTAGAGTGATTAAATCACAGAAAGCATATCCAGGGATTCTTAAGCGGGGAAAAACAAGACAGGAATATATATATGTACTATAGATAGTTTTTCACTAACGTTAAGATCGGGGGCTAGAGAGAGTAAAATCAAAGCTATCCGTATTATATGGTAAAGTTAAGTAATTAACAACATGCCAATAGGCTGTCCTCGTACCCAAATTTAAGTAAGGACAATAGCAACACAATATATTATGCACGTCCTTATCACAGACGTCGAGAAAAATAGTAGTGGTCCAGTAATTAACCTATATTAATATTGGTATGTACTTGTTTAATCCCAGCTAGTGTTGTCAGCACATGACCACCATGGCCTTTAATTTGCAAACCAAAACAAGCAACCGATACAAAAATATATAGATAGCTCTCATAAAGCTACTTTCCTCGATCTTTTCTCCTGCGAGAGAGAGGTAGAGAGAGATCGAAGAAGAAGAAGGGATCGAAGAAGAAGATGGGGAGAGGGAAGATCGCGATCGAGCGGATCGACAACACGACCAACCGTCAGGTGACCTTCTCCAAGCGGCGCAGAGGGCTGATGAAGAAGGCCCGCGAGCTCGCCATCCTCTGCGATGCCGATCTCGCCCTCATCGTCTTCTCCAGCACCGGTCGCCTCTACGACTTCGCCAGCTCCAGGTAATTAATTCATTCATCTCTCTTAGTTACTAGCACGCATATATACAAGACTATATATCTTACTGCTAGCTGCATATAGGTTTTAGTTTTCTTCTTCTTGTCGACTTAATTAGATTACCCATCGATCTATTGTCTGCAAGCATAAGAACACGCATATGTTAATTTGTTTGTAATTCATTTCAATTATCAGCGGCATGAAATCAATAATGGAGCGCTACCAGGAGGCGAGAGAGGAGCACTGTCGAGTGTTGAATCCAACGTCAGAGGCAAAGGTATGCACATCTGCTATACATACTGACCACAATATTTACTTTGCTCCCAATTGAATTACTTGCATCCATGCATGTACGTCGTTTCATGCATATGTATACCTTCTGAATGTACTGGATATAGCTTAAATTTCCCACATATATTTAATGCAGAAGAAAAATATATGTGTATAAATTAAGACACGTAGTAGCAATCAAGCTAGATGTATATGTAGATTATTGTGTACACCAGTGACTACTCATTTAGTCTGCAGGTAGTGACTAACTGTTAGAAATCTCTGGCATATATATTACAAGATTATACACTGTTGGAATTGGTATGGACTCGTTTCGATGCTAACTCTTAGCTAGGGAATTAGGTTCTGATCGAATATCAATTGTTGGAAATCTCATACCATGTTACCTCATGGACCTTTGTAACCATATCCACGAGACTATACCGGCTTATGCTAGCCTAATCATATCCTAAAGTTGGTTAGCGTTTGCTTTGTACTTATGCTAGCTTTTATATCTATGGGTCTTTTAGCCGGTAAAGCCGACTATCGGGCTTCAAAGGAGGTAGAGCTAGGCAGCCATACATTTTTTTTCACGAACATGCAAAAGCTTTGCATATCCTTGTATTAGTAAGAAGAGCCAAACAAAACAAAATAAAGTCATTAGTTACAACTGTGCCGAAGGGGAGATCACAGGAAGCTACGAGAGCCAGGACCCGGCTAGACAGGAGCTCCCAAACCTACCAAGAGCCCAGACGGGCTGCATGAAACAATCAACCCTTGTGCTCAGTTGCGGATCCAGGAATAGACAAAGGAGGAGGGGTGCTAGACTAATTGATGATCAATATTTTAAGATAAATAATGCATATCTGTTCTCTTGTACACTTGAGTTGGACCGGTGTTATAGCCCTTCCAACCTCGGCCCTAGGCCAGCCCCTGCTTGCGCTTCTTTTGTCTTCGAGTAGTTGCCTTCATCATGCACCATGGAGAGCTGGGCATACAAGAAAGACTATAGTTGATTTTGGCAACCAATCCAAACTTGCAACTCCAGTAATAGGAATATGTAGCATGTCGAGGGAGACCAACTCTTGAACAGAAGGTCATCTCAACTTTTCCTATTCACTACTAAAACTTAATACGACAAGAATCACACTCTTCTCAGTGGCGATTGAAAAAGATGTAGGCTAGCTCCTAATATAAGTTTTGTTTTTTTGTCAAAAAATACGAGTGTTGGTTATCAATTTTATTTTAGAAGGTGGCAGGAGCTCGTCTTTCATTAAGAAGAAAGCAATTTGTATTTACATGTGTTGGCCACATTTTTTGAAAGGAAATAGGCCAAAAAAACCCTTAGCTCTACATGCAGACTACTCCCCAAAATTTGAACTACTGTTTACATCCGGTGGGTCGCAAGAGTGGTCTGCCCTATGTCTTGGAGAGCCATGGATGCGACTTCCCAATATGTTAGCCTCGTGGCCGTGAAGATCTGGTGGTTTCGCTCTTTAATTTCTGACGTTCTAGAAGAGGTATAATAGATGTCTACTACGAGAGAAGCAACAATCCTTCACAGTGTTCACCAACATATTGTCCCACCATGTATCCATGGACTAGAAACCCGAAAGTGTTCGGGATTCCGGGCTCTCCCAGCCATTTGTTTTGTTGATTTCAAACCGTGTGGAGAATGTTGGCTTTAGATGCCCAAGGATCACGCACGTGCCCTGCTGCAACTCGATGAACTTGAGATCGCTTACGGACTCACATCGTGAAACACAACGCAAATACGCACAAAAGAAGTTTTCTTTTCCAACCCCGTGGCTATTGCCTTGGGTTTTTCCCTTTATTTATAGTAGCATGCTGTCCATGGATATTACAGGACTCCAAACTGGACTCGAAATTCTTCATCTATATGAACTAAAGACTCCACGACAACTTGTCGAACAAACAAGTTAATTTCCTAATTAATTCTTCATACTAAACCTTAATGCAACACCATAGAAAGGTTGATTCCTACACGTTTCTACCCATACTCGGACATGACTAGGCAGGTTCTGCCAGTCAAGATTATTTCCAACAGAGAATGGGCAATCTTTACATAGGTAGATCGTCATTTCAGGCTCATGGAGGCAAAACTGATAATGGGGTTATTAGGCCATCTCCGGATTGCAAGGGCATCCACTATTAATATGCGGTTGTGGAAGACCAATCAAGAGAATAGCTTGCACTTTGGCTCATTGCATGCCATTCAGATCTTGTCCGGCTTGAATCTGGGAAAACAACTCTTGAACTAGGTCGCGTAGGTTGAGGCGGCAGAATATTGACTAGAGGCTCACCACTTCCATCTGATGGTGTCTGGTTGGTAAGGCAAAAGATGTTGGCCTCCCAATAGGGTTGCCAGGTCGATGAACTCGCGAAGCTGCGCCAGGTCGCAAAGTCTTGCCATAGCCCTGATCCAATTGTCGTTCTCTGGGTCTTTGCTGACAGTTTTTTTTTCTGGTTGGAATCTTGAAGAGCTCCAAAGCAGCCCATCTCCAACCCAATTGTCCAGCCAAAAGAGCGCTTTCTCCCTATCAATCATCGAGACTAACATGTTTTCCAAGTAATTCACTACCGGATTCTGGACCTTTGCCGTGTGCCCAGGGCACACGGCGAAGGAGGAAAAGCTCTCGGCAAAGCGTTTGCCGAGTGTAACACTCGACAAACACCACACGGCGTACAACCTGCCGGCAAAGCCCTGTTTGCTGCCGGCAAAGCCCTGTTTGCCGAGTGTTTTTTATCGCGCACTCGGTAAACTATTTGCTGAGAGTCAAATCCAAAACTCGGCAAAAAAAAGCAACTAAACGGTCCTAACGGCCTCTTTGCCGAGTGTCGACGGCACGCACTCGGCAAAAATAGGACACGTGGCGCTCCCACAGCGCTGCCTGCGGTGGCAGTTTGCCGAGTGTCGGCATCCGGACACTCGGCAAACACTTACTCTTTGCCGAGTGTCGACACTCGGCAAACATGGTGATCAGGGCCCAAAAAAAGGGCCGCCGGCGGGGCACCGCTGTTGGCCGGACACGCACACGCCGGCGGGGTCCATATATTGGGCATATCCACAGGGGACCCACGTACGGGGGGCCCACGTACGGGTCGGTTTCAAATGACGTGGCGCCGTGTATAAGCGCCCAGTGGTTTCAAAGGAGTTCAACCCGCACCGCGCAGCCGGGTATATAAACCACTCAACCGCGCGGTCGCTGGGCGAGGTGGGACTAAACTAGACAGCGCTGTTTGCCGAGTGTCCTAGCGCCGACACTCGGCAAACGCGTTGTTTGCCACGTGTCTCCGTGTTTGCCGAGTGTCACAAAAGAGACACTCGGCAAACACTTGTTTGCCGAGTGTAAATTTCAGGCGAGTGTAAATTTCAAGGCACTCGGCAAATATATTTTTTTTCTTTTTCTTATTTCTTTCTTTGTTTTGTTTTCTTTGCTAAAACTTCTCAAATTTTTCCTGGCACCCTGATTTTTGGAATTCATCTTCTTTTCTTGGATGAGGCCTAAACATAGACTCAAGAACACAAATAGGATTTTTAAACCCATTTTCGGCAACTTTTTCATGCACTTACTGTTCAAATGTTAATTATATCCGTTAAATGACTAGAAATGCACTTAATGGCTTAAATATAGCAAACAAACCCGGAAAAATGCCAAATTTTTACATGGAACATGTGATGGTATATGTTGAGTGTATAAAAAGTTTCAAGGTCAAACGATGAAGAAACCATCACTTCGCCTTAAAACCCGACCCGTTCCCTCTCAAAATCATGATTCTTCCTCGGAGATGGTTCGTTTTGTAAGCAGTGTACGTCACAACTTTTGTGAAACCTTCTCAAATTTTTACCACAGCCTCTAGGTGCCATATCATGACACCATGCTAAGTTTTATATTTTTCAGACTTCGTTTCCTTTTTTTTAAATTAAAAAACCAATAAGCCACACGTTGGTGATCGTGTATCGGGACCCAGATGTTTGAAATTTCTTTTCATTTCTTGAGAAAGCCCAAAAACTAGACTCAAGAACATAAATATCATTTTTCTACCCATTTTATTCCATATTTTCAAACACTTACAGATCAATTTGACTTATATCAAAAAATTCCTAGAAATGCACTTAATGAATTAAATATAGCAAACAAATCTGAAAAAATGCCAAATTTTAAAATAGAATATCATATGATGTATGTTCAGAGGGAAAAAAATTTCAAGATCAGTTGAAGAAGAAAAAAAAAGTTTGCCGAGGGCCGCTAACGGACACTCGGCAAATAAGAAATGTTTGCCGAGTGTCCGTTAGACGACACTCGGCAAAGGAGGGACGCGCCGTCAGCCACCGTGTGGTGGGACACGTGGCGCCGTGTTTGCCGAGTGCCCTAATTTGCCGAGTGTTTTTTCTCGCGTTTGCCGAGTGCCCTAGTTTGCCGAGTGTTTTTCCCGCGTTTGCCGAGTGTCTTTTGTTTGCCGAGTGTTTTAGTGCGGCACTCGGCGTAGATGGTGGTTTGCCGAGTGCTCGATAAAATACAATCGGCAAATATGTAGACACTCGGCAAACACAAATATTCCGGTAGTGATTAAGTAGGTTAGGTCTCAATAATATGATGCGATTAATTAGCATGTGTTGCACCCTATTTTTCCTTGCACTACACATGTTCCAATCTCGAGGATGAAGGTTAAGGACTTAGTATCTTGAGCGATCCAAGGAGTTGACAAGGGATCACAAGCAGCTAGGTTGTCTTCAATTTTGGCCCTACTAAAAAGAGGGGTAAAAGAATAGTAGCTTGAGCCATAGAAAGGTTGATTTACTAGGTGTGATGCACTCTAGGTCCTTTGAGCATAGTTATAGTCAATGGAAGCCCATGGTTCAGGTATCAACAGACTCAAAGTTTTCATAGTCGAAGACAAGTTTAGAGAAAATGGTATAGGTCGGATGATTCAGAGAGTTATTTTCCCAGTCTAAGTAGACTAGATGATCCAGTTGGGCCCGATGAATGTCCCAAAATGTTGATCGAGAGGAGCTCATTTTTAAAGCCGTGGATGATGGATGATCTGGTGGCTAGGCCAGATTGTCGAATTACCGTAGGGTTTTCCTTTAAGAAGTGTCAGGCAGGCCGGTGATTTGGGTCAACCAAGCAGTAGAGATAGAAAATTGAAAATATTGGTGATATCCAAACTACTCATTACTACTACAAAATATCTATTACATCTCATATGAATCCCAAGAACATCCTACTGGTGGCAGAGCAAATCCGTTCATAGAGCCTGGAAAAAGTATAACTGCGACCATGTTTGACAAGCGTTTGTCCATAGAAAATACCGATCGAATCCTCATGCCCTTCTACGACTTCAATGGAGGTCTACCGGCCGAGCCTGGGTACGAGAGGTGGCTACGCCACTGCATCCTATCAAAATATATATTCTTAGATTATTCTAATTTTGTCATGAGGTAAGTGTTGCTGGATAATTTGGAGGTCATTTCTAAAGAAGGAACATCTTGCAAACACCAGATCATTCGACAGGCTTCTCCATGGAAGCTAGTGTGAATTGCATAATTTTGAACACACACGATGAAAGGAAGCATGGTGACACGCTCCTAACCTGATGTGTCCGTAATGATACTATTTCATTTATGTATTTGTTAATTGCGCAGTTATGGCAGAGGGAGGTTACAATCTTGAGGCAGCAAGTGCAGAACTTACAACACAATAATAGGTAATATTCTTTTTGTACCAACAAATCACAAATGTATATAAATAAAATGTCAAATAATTTGGTTACATGTGCAAAAATCAATTAAACGAAAAGAGTACCGTGTTAATTAAGATCGTCTGAACTGAAGACAAGGATCCATGCACATGAATATATCTAGTAGCATATTTTTTCAATTAGGGTACGTTTGGTTCATGTGATGAGGGTGGATGAGATAGGGATATCTACCTTTTTATGGATATCTCTCTGTTTGGTTAGAGGGATGGGGTGGATAGGGATATCCACCCTAGAGGAATATTCCCTTAATATGCTGGATGGAGAGACTCGGTCAAAATGGTCGGATGAGGCTGCCGCCCTTCTCTAATTATGATTATTAGAAAATAATTAGTGATAATTAGCATATTTTATTATTGGTTAGTATTTGTAACGGTAAGATTAGTGTTTAGTGTGTTGATTAATATATGATTAGTGAGTTGATTAGTATATAATCAGTCACAATTAATATATTTTATTATTAATTAGTAAATTTATGGCTAGTTTAGTATTGGTAAGTATTTAGTGTGTTTTTAGTGTATAATTAATCATTATTAATAGAAATTAAGTAATATAATTAAGTTAAATTGGCTCATCGCATCCAACTTTCATCCCTCTAACCAAATAAAAGATTGGTTCATCATATCCATCCAACCAAACAAAAAAATGGCTCATCCCACCCACGAAAAACTGGATGATCCTAACCCATCCCTCCTTGCCCTCCAACCATACGCACCCTTAGTGAATCTAGCTAGCTGCTGCACTGTTAAACCATGTGCTCTGATGGATAGGCATCTGTTGGGGGAGGAACTATCTAGCTCAACTGTTCGAGATCTACAGTTTCTCGAAAGCCAACTTGAAGTGAGCTTGCATTCACTAAGAAAGAGAAAGGTACTTTTTCTTCGTGACTAGTCTTGTTTTGTTAATTAGCTGACGTTTTTCACTCCAATGATGCGCGATACTTGTAATATCTCTTCACTAGGAGCAACTTATGGCAGAGGAGATCCAAGAACTCAACCAAAAGGTTCAATATACATCTTCCTCTTGCTGCTTCTGCTGTTGTTGTTGAAATAGCTCAACAGTGCTGATTCTCCCATGCATATACATACATATATATATATATATATATATATATGAACTATATAACACCAACTAGGTAGTATATATATTATTTTTAGGTGTATGTATATTCTTTTGACATACTTCTTTCTATGTGCAAATGTGAAGGTATTTTTAAAATATGCTAAAATAATGGACTTGCTTAAAAAAAATTCATGTCACTTGCATTAGGGTATCCTAAAAATAGTATATGAACATGCTTAAAGTAATAAAGTAGTATATATACTACTGCCAAGTAATATATAAGATATGGGTACAACTATACCTGCTTGTAAGATGGATTTTCTGTATATATGTATGTATAACTAAGTATGTTATTAACGACTGGACTGGCGTTTGATGACATGAAATTATGCTTTCGTAGGGATTTCTTGTTCAGAAGGAAAATATAGAGCTTGGCAAGAAGTTGAGCATTGCTCATGAGCACAACAAAGAGCTGCAGAAGAAGGTAAACAATGTCATATATTCTCAAGTACTAAATGAGTGCTAGCTAATTAATGGGCAGTAGTATGCAACGAAGAACTTTTGCAACGAATTGCGGGCGCAGCGTATTCTAGTTTGTCCATCTCGAAGTTTCCAGTGCTTTAGAAATAATCGTGGATAATGTCCCATGCCATAACAAATGCATTTGCATTCATGAAAACATATGACAGTTTGTGATTTGTACAACACAAAAAACAAATTTGAAGGTTAAGTATATACACTAGCATAGTATATCTATTACAGAATGGTTCAAAAACTCTAATACAAGTGGTTTCTTGAATCGCCTGTAAGTAAGGATCTGTGATGACCCAATATCATAACAAGTGATTATAGAACCATCTATGATGAAGTCATATCATAGACGGTTTCGTCTGCGATATGGTGATATCTCAGGCGGTTTCGTGCCTAGAACCATCTAGGATATAACCTCATAACCATCTGTGATATGGTGATATCTCAGATAATTTCGTGTCCAGAACCATCTAGGATATAACCTCATCACATGCGGTTTTGTCTACAGAATCGCCTGTGTGGTTATACATGACCATTATTTTTCTTGTTTATTGACTAGTTTCAGGATATGCTAGCCATGCTCTCTGAAACAATAGAATAACAACACATACATATACATATCACATTCATTCACAATAAATATAAACATTACATATTCATTCAATTCATAATAAGTCATTCATTCCTGAACACTAAACCCTTGTAGGTTTACAAAAATCACTCACATTTTCAAATACAGTAATCTCAAATTACACTGATCCACGATGATGACACCGCTCATGAGAAAATGTGACGGTGCAACCGACAATCAAGATTTCACATGAATGTGGACAACACTGTGACTAAATGAGACAATAAATTCTAAATTTTCGTAGATAGCGCAATCAGAGAGTATTATATTGAATTTAAGCATTCGAATTATTGAAATAGATACATCCATAATATCACAGGCCTCAGATCCTAATTTACTCTAAATTGAATGTGTTGCCTGCTTTTCTAGAATGAGGTTAGGATTTTAAATCATTCTTAGTGCATATACTGGGAAAGCAAAGCACACACTCATCATATAACAAAGTCTTATCATCATTGGCAATCATCTTTTGTTCCGAAACAAGATAATTGAGTGACAAGCTTGAGTTTATAAAAAATGCCTCAAAATTATCCATTTTAAATAATTATACATTGGCTGACTAGGGTTCATGGTGCAGGGTTTAGGGTTGGGGTTAATGCAATTTTGACCTTGCCCCAAACTGTGAACCCTGAACCCTTATAAACCATCATGCATAGTTTATTAGTGGGTCTTATTCATCATTAGCATAATAAAAATATAAAAACTACCATAATGTACAAATAAACTTGTACCACATAGTCAGTTGTGTCAAATCAAAGCCTGGAAGCTCCAACAAGCATCGGAATTGCATGAGAGGTGGGGATAATCCGATAATTTACCACCACCCCTCCTATGAAGGAAAGGTCAAACCTCTCTATTGGAACATGTTTCCTCTCCTTCGATTTACCACCACCTTTTTTGTGATTACGATGATTGCCAAAGCATCCAACCTTTCATTAACAAAACTGCAGAAATGGTATAAATTTTACACTTTAGTTGAGCGTACCGACACATTTTACAAGGGCTCAAGTGGTTTAGGCCAGGTTCAGGATATTGAGTTTAATGAAACTTAAACCAATTCCAGAACCCTAAACCATTTATCCCTTGTAAAATATTAATTATGCAGTCCTAAAGACAATATTAACTAAGCAATATTATTAACCTAGACATGTCATAACTAAATAATAATAAAATAAAATAAAGTAAAAACAGAAAAGACAGGACATAACCTAGCTAGCTATTAATCAAGACATGCATAGCTTTCTAGCATTTAAGACATGGCAAAAGTTATGCGCACAGAACCAATCTACTCAAATTTGAACCAAATTCATCCAATTTTCATCAATAGTGTTCTAGCCATTTTTAGATTAGAATCCAAATAATATCAATCACAATAGCCAGTGTTAGATCAGAATCCAAATAATAACATGAACCCCTGCTGCCCTAATTAATAAGGGTGCAATCGGTTCGGATACAGTCGGATACTTCATAAACCATATTTGTTTTCATATTTTTATTCGAATACGGTATCGGAGCGGATAGTATCGGATGTGAATACAGACACGGATAATATCGGTAACGAATACGATACGGATACCTTTCAAATACGGTATGGTAACGAATATCATATCGGATATGGCATAAAGATATAATTCATATAACACGCACATATAACATATATTATATCAAACATGGCATGAAAGATAGAATCATATAACACGCATATAGAACATAGCACAATCAACCATGGGATCAATACATTGTAAAATAATAAAAGATAAGTTCAAAAGGTGCATCGACGATAGACAATAGTATGGAGTATGACATATAAATGTTTCATCCAAAATGACAACACTAGTTCCATGAGTTAACAAAAATAGTGGAATTGTCACGGTTCTTCACATGACCGCTTCTTTGCAAGCCACTCAATCGCTCTCATCCTCGGGCTAACTCATCACCTCGTCCTCAGGCTCAGTCATCATCTCATGGTCCTTATCCTGGTCCTGGAAATAACATTGAACAAACCAAATCATACTTTAATACATTATTAAGCAAGTGAGTCAACACATGAGCTAACTTTGTTATTGTTACACTTATAGGTTCTAAGACTAATAATGAAATGACATTAGCCAATGCCGCTAATAATGAGGTCACTAGATGGTCAGTTGGTCACTAACCTTAGGCTGCAGTGGCAACACGTCTAAATCATCTATGAGGGATGCAATCTTCTCCTTAGAAGCTGAAAATTCACATTACACAATTGCAATAATATACGAATTATTGGAAGAATAAATAAAAATCCATTATGTATGAAGGAAATGACTTAATAAACTATTATTATCTCTTTTTCCCACAGTTGTCCAATCCTTAATGCAAATAAATGCTTCAACCACCTCGGGGTCCAAACAAGTACGGAATGGATCAAGAACACGCCCACTAACACTAAATGCCAACTCTGAAGCAACGGTTGACACTTGAATAGACAACACATCACGAGCTAGCTGTGAAAGAATAGGATAAATCTCTTGTTTACCCCTCCACCATGACAATATATCAAATGGCCCATCAATCCATCGTATTGGTGCTTCTCCCATGTATCTTTCCAACTTTGATTTCTCACCAACATGGCTAAATTCATCATCATACAAGAAGTCATCAATGTCATGGTCCAAATCATCATCATCATATGGCTGAAAACCCTCGCTAGCTCTTGCAACACATGATTTTTGAACTTCTTGTGTGCTAGACTTATAAGTTCTGAACAACTTGTTAACCACATCCATGAACTTACTAATTTCATTCTAATGCTCAAATCTGATGGGATAAATTTTCTTAAGAAAATACTCCACAAGCTTATGTTTGTACCTTGGATCAAGAGAGCATCCTATAGCAAGAGCTTTGTTGGACTTACCCCAATACTTGTCATATTTCTTTTCCATAGCCTTTGCCATATTGGAAATGAGATCATCTTCACTCAGACACCATTTTGCAATAGTTAACTTGATCTCACAAATTTTTTGCCAAAATAGATTAGCTGTAGGATACAAACTTCCAAAAAAAAAGTTCAGTAGCATCATATAACTTCTTCAAAAGTTTAGCAAGAGTCAATGCCATATTCCACTCTTCATCAGTTGGAGCGCATTTCTTGTATCTGTTTTTATGCAAGAACAAAAGCTTATCAAAAGCCTTCCTATAGTAAAGAGCATTTGCCAATATTAGGTATGTGGAATTTGACCTAGTTGAAACATCCAAAGAAAGACCCTTAGTGACATCCAAACCTTCTTCTGATGTACACTTATGAAATTCCTCCCATTGCAATGGAGAATTCTTCAAAATTACAATAGTAGCTCTAATATTACTCACAGAGGATGCAATTACTTTCAAGCCATCTTGAGCAACAAGGTTCAGAATATGACATAAACATTTGACATAAAAAAGGCACCGTCACATATTAAGGGGGGAAACGTTGTTTAGTATTTGAACCATTTCTTTGACACCGTTATCATTAGAAGATGCATTGTCCAAAGTGAGAGCAAATAATTTTTTGTCAAGGTTCCATGTCATCACACTCTTGACAAACTCATTGGCTAGCTTTTTTCCTGTATGGCTACCTTTGACATGCATGAACTTAACAATCCTTTTTTGCATCTGCCAATTATTATCTATCCAATGCACAGTGATGCCCATATAACCTTTATTTTGATTTGATGTCCACATATCTATGGTTGCAGAAAAGCGAGATGAAACATAATTGAAATGAGCATACAATTTGTCCTTTTCCTCTATGAACATCTCTACTATATTATTTCTTGTGGTTGTGCGACAATTCAATAAAAAGGTAGGGCACAAAGACTTGATGAAGTCAACAAAGTACTCATGCTCAACCATGTTAAAGGGATAATCATGCATACAAATTGCCAACTGCCACTTCTTAAGGCTAACATCTGCATCATACCTGTGGGTCTGAACGGTTGCAGTGTTGTCTTCACCTCTTACTAAATTGAGTGTTTGTTGTCCCGTCTCCACATTGTGCTTCAACCACAAATGATTCTTAAATGCCGATGTGCCCTTGTTGCTCTCAGCTCGGGATCTATACGTTTTAGGTCCATTGCATTTGAGACATGTTGCCCAAAGTTCTCGCACCTCAATACCATTTTCTTGTTTTGTCTCCCACTCCTTCTTGAAATAATTCCAAACTTTAGATGTGGACTTCTTCTGCCTCTTCAGGGGAGGAATGTTTTCTGCACCACATTCTTCTGTTTCTGCTTGACTATCAATGTGCACAGGAACGACATTAGGGTGACCATCGGATCCATCGGCCCCTCCTAGCACTCCACCAGTAGAGCTACTTGTACCAATTGCAGCCCTTGAGGCTGCTGTACTTGTAGTTGCGCCTCCGGATTCCATCGCTGCATGTCAAATAAAGAAAATACAAATGATCCATTAAACCTTAGATAATCAAAGAACTTCAAAAATATTACATACAAGAAACAAAAGGGGCTAGAACTATAAATTGGGTAGAACTAACTTAATCATATTCTACGAAAATAACATGTCAGATGTCACAGCCAATATACATAACAGAGTGTAGGAAACCAAATTAGTAGCTTATGTGTAGCCAGATTAGTTTCAGATTGAGGTATTGTTCTAAGCTTAGTATTTTCAGATTGAGGTACAATTATCAGTCTGATAAGCTTAGTAGTTTTGTCACTAAGATGCAGTTCTATTGCACTGCTTAAGAATCAATGGCATCATTGACATGAATTATATTAACATATCAGGAAGATGCACATACTCCCAAAAGATATATTATTGAATTTATCTAGAACCTTAGCCCAACATGCAAATCTTAGCATAACACGCAATAACACAAGAAATAGTAGTTAACAATTACTCTTTTTTAAGGTGATCCTCTTGTTGAGGTTCTTGGAATAATGATGAAAAGTGTGCAATGTTCTATACAAGAAATACAGTTTAAGACCATATTTAATTAAAATAGCATACAGTTAACCGCAAAAAGAAAAGGAAAAGAAAAAACAATATCATATCGTTGACAATTGCCTGTAATTAGGTCTCCTGCTGTATATTGGAGCATGCCAAGTTATCAATTAGCTCCTGTTTGTAACCTAATCATGTGATTACTAATTGACTGCAATGGACAGGAAGTGGAATCAATTTGTGCTTAACCAACTTGTTAAATGGTTAAACCTATACCTAATGCTAATGGTCCTATATGGCTATACCTGTGGGCTGTGGCCTAGCCGGGACAACACCGGCCACCTGGAGACTCAGCCTTACGGGAGATACCGGATTAGGAAGAGGACGGACGACGAGGACGTGTTGGCGCCAACGAGAGCTGCACACAGTGGCGCTGCAGTGGGAGAGGGCGCGGCCTCGCGCCCCATGAGCGAACGGAGGCGGCGGCCCGTCTGGTGGGTCGGCTGGGAGGTGCTGGACGTGGGCTTCGGCGACGGTGAGTAGGTGCAGGCGGCGGCGCTACGAGCAGGTGACGGCAGAGGCAGTGGGCCGATGGCAACGGGGGCCCTAGTCGAAGTCACAGGCGGCAGCGGTGTCGCTGGGGCTGGGGAGAAAAGAACTGTGGGTCTGGATTTTTTTGAGTCATCTCTCACCGTGAAGTGTTGACCGGCTTAATGGCCTAATGGGCCCATGGGCTAATGATAGGTTGACGGCTGAGAATATTCGGATATTATCCAAATAATTATCCGGATATTAACTGGATATATACGGATAGTATCGGATACGGTCGGATACTATTCAAACCGTATCCGTATTCATATCAGATATACACTATCCGTATTTGCTACCGTATCCGACGGATATCCGAATATACTATCCGAAATATTATCCGACTCTTCGGTTCAGATACAGTTCGGATAGCATCCGAACCAATTGCAACCTGACTAATTAACCATTTTACCGATTGCAACCTGACTAATTAACCATTTTCCCTAATAACATGAATTGCAGTAACAATTTTTGGATCACAATCGTTGCTGCCCAAAATAACATGAAGGGAGGAGGAGGTTGCACCTTACGGTCACGGCGACTGTGTTGGTAGCTAGCGAGGAGGAGCTGGTGAGAAGGCATCAGGCGAGGAGGAGCTGGTGAGAAGGCATCAGGCAAGGAGGGTGTGATCGAGGGGAGAGGAGGGCGTCGAGGGCAGGCCTGTGGTCAAGGACGAGGAGCGACAATCGGCATGGAGCGTGTGGTCGAGGGTGAGGTTGGGATAATCGACGTCGAGGACGGGGGCACGGTCGAGGGTGAGGTTACGATAGCCTGCATGGAGGGCATCGACGGCATGGTCGAGGGCGACGACATGGTTTAGGGTGAGGCGCGGTGACCAACAGCAGGAGTGGAGGAGGGCGACAATGGTAATGGTGGCGGCGCCTCAGAGGCGCGGTGGCCGCGGCCTAGTCATCGGTGAGGAGGACTAGCCGACCTCTTTCACCTCCTCCGCCGCCCACACCTAGTCCTGTCGCCATCCACAACGGCAGCCATGCCATCGTAGCTGGTCCACCGAATATGGTTCTCTGCCTTGCCGCCGTGGGTGATCCTTGGCACCGTCACCGCTGCAGCTCGTGACCGCCTCGGCCTTGGGCGTGGTGGAGCGCTGCCGGCATGGTGGATCGGGAGAAATAAGAGAAGGGGAGAGGGCAGAGAGAGAGAGCCATCGTTGGATCAGGAGAAAAGGGGTGGGGATACTTAGGGTTAGAGTGTGGTGGGACTTGATTGGGCCGGGTGATAGCTAGGCCATTTCACAGACGGTTTCTAAAAATAAACCTGCTATGCTATAATAGTTATCATGGATGGATTGCTGAAGAAACCGCCTGTAATACATTAGAGAAGGTTTTTTTGTAACCTGTTTATCACAAATGGTTTGTCTATAATATTATTTTCATAAAAACCGTCTATGATTAGCCCTATTATAGACGGTTTTGAGTGAACCGCTTGTGATTAGAAGATTTTGTATGATCTTTTCTGTAGTAGTGATATAGAACCCATATATGTGCACCTTTTATACAGCTCACAATGTTATATTTTCGCATGGGTAATTGCAACTGCACATGTTACAAATTCTATTTCCTGTTCTAACTTCTCTGCTCCAATCCAAATATAATCATATCAGCTTCTCCCTTTAATTTGGTCGCGAGCGTGGACGAAAACTTGACACTTTACGCTTTACAAATTAATCCCAGCTTTCTGGAGCAATCAGATCAAGTGAGCAGCAAGCTAGCGAAATCAGCTCTAAAGCTGCTGCCGGATTATTGCCGACTATAGTACGTGAGCCTAATATTGACCTTGAATTGTGCCAACAAGAGCATGAAGATGAATAACATCGACCATCTCGTCCACCTACTGCAGTAAGTAATTATTTAATGTTGACGTACTTACGTTGTAAAAGAGATCGATATGCATGTCAAACAACTAATTACAGGTGTCAATTATTAACAAAATATATTGATCTGCCTGCAACAGCTTCAACTTGAATACGTACGTACGGCCGGGGGCATATATTTTCAGTACGTGGACGATCGAAGCTCATCAATATGCTGTGCGTGCTGTTTGCATGAGGAATTAACTTGCATGACGTGTGAAGATTAAGGTTAAATAAATTGAAGCAGCAACATGCATGAATCATGTCCTCTCTATTTAGATATATAAGACATATTTTAATTGATTAGAATAAGATTTTAACTAATAATTACTGTATTAATACGTAGTTTATATGATATAAAAACTTTTGAATACAAATCTAATGACATCTATTTTATGTCACATAACTTACATATTAATAAAGGAATTGTTGATCAAATTCTTATCTTAACCAATTAAAATATGCCATGTATATCTAGATGGAAGGAGTACTATATTTTGGTACCGTGGTATGCTGTTAGCTGTAAAAGTTAATTATGTTTTTTTTTGTTGAAGCGCCAAACAATATAGTATTTATGTTAATCTCCACGAGGAAGGAGATAAGTGAGGATCATTTAGATTATGAACGGATATGTATAAACTGTGCTTTTACTCACATATATTGTCTCAGGTATTCATGGCAACCACATGAGTAACTTGAACATTGTCGCCACACTACGATAGAAACAACCTCATCAAAGACGGATGACAAATAACCATCTGTCATTAATTATGTTAAGGAAAGAAAAGAAAGGAACATGAGAGAATACATGAAGTTTCGCACAAAGTTTGATTCACCCTTGACATCCGTTACGGTGTCCTGAGGTGAAGGGGACCTGCAGGTGGATCTTCATAGTGGTTAGTTAGGGTAGCTAAGGTTCGGAGCTATCCGTTATTTCGTCCATGGCAGCGATGGCGGCGGCGGACCTGCGTCATCCCTGACACATGCACGCAACATTTTCTTCTCCGGCACCGGTGACGATCGAACCAGCGAAGTCAGTTTTTGCGGATGTTGCTCTTGATCTAGCTAGCAGGTTTGTTTTGGCCAAGGTGTGGTGCGCGCGGCTTCTGATGTCCCCCTTTGATATTGTGTTCAAGGCCTCCGACGCCGGATTTGCTTCCTGGTGAACTCACCGTCGTGTCTCGGCCGGCCATGCCCCTTAAGTGTGTTCTCGGCTTCGTGTTGGGCACAAGCCAACTGTTGCGGCAATCCATAGTTTTTGGGACCTCCGGTAGCTTACACAAGTGTCCGTCGATGCGCCTGTCCTTGTTGTCTTCGTCCTGGAGCGGAGTGGAAAGGCGTGGATGCGGGATGGAGACATCAAAGACGAAGACCCTAGGAATCAAAGTGTACTTTTGTTTCCTAGAAGGGTCTTCGTATACAATATAGGGATAGTTGACCTGTAATTGTAGCTTTGTACTGTTTATCTTTAAATACAGGACTTCTGGCAAAAGAAGAAGAAGAAGAAGCAAGTCAAAAGAGAGCAGCTGAAGCTGAATGGCTTGCTTTCTTATAGTTGGGCTCGTCGAAGCTCCAGCCGGCCCTTGGTGCCAATAAGAGCATTAAAATCTTTCTTTTACGGGAATATAAGAGAATTACATTGATTACGGAATAGCAAGAGATTAATTTGTCGAGCAAGCGCATCGTCAATAAGTTGCCACCTAGCTTGTTATATATCAAGAGGAAAGAAAATGCTAAACCTCCCAAAAACCAAGCTCTCTAATGGTTTCATCTCGTTACTAAAGACTATTAACAAGCTTTTAAGTAACAAGCGAGTCCCAAGCAACTCTACGGACTCAAGATTAATTTTCATAATAGTCAACTATTTTGCTTTGGTAAGACCAAAGAGGCCGAGACTCGGTATACTTAGTTATTTGGTTGCAAGATGAGTTTACTTTATTATATATCTAGGTATACCTGTGCACTATCTGAGGCCCATAAATAGTGATAGGGAAGGAACAGAGAATAGATTGAAAGATGATTTAGTAGTTGGCAAGACAAGAACCTATCCCTTGGTGGAAGGCTAGCTTGTACTGACAAACTCCATATTGAGCAGTGTCCGAATATTTATGATATTATTCTTTCAAGTCCCCAACGGAGTATGGAAGAGATTAGATTTTTATTGGTCCATATTTTATTGGTAAAGTGATAACAACAAGCGCAAGTATAGGCTCATTAAATGGAGTATTGTATTCCGACCTAAAGAGTAGAGAGGTCTAGAAATTCAAAACTTGGATCAAAAGAATAAGTGCCTGCTTAGCACATGTCTATTCAAATTTGGGATGAACTTAATTGAGAGGATTCCCAATTTTGGGCTGGTCTGATGAAGGTCAAGCACTTATTGTTTCAACTAGGGAAATTTAAACTGAAAAATAGGGCACAAATTCGATTCGGGGAAGATGTTTGGCTTGAAAGTGAACCCTTGAGATCCTAGTATCCTATCCTACATAATGTTGTCGATTTGCGTACCCTCAATATCTCGTTTTGTCAAACTATAGTTGACCCCAAGTTAGTTGCTTAGAATGATTTAGTGGCGAAGAATGCATCCGTCACTTTATCCCACGAGCATGACACTTTTACTTGGAACTTGTGTCGTAGTGGAATTTTTCCATTCAATCGATGTATAAGGTCCCAATGAATTCTCAAGTGTAATTTAGATATTCACATTTGTGGAAGTTACAGGTACCTTTGAAGAGTAAAATTTTCCTTTGGTACTTGGACCGAGAGGTAATACTTGCAACAGATAATTTATGTAGACCTAATTGGCACAAAAGCAAGCTTTGTTGTATTTGAGAAAACGATTCAACATCTTTTTTTACAATTTTCATGATCCCATTATGCCTACCACATTGTCTAGGTTGCTTTTAATTTGCCGCCTCCACACGATGTATCTCATATGGTGGGTTTTGGTTGTTGTGGTTGAGTGTAAATTTATGGTCACATCTCCTTGTGCAGGCTATGACTATGTGTTTAGCTATTTGGTTAACTTGTAACGATGTTATTTTTGACAAAATATTTTTTCTTCATCCAAATCAGATGGTCTTCTTTTGTGCCAATTTGTTGTGTACCTTGGATGTGCCATAGAAGCTGGAGGTGAAGGAACCCATGGTGGACGCAAGCAGGAAGCCGGAGTCTATCGTCATCGAGCTAATCTCTACACAGTGTTGGAGATCATGTATAAGGTTGAGTGATCTCTATGGTTACAAAGTTTGATTGGCTAGAATGTTATGTTTATTAGCCCATTTGTCTTGGTAGCTACTTGTTTTCTTTCTAACCGGTTCGTTTCGATATGTGCACTTTGCTACTTTGTAATAATTTACTGTGGTTGTGTGCATCTTTAGATGCAGAGTCTGAGAGTTTTATCTTTCATTATCTAAAAACAAAGTCTCCAACAACGAATTAATCTAGTTGTTTCTTCTGTCTTGGTATCATCAACCTAACCTTATTCTCACTCCAATACTATTTGGAAGCTTAAGGTACCTTGGAAAATCAAGATTTTGTTATGGTACCTACGCTATGGGTGGTTCTTACTAAAGATAACATGAGTAGAAGGAATTGAACAGGAAGTAAACGAGGTTGTTTATGTTCTAACGTTGAATCAATACAAACATTTATTTTTCGAATGCCCCGTCGCATGTTTCGCATGGGAAGCCATTCATACGGCTTTAGGACTATTCCACCACGTAGCACCACCACTTTGTTAACTAGGTTGGGACAAGAGCTTTGTTTTAGCACTTTTGAAGGGGCGGTCACTTTGTGTTGGTCTATTTGGTTATGTAGAAAAGATGTTATTGTTTAGAGTAAATTCCACCTTTTACCAGACATCACGACACTTTTTACCATATTTTATCTTTTCTGACGTAGATTACCATATTTATGATTGTAATTGGTCCTTGTTTATCGGGGGGCACCTGACAAGGCTGTGCCACATATAAGGCCAACGTGGCAAAGCAGCAGGTCAGCAACCTAGCCACGTTGGACACGATTTTTCTCTGCCCGCTTTTGATGTGGAACACCAAGGCACGTAGCGACCGAGTGTGTTGACCCAAACCAGCACCACGCGCGTCCATCCCACATAGCCCAATCACCTCTCCTCCTCTCCAATTCAAAGCGGAAAAGCAGAGCGGGCAGATGGAGCCACGTGAAGGCGCGGCTAGGGTTTGCCACCAGTGATCGTCGAAGAACCAACCGATTCAAGGTAAGCTGTTCATCTCTCCCACATCCATGCTATTGTTTGCCCCCATTTTTCTATTTAGTATCGGTTCTCTTGGTCCCATAAAATTCTGCCCATGTGCTAGGCCCTGCATGTTCTTGATCATGGCCTAAACTTCATAAAGAAGCCATATTTAGGGTGTCATACTAGCTGGCTATGTACTATAAAAAGTGTATGATTAGGGATGATTGGATTGATGCATGTATCTAGGGTTCCATCTGTAGGAGAGAGGGTTGGTGTTGCACTTCTCCAAAAATGATCTAATTTGTTGCGTAATGTGAGCCTATATTGATGCACCTGTTCTTTAGTTCGGATGGCGGATGATATTTGGTTAGCCTGGTTCATTTGTCACGACCCTGGCCCTATAAAACCATTGATTGAGCAAATGGATAGGGATGTGATATGCTATTTCAACATTATTGACAAGATGAAGAATTTTGGGTATACACCCACTGATAGTGTGTATTGTCAAAAGAAGGGCTCAATTTCACTTGCTGGAATGGTGGAGATTCATGATGATAATTGTGTGAACAAGATATTGGCTGAATCTATAGATTCAAGAGAGGTATCCTTTCACATGCTCAAGAATGGCATACTACCTACACGTACTTTGTCACCTTAGAAGAATGTGGTTGAGTTTTTCTAAGTCAATACCTATTGTCCCTATAGAAGAAATTGACGAAGGGGAGGAAATTGAAAAAGGAGAGCAATATGATGGGTTAGAGGAACTTTTCCAAGAGGATTCTCAGGAGTATTGGGAAGCTAGCTGATTTACAATATAATTGTGGGTATACATCATCGTCTGATGAAGACTATGATGTTGAGAAGGAAACTGAACAGCTGAGAGATTATGGTTGAGAAAAAGGAAGCAGAGGGAATCAAAGGGCAGCTATTTTGAGGATGAAGACGACATGAAGGATATGTTTGATGTGACTGCAGACTTGGAGGGAGTTGATCTTGATGACATTGCAATTGTTGAGAGTTGCATGGAAAGGGATATTGCAATTGGCATGCAAGAAGAGGCAAGACAAAAAAAAGCAGAGAAGGCAAGGGCTTTGAGAATGGCAAAAGAAAGAGAGAGGGAGGAGGTGGATGATGGTTAGTTTGTGCTATCAGACCCTCCTAGCTCAGATGATGGGCATGAGCTTGTGGAAAAACATAGTGATGATGATGGAGGATTTGTACCAGCTGATACAAGAAAGAGGAGGAGGCCAAAGAGGCATTTGAATCCAAGAATGCAGTACAAAGAAGAAAATAACAATGACCTAACCCAAATGTGCAAATAAAACAATGATGACCTAACCAATGGTACGTGTGTAATATGTTGCTATATTACCTTCATTTCTAACATGTAATGTATTGTGTGTATTTAATAGCTAGCTATATTGCCTATTGCAGGGACTAATTGTAGCAGTCATAAATGTATTCCCTAATTGTGAGCACAGATATTGCAAGTAGCATCTTTGTACCAACTTTTGTTCAGCGAGGTACAAAGGAGGCTCTTAATTACAAGGATTACTTTGACCAAGCTGCCTATGCAACAACTTCTGTTGACTACAATATTGCAATGAACAGCATGCAAGAGTATGATGGGGCAGTTGATTGGCTAAATGATGTTGGAAAGGAGCATTTTAGTCATCATGCATTTAGTACAAGGTCCAAAATTGACCTTGTGGTATGTTCAACAAATACATACTAGACTATAGAGATAAGCCAATTGTGACTACGCTGGATATGATAAGGACTAGGCTAATGACTAGGATATTCCTCAAGAGAAACAGGGTGGCCAATGTAGGATGGGATATCACTCATGTGATGGGAGAGAAGTTGGAGATGGCAAAAAGTTATGCTACCAGGCATATCAGGCTAGGGTTAGGTTGTGGTAAGTCAATTCCAATGACAGAAGCTATGAAGTGAACTTGAACACTCAAACTTGTGGCTGCTATAGGTGGCAACTGACTGGTATACCCTACCAGCATGCTTGTGCTGATCTTCAAGGCAAAACATAGGCCTAAGAATTATGTACATGCATTCTTCCAGAAAGATGCATACAAAACTACATATGCCAACATTATCTATCATGTTCCACATCAAGAGGAGTGGGTTAAAACAAGTTGTCCAGACATTGACCCACCAAGGTTCAGTAAATAACCTGGAAGGCCAACGACTAAAAGAAGGAAGACAACTGATGAGCCAAGACCATTACCAGCTACTTCAAGGGTTAGAGAAAGAATTGTGTAATGTGGCAATCATGGAGTTAATGGCCACAATGTCAAGACATGACAACTGATGAACCAAGACCATTACTAGCTACCTTAAGGGCTAGAAAAGGTATTGTGCAGTGTGGCAACGTGGAGTTAGTGGCCATGATGTCAAAACATGTTCCAATCCTTTGAGGCCAGCTCTTGCACTAAGGGTCAAAAGGCATGTGGTAAATGAGATGTCAAGTTTTATCTATGTGCTATTTCTTCGAAAACATATGTTATATCTATGTGCTATTTATGTTCTAATTGCATGCCTTTTTTTTCTTACAAGCCTACTCCACTTGGGACTCAAACAAGCAATAGTAACCAATTTCAAGTTGCTCCCTCAGCTCCTCCTTCAGTTCCTGGTCCAGCACCACCACCTAAGAGGAGAAGGAGAGCACTTGGAACTACAACTAGAGTAGCAACAACTTCTGGACAGCAAGGGGTAGGGGCAGAGGAACAAGAGATAGAGGTGGTCCAAGAATGACACGAGAATCATGGGCTTCTACATCAACTAATCATGTTGTACCATCAAGAGGCAGGGGTAGAGGCATAGGTGGAGCAATCAGGGTATATGGGGTAATAACTAAGGGCAGGTAGGCCTCTTGGTTTGGCCTGTAATGGGTTGTAATGAATATGGTCTCCAATTTTTTGTTTGTCAAACTACTGGACAAAATCTGAACAATCTAGGACATGTGGGTGTTTCTTAGGAACTGTGAAACAAGACATAATGGTCTTATTTTGGCTCGAATGCAGTACTAACCAGATCTAGAACCTTGTTTGGTACTGGAATGTATTTTCAATGCATATATTGCTCAAAATGGTTGTTACATCTTTGTTATGTCACCATATATTGCTTGGCCAGAACCTAATTACTTTGAATGCTCAAACACATATGGCTGAATCGAAAAGCATTACACATTTTATATGTACACGGCTCCAAAATGCATTACACATTTTATATGTACACAAAACAAGCTCCAGTATTGATCATAGTCTGGTTACATTCACATTAAGACATGCCCAAAATATGGGAGGGGTGCCAAAGGTACCATATTACACAAAAGGTGCCCACAACAAGCTAATCATCACTACATTACATTCACTTAATAGGTGGCCAAAATTCTACTACTAATACAATTAACTAATCCTTCATCATACAATTAACTAATACAGGTATTTCGTACAATGGAGCTTCTTCTCAACATCCTTCAGCTTCGTCTCCTTTTCTTGTAGCTTCTCCTCAAGCTCTTCTTTTTCAATGGTGATCCATGCGGCACAAGCTTCTAAGGTTCCAGTGTATTTTCACAGCTTGGAAATGGTGTGACTAGCTCGATCTTCCAACACAAGGTCAACCCGGTGGATAACACCACAATTATCCTCTCCCTACCAAGCCACAAAGGACTGATCAAACACACACACACACACATAATTACCACGAATTGTACAATGAACAACAAATATGTAGAAATTACCTCAAATGGGTAGCACAAGAACCTCTTGCCCGTAACATCCTTCGCCCACGATAATCCTCCTATGTCACACCCTGTTTTCTAATAACCTAAAAATTAGGGTTTATGAAAACTTTTTGATCTTAGCTCTGTGTGTTTGAATCTTGCTAACTTTGTTGTTAAATCATGCCCTTTATAAAACCATGAAAATGGTGCCGATCAAAACTCTATCTCCTTCTTCCTAGCATTATCACCCTTGGGTTATGGGAATCATGGGTCCTTGTTTTCTCTTGACTAATGTTTTGCCATAACTTCTGATCTGCCATCGATGCCCATTCCATCACCTGACCCTCTACCTATTTATCTATCACACAATTCATCAATATAAACATGCGACCCGGTGCAGTTCAGTATCTATCTGCCCACATCTGTCTATGTGGTTATCCACATAGCTATCGGTATATCTATCTGTCTACCCAATTGTCCATCAATCCGACCATGCACTTATCGATGCGTGTAACCCTCCATCTACCAGCATGGCTAACTATCTAGCCAGAGACATATATATCTCCATCTATATCTAAGTAGACCATTGTCGCCTTTTCTCTCTCGTGAGAATGTCTACACCTAATATATCTCTTCAATGCCTTCGGCAATCTTCTTTCCCTTTTACCTATGTGATCAGATGAGCATGGGGACCTGCACTCCATGTCTGCTTTGTCTCCCAGAAACCCTCGAGCGCCAAGACCCTAGCCTTCGACATTTTGTTTCCCTTTGTCTATTCAATCATATATATATATATGCTTTCAAAACTAAAATACTTCATTGTTTGGAATATTAATTTCCAATCAACTCATATCTATTCAGGCTATTTTAAATATAAAGTATTTCTTTTGGTCGTTTTCTAATTTTTTATTTAGAAAAGTGAAATTAAATCTAATATAGAAAATCCTCTACACTTGCTTCTTTACTATTTAAAAAACTTCTAAAATATGAGGCATGTGATATTTCAAAGGATATTAGTTTTTATTCTCCTTTATAAACAAAAACCTCACTTCTAAATCTATATTCCAATTTCTTTTGCAAAATTAGAATTAGGGTTGAAACCCTAATCTGTTATCACATGTGTTTATATCTTCTCCAAAAATTTCCATAAAATATCAAAAATCCCCTGACAACAATCCCTAGCAAGTTTATAAAATAATATGGTGACCTCTGATTCAAAATTTTCAAAATTTTTCAAATTTTCATTTGAGCTGATTTTGGAATTTGGTTAATGCCCTAAGTTTTAGACCTCAGAAAATTTCCCAAAAAATTATGGGAGATGTATTTAAATATATATAGCTCAAATCTATGCTCAGCCATCCATGTGCTTTCAAATTTTTTTGAAATAATTTGAAAATTGAAATTTAGCCAAATTTGAATCTAGCTTGTTTCCCTCTATTTTAAACTTTAGAAAAATTTCATAGTTTTTGTGGCGCATCCTCTATCAACCTAGAATCCATTTTTTCCCTAGCACTTCTATTCATCTTTTTCCTCAAAAAATCCAAGAAAAATATAAGGAGATATCTCTGTTATATCCCTCTGTTAATCTCTCACTCTGTTTCTCTCTTTGTATTCCTGCTAGAATAACTCCTATTGCACCAAACGACTCCCTCAAATCTCCCTTCCATGTGAGCCCTGGTCCCAGTAGCATTTTTCCCATCTACCTCTCTCAACTCTCTCTCTTTCCCTCTCTCTTCCTCTACTTCACACCGCATAGCTCCTCTTCTCCCTAGCTGCGCAACGCCATCAGCCCATGCCCGATCGGTGCCCAACTTCCCCTATAGTCTCCAACACCGCCGGGTCCCGCCACTGCCAGCACCAGTGCCTCCCCTTCTCTACCTTCTCCTCTTAGGTCATCAGGAAGCTAAGTTGCCCAGTCTCCTCCCCCGAGTGCTCCCTCTTCCCCTTCCATTCCTCTGCTTCTCTACATCTTCCCTAAGCACCCCGCATTGGACATTAGAATTGCCCGAGCCGGTTTTCTTCCTCCGTTCTGACGAGGAGTGCTGCCATGACTGTCCCGCCGGTACTGCCCTCTCTAGTGGCTTCCTTTATTTCGCTCACTCCCTCCCTCTCCATCCCCTGAGCCCCCTTAGACATCCCCGCATGCATTCGAGCGACCGGCGAGCTCTTTCTTCCTCCTATCCGGTGAGAGAGACATCGAGGACTGCCCGGCCGATTCTGGCTACCTTGGAGAGCCAGGCTCCGATTCTTCCCTCCTCTACCCTTCTCATCTCTCCAAGAGCTAATCCCCTCGCCATTGTCCAGGATCCTGGTGACAAGGGCGAAACCCCCTTTTTGGCTCCCTCGTCGTCGCTGTCATCACTCCGATCATCTCCGGCAGCCATCTCCACTATTGCTGAGGTCGCCTTTCTTCCCTCTCATCGACTCTGACATCGCTCGCCCTTGCCGTGCCGTCGTTCATCACTGACAAGGTGAGCCGAGGTAAGCTGCCACCGTTTATCCCCTCTACTTCTCTCTCCCTAGCTGAGTTAGCCCTAATTCTGATTAGTGCACCAAATAACGGTGCAACCGCAACGCCCACTGACACCACGGCCCCATGTGTCGGGCTAAGTGGACAGTGTTCCTCGGTTTACTACTTCTTTGTTTTGAAGACGCATTTCATCTTTCTCCTTCCGAGAATACGCTTTTCCCTTATGGAAAGCATAAAGGTTCTTGAAACCCTCTCTGTTTCCATCTTCCGAAGCCAAAAGTGTATTTTCCACAGCTATGCCTTCGACGTGACCTTTCCCTTTGCCGGCAGATTTCCCCCTTTCTAATTTTCCCTCCCGCCAAACCTTTTGAAGTCCAAATGAGCCCATTATTTTTCCTAGGGTCGTTCTGAACAGATGAATGGACCCTATCAATTTCTCTGAGATTTCTATAGAATTGGACCATTTTATAGGAGTTTTGGAGAAAAAACAGCATCAGGTCTTACCTGATGTTTTCTCTTCTCTATGTCTTAAATTCATGGGTTCTTCTTATGTGACATAGAAACATCACTTTTGATGTTTTGTGACCCCATGGTAATTTAGAAAACATGTCATCCTAATTTTGGCGATTTCATATTCATGCGTTTTGGAATTTAGAGAACATGTCACTACAATATTCACGATTTCATATTTCATGGGACCATAACAACGTGTCTCATAAAGCGAACTCAACCATTGGTGAATGGTTGGGGGAAAATGAACTGAGCTCAAGAAAACATGCCACCATTTTTTGTTTGAACCGACATCACCAGTGTAGATCCATTATTATCGTCGTGCTAGCTCGATAGTGCCGTCATGCTACCATGCCTGTTGTGTAGTGCATGTATGGTGCTCGACAGTGCCGTCATGCTACCATGCCTGTTGTGTAGTGCATGTATGGTTAAATGCCATAACTTGTCGCACTTAGGTTAGATAACTTCGTTTACTAGGCCAGTTTTTGGTTTTATGCCAAACTTGTGCCATGTCACTCATACACGACGTCTCACTCGGACATTTTTTTTTCAAACACTACCTATCGTGTGACCATCAATTTATTTGTCACAAAATATACTTTATGCCATACTTATCACAACTCCATGACAACCCCCTGTATTTTGCTGGAAGTAGGAAAAAGCTTAGGTGGGGCCCACTTAAAAGGAGAAGAAAGAGGAGCTGGGCGAGTGACAGATGGCGCCCGGCAAAGCAGGCAGGCAGCACGCGCTCTCATTTACCACCTATTAGCTGTCGTCGTACTGCTGCTGCTGCTGCTCCACTGCACTACTCCGTCGCTAGCTAGCGAGCTCATCCAAAAACTGTGTTGTGGCTGCGCCTTACTGTTTAAGAGAGACAGAATAAAATCTGAATCCTTGTTCCATTTCCCACCCCACACCTAGCAACGTACTACTTTGGATTCTTTCTTTTCATTCGGTCCTTTCCTTGTTCATCAATAGTACACTGACTTACGCGTACGGCTGGTTTTCTTGGATTATGATTAATACTACGTATATGAGAGCAAAATTGGCGCAAGAAATTCAGGGATCAAGGAAAGGGCAGGCAGGGTATATGTGAAAATGTAGAGAGGAGAGGAGAGGAGTGGGAGCTAGCTAGGTCCGAGATTAATTTGAGCAGCTGCAGCCTGCAGGAGGACGATAAGACAGGGCAGGAAAGCAGCATTGGTCATATCGGTCTATGGCATGCTAGCTAGGGCACTCTAGTTTTTGGAGCGTGGGTTCGTACACCTCCTACTGTTGCCCTGCAGTACTGTCCTCATCCTCACACATTATCCACTCTTTCTTTGTCTTCCTCTTTCCTTTTCCTTGTCTCCCTGCACGAAGAAAGATACTATAATAGATGGAGAAAAGCCAAAGCCAGACCAGCCGTTCTTAATTTCCATTCCCTATCCGACATCAAACCATTCCACTTTGATCCATCCTCAATCTCGATCCGGCCAGCTCTTCCAAAAAATGAATCCATCTCGAGAGAGAGAGAGAGAGCGAGCGAGAAGGGAGAACAAGCAGTTGTTAGTTACCATGTTTGGTTGGAGAAGCAGCATGCAGATAGCCATCGACAGACCGACCAGAATCTCCAACTTCTCATCCACCGATGCAAATATGCCGACCATACATGAGCGAATCCATCCATCCATCTTCTTCTTCCTGTTCGTACGCTTCAATATGCCGCGTTCTTCTTCATTTTCTCGCACCTACTACTATTCAGAGTTCAGATAACTCTATGTATCTCGCTCGCATGCCTTTCCTTAATTTGTTCTCTTTCGTTTCTTTCTGTCTCTTTATTCCAAGATCGAGCGCACTACATAATTCGTTTAAACGCGCAATGTTTCGGTGCTTCCTAGCTTACAGTTTATGATTGAACTAGTGTAACTTTCCAATTTGTCAGACAATTTCTTCATGGGGGACGTACTCCTACATTATTTCCAAATTATTCCGTATTCTTTTCGGTACCAATTTGTTTTAGGTATTGCAAGATATTATTTGTCTAACTTTTCTCAAGGATTTCATTTTTCTTAGGTCCTTCTGAGAATAATCGAACATTCTCATCTTCAGTACAGGAGACGTCTATCGCAGGTAATTTCTTCAATTAGTACAGTCATGCGCACTCAAACTGTTTGAACTTACACATGGATAAATAAATAAAAGATTGACCTTGTAACTACATTACTACTGTAAATCGTCTTTGATTTTATATTTCAATCTGTAGCTTAATCTATGCACTTGCCTGTGTTTGGAGTACTAGATTTTAGAACAAATTAATGAATAACTTGGAAACGAGAAAAGGTACGTACAAATGTTGAAAGGCACTAGCTTTTTACTGCAGTGTATGTCATCGAACAGCTCTCCTCACTATTCCCATTAGCTTACGCAACTTTTTTTAAGACAATGATTAGCTTACACAACTGGGTTGCAAGTTTTGATTTGTTCTGTAGTATATGTACCGATCAAAGTTCATTGCCATTGTTTACCCATGGATTTCATACTGAATTACCTACTAATACCGCCATCGATTTGGTGTAGTGTTTTCCTTAATATTTTGGCTTATGGCAATGCATTTGATCGGTATTTGCCAGAACATACTGTAAAATTGTATCTCTGCCCAATCACATTATAAAGTTGTATTTGTTCGCTAGTACTCACTGTAGATTTCACCTGCAACGAGTATGATTAATTTTCATAGTCTGTTATACACGAGTTCTTCTGAAATATGGATATACCCTTCTTTGGACACGCTAGCATAGGGAATTGAAACACTTCTCCACGACTACATATGGTGTCATGGAGAGTAGCAGATAAAGACGCTTATGTATGACACATATGCATTTTTTAGATAATGATATGACACATGCATGCAATAGCTTACATAACATTAACGGAACTACAATAGAACAGCGGTAATTTGCAGCCGAGAGTTGGCATTTCTGTATATATATAGAAGTGTTCCTTGTTATTCAACTGATTCCAATGATGGCACAGTGATGAAATGATTTGAATTGCATCGCAAATTAGAGAGGACTTTGGACCTCTAGTTAATAACGTATTATATAGGCTAGCAGGTTACAGAGCTGAAGTCCTCCTACAGATTGACAGGAAAAAGGTTAGTATTGTTTTGGTGTAAGCCATCTACCTCTCAGACCTACCATATGATAAGACTAGTTTTTTTTTCTTGAACGAATAAAACTCTACCACAGGATGACATGCAGGACAGTCTGATATAGACAAATGTATTAGGAAATCATAATCTGCATAGTATGAGATTGTGGTTCAGGACTTAATGTGGCTCCAATATATGATGAAGATGACCCTCAAGATAATTTTAGAACTAAGACGCAGATACCAATCTTTCAAACAAATGTTTACTCTATTTGAAGCTTCAACATCTCTTTGCTACAGAAGAAATAGAAAATTAAGTTTTCCATAAAAAGAAGTGGTTGCATTAAACGAGTGGGCCCTATTTTCCTCTCTGGTTTGCTTTTTGAAACAAAGGAAACTGTTGCTGTCACTGTGAAAACAGGTGTCATGGAATTACTCGGTAAATACCACGGTACACTTGGTGACGCTGGCATTAGCCATTAGGCATATTGCACGCTTCACTGAACAAAAATTATACTTTTAATCCTTAAAACTGTGGTAGAAGAAAAATGTTAGACATCCGGCATAAATTTAGGCCTGTCTGGATGCATGCATATCTTGAAGGTCTCATGAAATGGTGGCATGTTTGCCACAAGAAAGGAAAATTGAAGTTACCTACATTAATTTGAAACGTATACCGGTACATGCTTCGGTCTAACCTAGGCACTTCTATGTGCAGAATGCCAAACTACATATGCAAATTACTATTTTTCTGTATCAGCTCTCCATGACTATGTGATCGTGTAAGAGTTTTCTAACATATAATGTACTACTATATATTCAACGGTGTGCTTCAGTTCATGTTTGCATACTCATTATATGTAGGATTTGATATGTCATTTATTCATGAATTCCTAGTTTCTGAATTTAGATATCTAGAGCTGTAGACGGCAAGCAGAAACTAGGTTTGTTCTTTCCGTGTGCGCCGTTGCTTCTACATCAACTTGCCTAAGTAAGATGTACATCCAAGGTGACTACTCGTAACTCCCTAGTCCTTGGCTCCTTGCACTGAGCAAAGCATAATTTAATTGATCGTGAACCTCCCTGCCTGTAATCCCGGTGCTTTTGCTCCTTAAATAATGGAATCCAGTTCATAATTGCTCCTTTTTGTCATGTTTTCCTTTTGCTCATTCCTATGATGACATGAACTAAGGCCTTAATGTGTTTTCCTGGTTTCGTAGTGCACCATATGACTTTTAAGTTGTGGTCGTAATTAAATTGTCGTACGTTTTACATGAACTAAGGGGCCCGTTTGGAAATACAGGATTTTCCTGCGGGAATTGAATTGTTTTCTTGAGATTCATGTTAGAAAGAAAAATAAGCTGTATTGTCGCATGCATGTAATTATAGTTACTAGAGCCGCGGCGGGGGGGTGTGTGTAGGTGGCATGGGGGCCTGATAAATCTTGTAATTCTATGTGCGCATACAATCATATCATATTAATCATAGCGAGTAGTGATTGCATGATCAAGAACGATTACACATGTCCAAAAGCACATTTGATTATCCATATAGTCATGTACGTTATTCCATTTTTATGATACAATCAACACGCTAATTTTTTTGGAATTTGTGAAAATACATATAGCTTCCGGTTAGAGCATAACAATTTTAGCCCATTTAATATTGTTGTACATACCTCAATAGTAGTTTCTAAGATCATATCTCACTGAGATACACTCATGTACTATAGACCAATTGTTTTTAATGAAGTACTAGGCTTGTAGTATATATTCAGTATTCAGTACTTGATACATTTAATAACTGCTATTTTGTGGAATTGATATGTCTGCATACAGAAAATACAAATTTGCCATTAAATGAAGGGGGAAAATGCCAAGGGAAATGAAAGAGAAGCATTATTATAGTATTTGCCATTCTGTCCTGTAACTATAACAACCTTCAAATTTTGTTTTCATTTGTTCAGAGTATTACATATAGATACAACTACCTGTGTCATATATGTTTGCTATATATTCCTGAATCCCAGATAATCTAGAATAATCTGACATTATTTCATCTAAAGCCTATCTAGAATAATCTGAATTTTTTCATCTAAAACCTATCTAGGATAATCTGATCATTTTCATCTCAAAATCTCAAACCTCATAACACTCTGCTAATTCATTGATCAATAGCTACAACAAAAGCTTTCATACATGATATCTGTTTAATTTGAAATGGGCATGAACAAAGACGCTATTGGGTGAGCTTAATCACACTAGGATATTACACAAGCATTTTGGAAAGAGAATGTAATTACTATGTTATACGGTTTTATGCTTTTTCTGGAACACCCGAAAGATTCATGTAGATTCAGACTAAGAAGGAAAGGAATTAAGGAGATGGAATGCATGCACTATTATAGGATAAATTAGTTCTTCTGGGACAATTACGTGGCATGTCAAGTTTTGTGCTGATGTGTGAAGGTACTACTCAGAAGGTAAGAGTTGATGGTGTCTGGTTGCCTGCTAGTCTTAAGCCCTTTAATGCTATTGACATGAAACTTAATCCAAAGTGTTGCCTGCTTGTGTGCATATATGTGGAGAAAATGAGTTGCCAACAACACAATTCAAATGCGATGTTGTCGCCTGGCGTTGGTTCTTCTGTCGGCTGCTCTAGCTAGTACAAGCATGCTAATTAATATGTAAATAATGAAGTTCGGGCTCAACAGTATGTCGTACACAATGATCTATTGTATGCTGTGTGAATTGGACTAGTTGTAGCCACTGCGCAGTAGTGTTATGCATGTCTTGGTCCACACAATAACTTGAAGTCTTTATCTGCTACTTCAAAGAGATATAGCTAGCTATCCAACAGTAGTATGGATAATTGTTCCCAGTAAACATATATCAAAAGGGAAGGGCAAAAAGTTTAGTACTTGAAATGCATGCCTGTCCCATGAAACTTATGAAAGCAGTAGTACTATGTAAAAAATTGTGTTTTCTCTCAATTGTTTCCACCATTGGATCCGCCTTTAGATTTGTGTTTCTAATTTTGGCGCACCAAAGGCCTTATGGCGCCGCAAAGCCTGTGCTCCGACACAGCTGGTAGAAGGCGCCACGCTGCATGTTGCCTTTGCTGAATACATGTTCCGTCCCCTTCATTATCCTTGTTTGAGGTGCCACACTGCATATCGCCTTTGCTGAATACATGTTCCGTCCTCTTCATTATCCTTGTTTGTGGTGCTACACCGTATGTCATCTTTGCCTTTGCTGAATGCGCGCTCTGCCGTTCCGCCCTTCCCCCTGCCCCTCCTAATTATTCTTATTTAAAATTGGCACGTCGAAGGCACCGTGGAAAAGAATCGTGTTGTATGAAAAATTGAGAGATATATATTTTTCTACTTGGAAGATAGGTAGGCGTTCCCTTTTCAAATGGATCTGCATAATTTTTGTGACGTAAAATTCAGGTGCTGAAAATTTTCATGCGATGTAAATGGCACACGTGCGGCTTCGTTCATTTGTAGCCTTAGACTGCCGGTGTTTGTACATGCCATACATGAGTGGAAGTGAAGTTTTTTTCTGCTGAAATATCTATGAGATTAAGAATCAAGAGATAGAAAGGTAAAGTAAGACCTGGAAACTAACTGTGATGAACATATATATGCAACAAACTAATTAAGGTAAACCATGAAACTTGCTGCATATATATATAATTATGCATCGCAGAAGAAACGAGGAAAATAATTCGATTACCTTGGGTGAGCGCATGAGTTGTTATCAAAAAGATGTTCTTTGACTACTTGCTTTAGCATATGAATGAATAATCTCACTCATCTTGTTTGAGTCAAGCAAAATAATATTTGATCTCTGTCTAATCTTACAAGTACACACGGGTTCAAGTAATTATGTTACAAGTTGACTCAAATTAAACAGCAGAGCACATCTTAAAGCGATACATGTGATCACTGGTCGAGTTCATGATGGCATTCCAATTAAAGGAAGATCTAGTACGTAAAGAGTTGAGAAGAAAGAAAAGAGAGGAAGAGAAAAAAGCAAGTTAATGGAAACACACGAGAAAGAGGAGGAAGATGAGGTAGCCAGTACCGTGGCTTTTATTCGATGGATCAGTGGAAGCGTGCTTTGGCAAAGACAACTCCGCTCAGCTCCCATGGCTCTTGCTCGTAGTAGCTGCCATGGTCAAAGCTGCTGCGGCCTGGAACTACTTGCAGGCTCGCCGGAGCTTGGATTGACCGGAGGCGGTTCCTCTCCCTGGTCCTCTCCCTGGCCCTCTCCCTCGCCCTCGCCCTCGACTCCTTGTCAGGGAGCACATGCACGGCAGCAACAGCAGCAGCAGCAACATTGCTCTTCCTGTTCCTGGGCCTCTGCTGCTTGTTTCTTTCAGCAGAATCGGCCATCATGATGTGGTCGTTGTCCTCCAGGAGTACGAATCCTTCCTCAGAAATGGACATGGAGGTGGTGAGGTCGTTGATGCCGGCGGTGGACATGTCGAGGAGCCATTGCACGGTCTTGCTGGCCTTGTCGAAGCCGAGCTTGTCCTGGAGGGCAAAGAAGCGACGGGCCACGTCCAGGGACAGCCGCATCCGCCGGTCCCTCATCCCTCCCGCCGTGCATATCTTGCTGTGCCTGTCTTTCCTTGCCACCCTTACCTCCCTTGGTGGCGGCGCTGCAGGGTTCTCCCTGGCCGTCACCACGACCGTACCGCCGTGCGCGATGTTGGCGCTGGTGGCGGAAGGAGGACAGTAGTGGGAGAAGCCTCCTTGTCCGGAGGAAGGAGGAGGAGGAGGAGGAGGAGGGCTCAGGTGAAGCTGCTGGTAGAAGAAAATAGACTCCATTTCCATTTCCAATCGTCACTGCTGCTTGAGCTCCTAAATAATGCCTCAGATATATGCCTGGACCTGGCTCCTGTCCCTGGATGGAACACCAGCTCCTACTACACTTGACAAACAAGGGGCCTGCCGGTGTCCCATCCTATTCAATTATTATTAATGCAAGCAACAACGAATTTTTTTTACTTCTTCAGCAAATGAAATAACCGTATTGTCCTGTATACACACAGATGTACAGAGACGACTTTAAGAGCCTTTTTTCGATAATGGAACAGAGAACCCCGTCACCTGTACCGTACGGTACACACAGTCAACAGTATTATTACAAAGTGTTAGAAGAAAAACTGAAAGAGAAAGTTTGAATGAAAATCAAGCATCACATAGTATAATGCTACATCACCACCCAAAGTTGGAGAAAAGCCCACGGGCGACGGCCTCCGTCTTCTGACTTGAAAGCTTTCGTCAACCCTTTCTTCACCCGTTGTTATGGCAGTGACCATGCAAGCAACCAATTAGTACATATATAGATAATCTGCAAAAAATTATAGAGTTCTTTTAAAAAAACATGTTGTGATCGATCTCATGAACCCCATAAATTAATGTAGTGTTTATGTGGGGTGATAAATGCAAATGGCATGTGATGTAGCGCACCTTCACCAAAACTAATCTTTTCAAGTCAGCCGGTACAATTGTGAAACTGTCCAATCGATCATTTGCTTTGGCATTATTTTTAGGCCCCATTTGGAACGTGGATATTCATCAATTTTATTATTTCCTGTAAAATTCATGTGAAACTCACGTTCAAAACATGCAATAAGCTATGCACTACTTCCGTTCTATAATATAAGATGTATTTTAATTTGTTAAGACATGACTTTGACCATCAATTACTCTATTCATATATAGTTTATGTGATACAAAGTCATAATCTGTCGACGAAATGACTCTCGGACAGTAAACTTGGACACCCCGGGTCGAACGACCGAGATGCTAAGAGGACAACTTGGGGAACGACGCCTAGCGACCACTAGAACTACCCTGAATTACCGCCGAAGATTAATACAGAAATTGCAATGGAAAATAGAACTAAAACTCGATGTAGAGAACTTGGATTCATATGGGGTGCCGCTTCGCCCTTATATAGGCAAAGCCGACTTATAAGTTAATATACATCACTACCCCTAGGCAGATTATGGTTTTACCCTGGTCTGTTTCTCCGTACGTCAGACGAAACAGTATTCTCCTCCTTGCCGCTACCTACTATATGCGCCGGCATATCCTCGACGCGCTTCATCGGTACGGATCGCCACCGTGCTCGCCCCTTTTTCCGTTGAGCTTGGCTGGGGGCAAATTTCTTCAGGTTCGGGTGCCCCGGCGGGGGTGCCGCCTTCTACCTCGGACCCGGCGCGCACCACGCCCGCCTCATCTAGGAGTGAGGTTGACCTCGGCCTGGCATATCCTCGCCAGGGCACCTCGCTGAATGTCCCTGGGATCTCGGGTGCAGATTGCCTCGGCCTCATCCTGGAAAGGGGGGCGTCCTCGGCCTTGCTCGGGGCAGGCGACGTGCTCCGAGCTCGCCCGGTTGCCTCGCCAGGGACGACTCGCCCGAGACCTCGCCAGGTTCCTGGGGAGCTGCAGAATATGGGAGGGTTAAGAAGTAAAGATGGAAAAACAAATAGGGGGTACCTCGCCCGGACGACGTGGCCGGACTCCCCCAACGGTAGCCCCTTGCAGGCGCGATCGATGTGGGAAGCGACGTCGCTCATGGCTGCATCAATCCTTAGCTGGAAGCGGGAGGACGGGGAGTTCGGGACGAGGTGCCCCTGCACTCCGGATTTCCTTCTTTCCATCCAGGTCCCCCCGGAAACTCCGCCTTCGCTTACGGCTCATAACCGCCGACTCCGCCTTATTTGCTACCGCCCGTTATGCCGCCTCGATTCACGAACTGTCCCGGGGCCTATAAATACCCCTGGACCTCCCATTCGTGACTTCACACGCTCCTGCTTCCGTCGCTTGCATCTTGCCGCTCCTCGCGCCCAGCTCCCATCTCCTCACACCCGGCTTCCTTCTCAGGCACAATTCGCCGCTCGTCTTGGATCGCTCTCACTACGTCAAGACTGAGTTCTAGTAACACATAGATGTGCTACTATAGCTTACAAAAGGTGTTACTGAGGCCTTTAGTAACAAAATTTTTATGTGTTCTTGTAGCTTGTGTTATTACGGTGGTGTCTATTGTAGCACATAATAATTGTCTCTATATATAATAAAAGGCGTTACGATTATGATGTAGCAACACGAGTCATATGCGTTACCATAGGTCATAGTAACACCTTTTTATAACTAGAGCAACACAGTTGGCAACGTATTTTTCTACTTGTAGCAACACGGCTAGTAACATCTTTATTTGTAAATTGTAACACAGTTAATGATGATTGACAATTATTACTATAGAACCCGGTAATACTTTTTGATATCTTTAGCAATACAGTTGGCAACAATTTTTTTTAGTTATAGAAACATGATTAGTAACACCTTTTTTCAAATATTGTAATATAGTTATTGGTGATTGGTGGTGAACCTAGTAACACATTTGTCTATTTATAGCAACACGGTTAGCAATAGTCTTTTCTAGGTATTGCAACACATAACTGACAGCCCGCTACATGTAATATTGATTTATTCAATTAAGAAATTAATGCTTCATACTTCTAGGAATATAGAGACCGATAAGCACGTCACATTGTATAATAACATGACTGTAATGAGCATAGCATACATATGCATGACATTAAGGATATAAATACTAATATTGTCCAAATAATTTGATAGCATTTAAAACAATTTGACCATAGAAAATACTAGTCTTCAAGAAAATATTACATTTTTCAATCGATTAATGTAAACTAAATTCATTGGTACATCACTCCCTCATGCAATTATTTGCTTCATGATCTCATCACAATTTGGAGCATCCAAAGGTGACTCAACCATTGATCTTCTCAATCTGAAAAAAAACATATATCTTCAGAGTTGTAATCAAATGTATCTTATATATGTATTTACTTAGAATTCAAGAAAGTAATTATGAACGTACGGATGCTGAAGGCCAAGCTATTGTTAATCTTGAGGTAAAAGCATCACCAACTGTCTTGCAATTCTCCCATTCCCTTACCAAGGCCTCATCTTCCACAATAGGTTGATCTACTCTCACATGCGTAAATTCACCACCTAACTCAACACCACCAACCAATGTATTTGATCTATAACCCAAAGTAGTAGCATATGCCACACGCCGCTTGTTTCGATGTGTTGAAGACTTTAGTGTTGCTACAGTACCAACCTGTATGAGATCAATACTATCACTAATTGACAAGCATAAATAAATTATGTGAACAAGATCAAATATGAACACACTATGTTCTTTTACCTCCATTGAAGGAGTACGTCTCTGCTTTGAGGGCATGTGGCCAAAAGTCTTGTTTTGAATGTCTTGTTCTTGTGGTCTTCTCAAATTGTCATCCATCTTCCCGTTGTTGTTTCTTATCTATGGAAAGATATGATAAGAATGGTTGTTACATCCTTGTGATTTCGTCACCTAAAATTCATAATGCAATTATTTTCTATGAACAGAACCATTGGACACACAATCTTATATGTCAAACATCATTTTTCTATCCTCGAGAAAGTTTATTCTACAGACCTCAAACTTAAAATGTGAACAAGATATTCATTAAGCACTATTCGATAAACTAGAGCAAATAATGTTAGTATGATCTTAAATTGCACTTGAGCGCAATCATGAAATATGACATGCATAGGAGGACAACCAAATTTTTTAGTTGTGTAGTCTCTATGAGTCACGTGTCAGCCCATCGATAATAATGTGGCAAATGTTTCGTTTGCTTCGCTATTAATGTTTCACAGTGATCACATGGTCGTATGGATATAGTATAGTAGCTAACTAGTAGATTTCTCAACACATAAAAATTACCTCTTGCTGAAAATCAAAAATTAGGTGTGACGATGATGATGATCCAGCTTGATATAGTAATTGATTGTCACCCTCATACTCAGAATGCTACTTCCATCATATGACAACGTAAATCAACTAATAAATTGTAGTGTATCCTTATAACATGAATAGCTATAAGGCCGTAACCTTTTCTCCTAAAAGGACCATATTATTATCCTTGCACATGACATGGTGGTGTAAGAGAGTTTCTTTATTTTATAGTTTGAATGCACAAGCATTAGTTATTATAACATATGAAGTGCAGAAATGGTACAAGCATACAAATGAATAGATTTACCGGTGTGGTATCTCTTTGTTCAATCAATGAGCATATAGGATCAGGTCCATTGCAATGAACTCTTTGCAAATTAAAGTATTGATAAAGAGAAGTTGAAGAGAACTAATAATGGTTGAAAATATCGACAAATAACTTTCTTTTAGCATGTACTAGTGGCTCTAGTGGCTAAGATTTTCCATTATCTACGGTTTGGAAATCTTCCTACAAAATTAAACAATGTTTAGTAAAATATTCATATGAATGTCACCAAAAAAAAATAATCTTTACCCTGTCCGTTTCGTTGGTGCCATGGCCTTCATCCTTGTTTTTCAACGCTTGAATAATACGGGCTTGCTCTTCTATTTGTTGCTTGAGCTTTGATATTTCCTCCCTAACCTCAATCTCTCCTTCAGATGATGAACCACTTCTTGTAGTCGTATTGATGTTCCTGAGATAGCGTGGTGTCCGACCATAAACTTGCTTAGGAATTGGAAGCATACCCATGCCATGCACTTGTCCTGGTTTTTCGTTCCCCAAGACTTGATGCAACGCATCACCCTTCCATGCAACTTTTCCCTGGTTATTTTGTGCCAACTCTGGATGTTCCTCAATTAGCTTTTCCAACTCAACCTATAAGAGAAGAAGCATGCATATATATTCAACTTCTTAGATGGAATAGTAACTTGATCATAAAATCATTGAATGTATATAGCCTACCATATGCTCATTTTTATCTTTAGTTTTTTCTATGAGTTGCTAAGTAAACCTTCGCTCTATGTGGTTGTTTCTTTTCGGGGTCCTCTTGTTGCTGCAGAACAAGAAGTAAAGTGATATGATGAAAGACATGGAGGGGAGAATTTAACAAAACATGATTACTCACTAGGCCCTCAGCCCAACGAGCATAACTCTTTGTCCCTGCTGTATGGGTTGTCTTCACCATTGCATGACTTGTTCTGTTCTTCTCACGTGTGGCCTGTCATAATGAAATCATAACATCAGTGCATCATTCAACACTGGTACATGTAGTCTAATTTAAATGAAGAAAGCTTACTCTTCCTTCTTTGGATTTCCAAAATTTGACAAGTTCATGCCATTGATCTTTTTCCACATCTTCTGGACAAAGCTTATACAAAGCTTTTCTTTTTTTCTTTGGATTAAATATATCTTTTTTAAAACTAGCCTTAAATCTTCTCCAATCTCTTCCAATATATTGTTTTTAGTATCCAATTGTCACAATTAGCAGGGTACAAGAACTTTGTCTGAAATGAAGTAAGAAATAAAGAATGAAGGTAAATGGCTAGGTCAGCATTTTATTTAAAGCAGATGCACTGATATACAAGAGGTAAAAGAACATGGCTAGCTTTTTATCTTTGTGTTACATTTGAAATACCTGTACACACTATAGTATTGTTTCAGCACTGCCGTGCTTCTTAACATCATGCCAATCTTTCTTGTCAAGTGGACAATAGCCCCCAAGTCGAGCTATTGTGCACAGAAACTTGCCTAAGACTCCACCTTCTTCCCCGATAGGCTGGCCAAGATTGTTGCATTTACAACTATCCGTTCTCCCTCTGGCATGTTCCAAACAGCTGGCAGTGTTGTTCTTCCACGCTTATGGGGCACCTCATCATCACCTGTAAAATTAGTTTACAATAGTACTATTTAACGTTCTCCCTTTGGTATGTTCCAATCAGCTATATCACTGCTAGCCCACCCTGCTTTACCTACCATGAGATTATTTTTGGTGTTCATCTATATTTACTTTATTTAACAGAACAAGAAGTAATGCACAGTAAGTGGTAGCAGTTGCATCATTCTCCTTATTAGAAGCCTAAAAATGTAAACTACTTGGTATGGAATTTTAAATTATACCTGACAGGATGTTGTTATCTTGGTGCTCGACATAATCTTCTGTATCTTCCAATGCTTGCACCTTAGGCATTGGCTCACCCGGTAGCAGAGATAACTCACTAGTGTTGTGGTCTCCATTAGTGTATTTAGCGCTACTCGGAACCACATTCAACTTTTTTGATCTATGCATTTTTCCTGCAAACAATTCATGCATCCTTTAATCCGTTAACAAAGACATTAGATATAAATTATCTAATCAAAAGGTAGAATCTTTAGAATATGGTGCAAAATATGAAATGCATTTCTAAACTATTTTTTTCTTGGCAAAAAGAAGTAGTAATTGAGCTTTATGTTGCATGTAATTTGTGGTCTTCTCATCCTAGGTAGCACAACTCCTTCCTCAAAGACATCACCATCCGCTAAGCAAGCAATGGGACAACTATCCTCACTTGGAGGGTCAAATGGAGCAATATCAATGTTGACTCTCTCCTTGAACATATACAACTAGACACTCCTCTTAGTCTCATGCTCAGATATCATTTCCCTCACATGAATGTCATTATCAATGTGAGCAAGATAGCCCCTGTCATGTGGATATATTTTCTTGTAGTACAGGAAGTCAATTGCTTGGAATCCAACTTCTTCGATCAAGCCGACCAACTCAAAATAGGAGATGACATCCTTGTCCATTGACTTTTGTATAACTCTTTGGCCTTGATTTCCATCTTCATAGTGCAGGTTTATATTCCACATCTCCACCTCCATCCTACAATAATATGAATACAATAACATGTTAGAAGGAAAGTATCAAATGAATGGCACTCGCAAGCGTGATAACTCAATGGGATAACCAGAAGTTCAATTGACAAAGTGATAAGAGCTAATAATAAAACTAGTTGGCACGGTACTTAAGAGGGTGATAATCCACCAGAATGCTGCATCTCCAATGAACTGCAAACTATATTCACCGTAATTTTGTAATTCACCAGAATGAGTATAGTTATTTTCCTCAACTAATCTGATGCATTCGGCCCATATCCTCTTGTTGTCAATGTGCAATAATTAATAATTGGGATCTCTAGCTTGTACCTATCTTTTAGCATTCATGTATTTAGCTGACAAAATCTTGGTTGTCCTATATATAACCGATGGACAATATACAATATGCATGCTGCAACGAATTTTGCACCTAGTAAAGAACAATGACTAAAATTGTATACTACTTACGTGTGTGTATGGAGCAAAAAGGGCTATAAGCTTTGGAGTGTGTAGTTAATCCTGAGCAGAATATATATATGCACGCATCGACCACGAACCAGCAGTATTCAACAGGACTAATCAGCTTTTTGACTTGGTGAGCTGAACCTCTAAACAGCAGCGAGAGCTCAGTGACGTGAGCGACCTGGTGAGCTCAGGCGACAGGCCCAGCAAGAAGCTTGTGATGCCGCCGAAGTTGGCCCCCGCCGCAGTGGTCGCCGCCGTGGTTGCCCCCGCCACCAGCCTCGGCCGAAACACGGAAGCCAGCGCCGTGAACTCCTACACTGGCGAGGACGAGCACCACAAGCCCTTGCGCAGTCTCAAACTCGTGGGAATCAATCTAGAACAGGTGCCGTTGTGGAATTCGTGGGAATTAAAACAATAGAGATGGGAGAGGGGTGGAACCGTAGATTTATCCTATTCCTATCTCTTCAATCTGCAAAGACTCGGTTGTCTAGCGATAAAAGAACGGGATCGTAACTAACTAAATAAGGAGTGCCAACTGGAGGGAAAAACGTGGGAACAACAATTTCGCTGCAGGGAATTAGCGGCAAAAAAAATCCCTTGGGTTGATAGACATGCCACCATCACCAGTCCAATAGAGACAAGATTTTGATCCGTATTGTAAGAAACTGACTCTACAATGATTTTTCTAAGTCAAATTCATGATTTCAATAACCACGTCATTGGTTTACTATTTCGTTTTTGCTAACTCTCAATCGCCTAAAATTTTTGTAAACCCTAGTCATCTAAAGTTACACGTCACTTAACCTAAAATTGCAGTCCTGAAAAAATACAATTTTATTGAAAAGTTACTACCATTTTTAGTCCATAAAATCACATGTCATTTAGACTAATATCATGGTCCTAAAAGTGTGCAATTATTGTACAAGATTACTGTAATTTTTAATTTGTAAAATTGTACGTCATTTAGTGTAGACACGGTTTCTCAGTCCGTCTATCGTATATGTATCTATCTTCTAAGGGGAGCCAAAGGTGAAGGGAATATTTTGTTTTAGCGCCAAGAAGTAATACGCAGGTGGATTTTCATAGAAGCAAAATTGTTTTCGTTGGTTACTTTACGTGGGCATAGTATATCAATGAATAGCCAGAATTTGTATACATATGATATGGCTGTAAGATGAGTCGAGCTTATTTTAGCATGCTTACTCAACGTAGAACTTTGAGTTTGATATATTTTTAAGCAAAGCATTCTAGTGTAATTGTGGCAACTTCGCTCATAGAGTTACTTTTAGGTCAAGTTAGACACCTCCAAAGCTACCAACTGAACAGAGCGAGTATTAATGATACCACGAACAATACAAAAACAATAACATACCCTCTTCGTGTAACAGTATATGTCAACCTAGCCTTTTCAAGTTTTCTCAAAATACATGTCATTCTACAATTTCAATATATTCTTTTGCTCATTTTCTTTCTACTTTACTCTTAGTTAGGGCAGTGATTTGTATCTTAGTGTTATTGCAATACCTTAAATTTTAAATATTGATATAATTGGACTAATAGAGGGACACAAAAATATAGATATAACCGGACTAATAGACAGACAAAAGAATATATATATATATATATATATATATATATATATATATATATAACCAGATTAATCGATAGACAAAAAAATATAGACATAACCAGATTATAATAGAGAGACATAAAAACGGGGCTCAAGATTTGAACCCAGAACCTTGTATTCTGCAAGTGGGTTGTCCACCATCTAAGTTATCATCGAGTTTTCTCTTTCTTAATCTAGCTGTGATCGGAAGCGGAAAAAAGAAAATAAAGAGCAGAGGCGCTGCCCCCCAGTACCCTAGCTGCCTCAATGTGGCCCCTACCCAAATCGCCACCGCCAGAAGTCGGGATCCCGCCGCTGCCACCAGGACCTCGCTGGAGAGTTTCCTGCCGGTCGCCGTAGGACTGCTGCCACCGCACCGCTTCAACCTCACACTGCTGCTACTCAAGGAGTTCAAGAGGAGTTCCTCTAGGGCTCGGCTGCACCTGGAAGAAGGAGGAGCTAGGCTGCCAAGGGAAGAGGAATGAAGGAAGAGAAGAGAGGAGGAAGGAGAAATAAGGAGTTCCTCCGCGGCTCAGCTTGCATTGTTGGCTACTGCTCCCATCCGGTAAATTTGAAGCTTGATTTTGTGCTCTACATCATATATATGTGAATTTGAAGCTTTTTTTTAAGGGGTGTCTCCTGTGTTATGAACAGAACAACCATAATACCTAAAAGTAGCACCTTAAACTGTATAGCTATTACACCTTGATCAGTGACTCGTACCAAGTTCTGTTCATCTTTCTTTTCTGCCCATGGTTCAGTAGTAACTTGCAATTGATCCTCACCATAGCACGCACACCATCAATATGTGTTGTAAGAAACTGACTCTACAATGATCCGTATTGTAAGAAACTGACTCTACAATGATCCGTATTGTGATTAATCTCTGCTTTTGTTGAATTTTGATATCTTTGTGAAATCAGTCCGGAGTAATCCCAAATTTGAAGTTATGTGACTAGATAACTAAAGTCCAGAACCTGAATATATCGTCAAAACACTTTTGAATTTCTGAACAAATTGAGTTGTGCTACTAGGAGAAATGCTGAACGATCTAGGTGTAGTTTCAATGCAAATTTTGGCCAACATAGATCAACAAGGGCCTTATTCACTTTTGACCTTTCCTTGGATAGATGAGATCTAGAAATTAGTTAGTGATTTTATCTGGTTTGTTTGGTGTCCTGCATACCATGCACACATTTTTGAGAACTGAAAATATTGTTTATATCTTTGCTATGCCTTCATATGATCAAGTTGTACGATTGTTCTCATAGATGATATTCCCTTGTACATTTAATTTTTCAAGCATTATAATGAGTGCAGTAATGATATTTAATATTTTAACACACTGATATGGATTTAGAAGCTATTAAGAAGTTACTGCGATTTCCTAGACCAAGTGAAGAATACTTGGCTGGGGTAGATGGTTTTCTTGATTTTGCATACACTAGAAAAAGTTCTGATGACAAGATCCGTTGCCCATGTGTTAAATGTGTCAATAGATTTTTATTAAGCGGATGAAAGTGCATCCACTCCCATGGAGCTTGGGAGGATGGCTATATTGCCCCAGAGTTTGGTTTTGATGGTTATTGGCAATCCTCACCTGTGTCTAATACTTGCAATGAGTGTGAACAGGAATTAGATGGACAGGTGAAAGCTGAAGTGAGACAACTGTTGATGATGAGCCCTAAAAAGAGCAAGGAACCGGGAAGGTCAGAAGGATCAGCTGAGCTAGGCTCCTGAGGCACAGTTGCGAAGAAGCCGAGGCTGTGCTCGAGGGCAAGCGAGGTGATGGTTGCTTGATGGAGTTCAAGGGCCGTGAATGCAAGCTTGATAAGTCCTGGAGGAGCTAGGAAGCTGGTGGATCTGGATCAAGGGTTCGCTGTGCGTCTACAAGGGCAGTCATCTTCGGTGAAGAAGCTTGGAACCAGTGCCAAGGGTCTAAGCGAGCTGGTCAGGGACTGTGGCGAGGCCATTGCTCTCTGGTCAGTTTTAGGCTTGTAGTGAGCCGGCCAGAGTTGTGCTCAGGTGCTGCCTGAGGCAACCGAGTCCACCTGAGTTTGGCATCTGAGACTCAGGTGGGTAGCTCAGCCGCGGCTAGTAGGTTACCAGAGGTGCATGTTAGCTGAGTCTCAGACAGGTTAGGTCTGGTGGCTCTTTATCTGACGTGGCATGAGGGTAACGGCTAGCTGCCAGGGACCCTATAAATAGGGAACCTGGGGAGGTTTTCAATCTCGAACCTTTACCTAACCTTTGCCTCTGACCCGAAAGCAACCCGTTGAGAAAGAAAGAGCTCTAGGTCTCCAAGTGAGTGTTGCCTGCGTGCATCCATCGTGAGAGAGAGTTTCTTAGTCCTTCAGGTGTAGCATTCGAGGTACTGGTTCCTCCAAGAGTGGGAGTGCTCTTGGAGTTGGTGAGCAAGCCAAGTCTTGTGTGGCTGCCACCAAGAGTCTGTGAAGGCAATTCGGGTCTGCCTGTCTTGCAGCAGCAAGATCAAAAGGATTCCACACAAGAAAGGTACTCGAGGAAAGAGCACGATTTGGTGCCGGCTGTGAGAACAGCTTCCTCAATGGAGACGTACTGCTTCGCAAGAAGTAGGAACTTCGGTAAAACAAACCATTGTGTGCTTTACTATCTGTCTTGTGATCTGCTCTTATTTATTCTGTTATCTATGCATGCTTAGATCACTAGAGCACCTTTATCTGTTGCACACTAACTGAGTTTCCTCACCTGAGACTCAGTTAGCTCTTGCTAAAACTAGTACCTTTCCTGTTCACGTCATCTGACGCACTCACCTGACTCTCACACCTGAGACTCAGTTAGCTCTGAATATAACTTGTTCTACATCAGCTGAGTTTGCTATCTGAGTGTCTGGTGTTTATCTGATATATCTTGCTGATTCTTAGTTACCTGCATCAGTTGCATATATTTTCTCTAGGATTGACCTATCTCCAGAAGAGAAACTCATTAGGCATTGTAATTTCTAGAGCCGACCTATTCACCCCCCCTCTAGTCGACTCCTGAGATCCCTTTCAAGTGGTATCAGAGCCTCGTTGCTCATAATTGGCCTAACAGCCAGAGTCTAAAGGATGTCGAACTATGAGGGTAGAGTTCCTATGTTTGATGGTACTAATTATGCCTTTTGGAAGCGGAAGATGCAAATGCATCTTACTGCACTTGACCCAGATGTATGGAAGATTGTCACAACAGGTCTCGATGTGGTTGATGAGAGCAATCCCACTGATCAAGAGAAGATCAGCATCAAGAACAATGCTAGAGCTGCCAATGCTATTTATATGGGACTGCAAGAGCATGATTTCAACCGTGTCAGTACCTTTGAGGAAGCTAGAGATATATGGTTCACACTTCAGGCTATCTATGAAGGCAGTGACACGTTGAAGAGGTCCAAGAAAGATGTGCTGGAGCATGAACTTGACAACTTCCATTACCAACCTGGAGAGGACATCAATTCCATCTTCACAAGACTTACCATGATCACTAACCAGCTGAAGGCCCTTGGGTCCAACAGAGTAGAAGATTGTGATGTGATCAAGAAGTTCCTCTTTGTGCTTCCCAAGCCTTATCACACTCTGCGTCTGATGATGAAAGAAAAGGATGGCTTTGACAGATTAAAGCCCACTGATGTCCTTGGTAGGATGCTCACTCATGAGATGGAGCTAAACCACTCTAAGAAGCATGCTATCACTTCTGGGAAGAACAAGGACATAGCCCTCAAGGCAGTAGCCACTCACAGGGACTCAAGTGATGAAGAAGAAGATCCAGATGAAGAGATGTCCACTGATGAGGAGAATGAGCTTGCCATGCTTACTCGGAACTTCAGAAAGTTCTATCGAAGGAAGAAGTTCTCAGGCTCATCTGACAGGTTCAAAGGGAAGAAGCAACTCAGTGACAAGAAGTGTTTTGAGTGTGGTGACTCAGGACACTTCATTGCTGATTGTCCCAAAAAGAGCAAGAGACAAGAGGATGGCAAGTACAAGAAGAAGGAGATCATTGTCAAGAAGAAGTACAAAGAAGGGAAGCCTCCTACCTTCAGAAAGAAGAAGGCCTCTGCTGCCAGAGCATATGTGGGACAAGCTTGGGTCTCAGATGACTCAGAGTCAGAGGAGGAGTCAGAGGAAGAAACTGAGCTAGTTGGGTTAGCCATCTGTGTCTCAGGTGGATCACTCAGCAGCCCAACTGAGCCAGGAGAAGACTCAGTCAGGTCTCTCAGCTGTGCACCCGAGACAAACTCACTCTTCGACAAGGATGCAGATCCTACATATGCTAAGACTCCAACTCTATGCCTTATGGCTAAAGGCAGCAAGGTAATGACTGAGGATGACTTCCCTGATTATGCTCAACTAATGGACATTCTTGACAGGACAGAGAAGCTCCTTAGGAAAGAGAGAAAAGAAAACATCTCTCTCAGGGACAAACTAACTGACATGCAGGTGTCCCTTGATAATGCACAAGATGCTAAGGCAGATCTTGATGAGGAGGTTTACTTATTGCAGGAAGCTCAAAACAAACTTAAGCTATCACATGAGCTCCTAATCTCTGAGCATGATAAACTCAAAGAAACTCACTCATCTTGCACTGCTGTTACACCTGATGCAAGTCCTCCTACTATTATAGAAACTTGTTTAAACTGTGCATCTCGCATCAATGCTATTACTTCTAGTACAGTGTTTGTTGTAGATTCACCCAGTGAATTAAGCACTTCAACTGCTACTAATCTTGTTGATGCAGCAAAGTACAATGAGCTCAAGGAGGAGCATGAAGAGCTAAAAAGGCTCATGAGAATAGGCCTGTGCAGTGCTAACATAGGCATGCAGAATTTTGCTAGGCTCCAGTCCACCCTAGTACTAAAGAATAATGGTACAAGGGGACTTGGTTTCACTCCTGCACTTATAAAGAACAAGTCTTCATATATTCCATCTGCTACTAACAAGAAATACTTGCAGAATCACTTTGTTCCTCAGAAAGGGAAATGTGATACTAACTCTCTTGCAGGAAACCATCGAAAGACAGGTGGTTATGTGAAAATTCCCTCTAATCTAAGCTATGTGCTTAAGACAGGAAAAAAGGGTAAACCTGAGGCAATCTATGTTGGACCTTGGAGTAGGTACAAGAAGGTACCAAGCATTTGGGTACCAAAGTCAGTAGTCATCTGTGTCTCAGGTGACTCACTCGGTTGGGTACCAAAGTCAGGGAGAGCCACCTGTGACTCAGGTAGCTCACTCAGGTGCAATGCAAATTTGCTAACCCTTCCATCTGAGTTTGCAGGAGATAAGAATCTGAGAAAGATTCAGAGGTTCTCTAAGCTTTCTAAAGCCGTAACTGCTAAGAACCCTAATGTTAATCTTATTCCTGCTATTGATGCTTACAGTAAGAGACCTGCTAACTTGGGAACCAAATCTATCTGGGTTCCTAAGTCTCGCAACTAATCATGCAGGGCTCTGCCTCCAGTGGAACAAAATGGGTCATGGATAGTGGCTGCACACAGCACATGACTGGAGGCAAAGAGCAGTTCTCTGAGATAAGAAAAGATAACCTTCCTTGCAAGTATGTCAACTATGCTGATGATTCAAGAGGCAAGGTATTGGGTTATGGTAAAATTGCTATATCTCAGGAACATTCTCTTACTGAAGTAATGCTTGTTGAGTCTATTTCATATGATCTCTTATCTGTTTCTCAATTATGTGATGCTGGAATGAAAGTCACATTTTATCCTAAAGAGGTCTATGTCCAGAAACTAACAGATGACTCACAAGTTTTCAAAGGCTATCGAGTAGATAAGCTATATCTTGTAGATTTTCAGGATCAAGAAGCAGCTGTGCCATGTTGCCTTATAGTCAAAGCTCAGTTAGGCTGGCTGTGGCACAGGAGGCTAGGTCATGTGGGGATGAGGCTGCTGAACAAACTCAGTAAAGAAGAACATGTCCTAGGCCTGAAGCAGATCCAATTCAACAAAGACAAGCCATGCTGTGCTTGTCAGGCTGGAAAGCAAGTTGGAAGCCCTCATCCACCCAAGAACATCATGACCACTACTTCTCCATTCGATCTCATACACATTGATTTGTTCGGTCCAACTACATATGAGAGCATTGGAGGTAACAAGTATGGTTTTGTTGTTGTAGATGACTTGTCACGTTTCACTTGGGTATTTTTCTTGAAGGACAAGTCACAGGTGTACAAAAGGTTCAAGCATCTCATTGTCAGAGTTCAAAATAAATGGAACATCAACTTGAAGGCAGTGAGAAGTGACAATGGGACAGAATTCAAGAACTCAAGAGTTGAAGCCTTCATGGACAAGCATGGGATTAAGCATGAGTTCTCTGGTCCCTATGCACCTCAGCAGAATGGAGTGGTGGAGAGGAAGAACAGGACCCTGATAGAGATGGCAAGAACACTGCTGAGTGAGTACAAAACACCAGCAAGGTTTTGGGCTGAAGCTGTGAATACTGCCTGCCACAACATCAATAGACTATATCTTCACCCACTCCTAAAGAAGACACCTTATGAGCTGCTGACCAACAAGAAGCCAAACGTCTCCTACTTCAGAGTATTTGGTTGTAAGTGTTACATTCTGAAGAAAGGCAAGCGTCTCTCTAAATTTGAATCCAAATCTGATGAAGGAATATTTGTTGGATATAGCTCAGAATCTCACACCTACAGAGTCTTTAACACCAACACCAAGGTTGTTGAAGAAGCTGTAGATGTGACATTCGATGAATCTAATGGCTCACAAGATGGGCAAGTTGCTAATGATATTTCAGGGAAGGTAGATATACTTCACAAGTCAACAGGTGAAGTCAGGCCCCAAGTTGAGGAGCAAGCTTCATCTGGAGTTACAAACCTACCTGACCCAGCTGATGAGCAGGATGAAGTCAATGGCATTGAGTTCGAGTACAACCCAGCTAATGATCTATTGGACTCAGAAGCCTCCATGCACCCAGCTGAGTCTCAGGAAGAGCCAACTGAGTCACAGATACACCCAGCTGATCACATCCAGCTGTGACTCAGGTGGCTGACCCAGAACCCCCTGTGATCAGCAGGCTGCAGAAGGATCACCCTGTAGACCAAATCATTGGTGCCATTGATAGGGGAGTGACTACTCGTTCTCGTATTGCTAACTTTTGTGCTCACTACTCTTTTGTTTCCACCATTGAGCCTAAAAATGTAGGTGAAGATCTGTCTGACTCAGACTGGATCAATGCTATGCATGAAGAGCTGAACCAATTTGAGAGAAATGAAGTCTGGTCAATTGTTGAAAGACCCAAGGATCACAATGTCATTGGAACGAAGTGGGTCTTTCGCAACAAGCAAGATTCTACAGGCCAAGTGGTGAGGAACAAGGCAAGGTTGGTTGCTCAAGGCTACACTCAAATAGAAGGCTTGGATTTTGGTGAGACCTTTGCACCTGTAGCTCGACTTGAAGCTATCAGGATACTTTTAGCTTATGCAAATCATCACAACATCAAGCTTTATCAAATGGATGTCAAGAGTGCCTTCCTCCAAGGTAAGCTTGCTGAACTTGTGTATGTAGAACAGCCCCTGGTTTTGAAGATCCAAAAAGACCCCATCATGTATATGTTCTCCACAAAGCTTTATATGGTCTCAAACAAGCCCCTCGTGCTTGGTATGATACCCTAAAGGAGTTTCTTATACATAATGGTTTCAAAATTGGGCTTGTTGATACTACACTCTTTACTAAAGTTAAAGGCAAGGACTTATTTGTATGCCAAATATATGTCGATGACATAATATTTGGAAGTACTAACCGTGTGCTAAGTGATGAGTTCAGCAAGATGATGATAAAAAGGTTTGAGATGTCCATGGTAGGAGAGCTGAAGTTCTTCCTAGGGCTGCAAATCAGACAACTCAAGCAGGGAACTTTCATCTCTCAAGAGAAGTTTGCCAAGGACATCCTCAAGAAGTTTGACATGGACAAAGCTAAGTCAATATCTACTCCCATGCAAACAAATGCTCATCTTGATCTGAACCAACAAGGTAAGTCCGCTGATCAGAAGGAGTATAGGTCTATGATAGGTTCTTTGCTGTATTTGTGTGCATCTAGACCTGATATAATGTTGAGTGTTTGCATGTGTGCACGTTTTCAAGCTGATCCTAAGGACATTCATCGCACTGCTGTTCGTAGAATACTGAGATATTTGATTCATACCTCTGGGTTTGGTCTATGGTATCCTAAGGGTGCACCATTTGAGCTTGTAGGCTATTCAGATAGTGATTATGCCGGGTGTAAGGTTGACAGAAAAAGCACCTCAGGTACCTGCCAGTTTTTAGGGCGTTCCCTTGTGTCCTGGAGTTCCAAGAAACAAAATTCAGTAGCCCTATCCACAGCAGAAGCCGAATACATAGCAGCTGGTGGGTGTTGTGCTCAATTGTTATGGATGAGGCAGACCTTGAAGGATTTCAACGTATCCATGTCTCAAGTACCCCTCTTCTGTGTCAATGAAAGTGCAATCAAGTTAGCCAACAACCCTGTCCAACACCAAAGATCCAAACACATAGAAGTGAGACACCACTTTCTAAGAGACCATGTAGAGAAGAAAGATATCCAACTGTGCCATGTTAGAACCGAAGCTCAGCTAGCTGATATTCTCACCAAGCCTTTAGATGAAAATAGGTTCTGTACCCTCAGGCATGAGCTAAATATCATGGATATCTCGAATGTGCAGTGAGGAAATGATGATACACGTGTACACATGATTGCATTTCTGATTTTTCATTCTCTGCATTCTACATGAGTCAGCCACCTGAGTCTCGGTTGTACCTCAGGTGGGTTAAGGTCTTATAGATACCATGCTGATTTTGCATCTTATTGAACTCATGGATTCACTATTGGGTCAGATAAGTTGGATCTTACCATCTATTTCAATTCAACACAGCTTTAGCTTTGTATTGATTGATTGTCTGGCAAGCTGTGTTTGAAAAGAAATTCTCTCTATTGCTTTCATCTCTTATCCTTAAGTTCTCTCTGGTAATCCTATTGAAAACCTTGTCAGCTGAGTCTTCCACATGAGTCTCAGCTGAACACATTCAAAAATTCCGGAGAAAATCCCTAAGTCTGGAGCTCAGCTCAATTTTTCTTTCCTACCCGAGTCTCAGGTAGCAATCTAGCTGACCCTCAGGTGCCACAGGGCCACTCGGGATATAAAAACCCACCTCTGTAATGGTTCGCGCTAAACCCTCTTCAGAGTCTCAGTGCCCTTGCGCCCGTCGCCGCCATCTGATTCTCAACGATCGTGCGCTTCTCCGACGATCTTCGCTCTCTCCGAAGCTTCCCAAAGCTCTCCTGATTGTTTTGGCGCCTTCATCTCCAATCAAAATTCCAAATGTAAGTCTCCTCGAGCTGTTCTTCACAGAACTAGGGTGGTTTCCGCCTTAATGCGAATCCCATGCTCACGAGTATCTTTTAGTTGTGGAATTAGACAGAGATGATGTACCTTTAACCTCTAGAACGATTTCTTGCAACTCATTGTCCAGAATTCTCAAATTTCAGCAAGATTCGATAAACCTAGGTTGCTCTGCTACTCCACCTGAGTTACACAATTTATCTCAGCTGAGTGTCAGGTAGCTAAGTCAGGTAGCATGAGATGACTTGTGAAACTCTCCTAAAACCATCCAAAAATGGCCAATCTTTCCAGCTTTCTCTACAATAGGATTATCTCTCATCTATTCTTTATCCTACCTCTCCTATGCAGATGTCTGGATCAAGGAATGTGCCTGAGGATATAGCTGATGATCTGCCCATTGGTCTGAGAACCCAGCTCCTAAGACAGAAGCAGCAGTTAGAGTGGGAGGCAGAGCAGGCTAAAAGTCTTAGAAAGAAATTGGATGCAGAAGAAGCTGCTCAAAGATCAGTGAAAGCTCCAATGTCCCCCTCTGAGCTAGCCAAAAGAGAAGCTAGGCTTAAAGAGCTACAAGAAGAGAAACGACAGATGGACATAGCTACAGCTCAGTCAGCTAAAAGAATGAAAGATTTAGAAGCTCAGAAGGCTAACAAGGAAGAACAATTGAAGCAAGAGAGGAAAGCAAAAGCAGCTGAAAAGAAAGCCCAAGCTGAAGAAGCAAAGAAGAAAAGAGCTGAAGAAAGAGCCAAGAAGGCTGCTGAGAAAGAGGCAGCTATCAAAGTCAAGAAGGCTCCAGTAGTTGATACACTCAAAAGGACAAGGGCTGCAGGCAAGCCAACAGATTTATCTCTGAGCAAAGTCCCAAAGAAGCCAAGATCAGAGGCTGTGGTAGTCAAGAAGAAAACAAAGAAACAACTGCAAGAAGAGGAAGAAGCTGAATGGAGAGTAGAAGCTCTTAAAAGACAGGAACACAGCAAACTTATAAAAAAATGGCAAGACCTAACTGATAAGTTGCCAAATGCCACAGATGAGGAAAGGCCTCAAATGAAGGAAAGAATAGATGCCCTTACAAAGCAAATCTTTGAATCACCAGATGTTCCAAAGAATGTGAAACTCCAAAGAGAAACTCAGCTGAAGAACAAGGCAATCCAAGTCAAGTCTTGTGTGGTTCCTCCAAGAGTGGGAGTGCTCTTGGAGTTGGTGAGCAAGCCAAGTCTTGTGTGGCTGCCACCAAGAGTCTGTGAAGGCGATTCGGGTCTGCCTGTCTTGCAGCAGCAAGATAAAAGGATTCCACACAAGAAAGGTACTCGAGGAAAGAGCACGATTTGGTGCCGGCTGTGAGAACAGCTTCCTCAACGGAGATGTACTGCTTCGCAAGAAGTAGGAACTTCGGTAAAACAAATCATTGTGTGCTTTACTTTCTGTTTTGTGATCTGCTCTTACTTATTCTGATATCTATGTATGCTTAGATCACTAGAGCACCTTTATTTGTTGCACACTAACTGAGTTTCCTCACCTGAGACTCAGTTAGCTCCTGCTAAAGCTAGTACCTTTCCTGTTCACGTCATCTGATGCACTCACCTAACTCTCACACCTGAGACTCAGTTAGCTCTGAATATAACTTGCTCTACATCAGCTGAGTTTACTATCTGAGTGTCTGGTGTTTATCTGATATATCTTGCTGAGTCTCAGTTACCTGCATCAGTTGCATATATTTTCTCTAGGATTGACCTATCTCCTGAAGAGAAACCCATTAGGCATTTTAATTTCTAGAGCCGACCTATTCACCCCCCCTCTAGTCGACTCCTGAGATCCCTTTCACGCGGTGGCAGTGAGCTGGTGTTAGTGCTTGGCGTGTAAAACGAAAAGAGCACTAGTCGGACTGCAGCAACGAATGAGGTGTCATGCGGTACAGTAAGAGTTAGGCACCGAATTCAGATTGATAGCTAACGTGGTCTGGTGCAACAGTGAACTCGTACCGCTGGTTTTACTCTGTGGTTACGCATGCACTAGGACGAGTCACATCATGGCTTTTAAGAGGAGGTGTAGGTGCTCTCATGCTCAGGTACGGGTTTTGGACTTAGGTTGGTACGTTGAGATGACAGGAGAGAGACCGCGTAATGAGGTTTTGGTGTCTTGCTCTTGGTGCTTGCTCATTATTTAATGCGGAGAATCTACTTGCACGAAGTATTCGATGCTGGCGGATGTGGGTTTCTGTACAAAAGGTGTTCAACGTGTTAGGGTTTTAGGTGTATATCCTCACATACACTGAGAGTTAAGTGTATATAGGCAGGCGACGGGGCCAGGATAATGACGGAAAGTCATGGGAGATAAGACTCGGGAAAATGTTGCTGGCATGTTCGTACATATGCTTAGAACTGTGGCAGAGCTAACGACGAGTTAGGGTTTTAGAGGGAATTAGATTTAAATAGGAAGAAAAGGAGTCGGGAGCTCGGATCTAGGGTTTTGGGGCGCGGCAAGGTGGGGAGGGGTTATGGGAACTTGCGGAAATCCCTTCACCTTGTTTTGGGTCCAGACGTTGGCAGGGTGCCGTCGATGCACATTGACGTATATGGTGTATTAAGGTATTCTTGCGTTAGGGTTTTAGTGCGTATGTGCATATATAAAAGCAGTATATATGTGCACACGCTCATGATAGGGCATGGCGGAGCTGGCGGTATAATTTCAAGTCATTCGAAAAAGATTCAGGACGGGTATATGTTCTGATTTCACAGAAGTACCGTGAGGGCACCTTGCGGCAGATGTGGGTTTAGGTGGCACCGGTTAGATAGGAGGAGGAGGGATACCAAAGGTGTGTGTGTGGCGGGAATGCAAGGTGGTTAGCCACGTAGGGAGACAAAGGATAAGGCAGGTTTTGTACCCCTTGCCGGACGGAGTTCCAACAGAGCAGGGATCAAGGGAACAGGAGCAGAGAGGAAGGATTTTGGTTGTTTCACTTTAGGGTTTTGCAGAAACATATTTTGATTAAAATTTTTAAATCTAGTGTATTTCATCCTACATTATTAGCAAAAAGTTTTTGTTGGCCCTAATTTTTGGGTTTTGGAAAATCAGGGTGTGACACTGGGTCCGGCCTTGCTCTTTGACGAGAACGGTGCTGACTGCCGAGGTCGTGGTGGCGAGATATAGCAGGAGGGCGTCGCCGGGCGATGGACTCTGTAGGAGCGGGGGTGAGGTGAGGTACTTCTTCAGCCCCTCGAAGGCCGATTGGCATTCCTCAGTCCATTCAAACTTTCCGGAGCCTCGAAAGACTTTGAAGAACAGGAGCCCCTTCTCCGTCGAGCGGGACACGAATCGTCCCAGGTATGCATCCAAGAAGCTCATGAGGTTGCAGCCGGAGGTGGCGTCGACCAGCTGGTCGATGCGAGGAAGGGGGAAGTCGTCCTTCGGGCATGCCTTGTTCAAGTCGGTGTAGTCCACGCACATTCGCCACTGTCCGTTGGCCTTTTTGACGAGAACCGGGTTCGCTAGCCACTCCGGGTGCAAGACCTCACGGATTACCCCGGCCTTGAGCAGCTTGGCGACTTGCTCGCGGGCGGCGACTTGGCGGTCAGTCAACATCTTCCTCAGACGCTGCTTCACAAGGCGAGCCCCTGGCGCGACCATCAACTTGTGCTCGATTATGCTTCGAGGCACGCCCAGCAGGTCCTCGGGCTCCCACGCGAAAATGTCGTTGTTAGCTCGCAAGGTCAGAAGAAGTGCCCGTTCTACCTCGAGGGGGAGATCCGCCCCGATCAGCACAGTCTTGTGCGGCTCGTCCTCTGATAATACAACTGATCAGGTCTCTCCGTCCGGCCTGGGCTTGGAGATCCACCATCCCGTGGTAGCCGGCATGAACTGATCACCGGAAGTGTCGATGCTGAGGACCTCGCCCCCCCGGGGTAGACCGCAGTGCTGCCGGGAGAAGCTGGACGAGCTGCTTCGATTGCTGGGACGACGTCATGGATGTATCTTATGGCCGAGGTTGTGGTTTCTTCGATGCAGCGAGATAGGCCCTGGTCACCATACACTGTTATGACTTCGGTGGGTGCGGGGACCTTCATGCATAGATAGGCGTGATGAGCAACCGCCCCAAACTTGTTGAGCGCCATCCTTCCAAGGATCACATTGTACTGGTAGGGCATGTCGACGACGTCAAACAGCACGCTCTCAGCGCGCTCGCCAGCTTCGTTCTGGAACTTGACCGGGAGCTCGATTCCGCCGATGGCCCTGATCAGCTCGCCGTCGAACCCGAGAAGTGGGACGCCTGGACTCTGGAGGCATGAGCGCGGGATACCCATCTCGTCCATGGTGGAGGCGAACAAGATGTCGGCCGAGCTTCCGCCATCTACAAACACACGTCGCACCTCCACATCCAAAATGACTGCCGAGATGACCAGGGCGTTGTGGTGCGGGAGGACAATGCCCGCGGCATCTTCTGGGCTGAAGGTGACCGGGTGTTCGTCCAGGTGGGAAGTTCAGTTGGGGGATACGCCCCAATGTGCTGAACTCCGCGAACGTACTCCTTGCGTCGGCGCTTCGACGAGAAGGTGTGGGCGCTTCCTCCTGTGATGGCGTGGATGACGCGACATGGCTCCTGCCCACCGGCTGGTGGATCACGTCGCGGGGGCGGAGGGGGAGCCCCAGGGGAGCCTCGGCCCGCGGCTCCTGCACGCGCTGTCCTTGGCCCATCGGGGGAGGTCGGTAGGGACCCTGAGTTCGGGCGACGACTTCACACTTGGTGGTTGAGTGCGAGTAAGACTTGTGTAGCTCACAGTATTTTCGCACGGCCTCGCATATGGTCTGCTCGGTGACTCCCTTCACTTGGCACTAGACTTCGAAGAAGCGACGTTGAAAAGCTCGGATGGTCTCCCCCAGACGCTGTAGGAGGTTACTGAGGTTTGTCGAGGTCATCTCTTTGTTGTGACACCCCTGGAAGTGCCCGTGTAGTTTGTCCCGTAGCTGCTCCTAGGAGTATATCATGCGGGGGCTCGAGGCCGAGGTACCACGCCTGGGCGATGCCCGTGAGGATGAGGAGCAAGCTCTTCGCTATGATAGGCTTACCGCCTCCTAACGCCATCATGGCCGCCTCGTACACCCTCATGTACAGGATTGGGTCCGTCATACCCGCGTACTTTGGTAGATCGGCAGGACGAAACTTGGGCGGGAACGGAACAACCATGAGCCCTAGGCTTAGCGGGCTCGCCATGCTGGTGAGGTCGATGACCTCTGGGGTGCGGGCGATGTACGCCTGTTGCTGGTCGATGTGCGCTTTGCCCGGACGCTACTCGGGGCGCTAGTCCGCCTGATGACTCGGTCCGCTTTCGCAGTTGCGGATCGCTTCTCGAGCGACTTTCTGATTATGCAGTATACTTGTCCTGAGGCACGCCGCCTCGAGGTCCGCCTCGCCCATATACACCGCCGCCTGAGCCCGTGCCTCATTTAAGTCTCGAAGAAGTGCCTCGGCGGCCAGGGCGGGGACGTGGGTCTCCACGCGCGCAGCGAAACGCCCATCGGCCAGCTGGCAACGCAATTCCTCCGCAGCGTGAGCCTCCAGTGGGGGCGGCAGGGTCACTTGCACCCGTGTCGCCTCGAGCTGTGCCCGATACAGGTCGGCCACCTGTTGAGATTGGGCGTTTGCCTTGAGCGCCTCCAATTCTGCCGCCTGCAGACGTGCCTGTAGCTCCTCCGACCTCCTCACCGCTTCCTCGGCCTGTCATCGAAGATCTTCCACCTCGTCCACCAGGTTTCGCGTACTCACCATGGCTTCGGCCCGCGGTGGCGCCTGCAACCCCGAGGCTGGGGCTACAGCCTGGGACCCCCCGTCCACCGTGACGCCGGGGCCAAGCTCGCCCGGGCTGCCAGGTCCCCCCGACGCGACCCTTGTCGCCTCCAGTCCGTTCGCGTTCATCTCGCCTTCCACTGGAGGGGGAGGGAGCTGAACCTCAGGTCTTCCACTCGCTCCCGCCTTCCGCCTAGCTCTCGTCGCTCCCTTCTTCGGTCGAGGTGGCATGGTGTAGCTCCGGGTCAGAAGTACGTCACCCCTTCGATCCCCACGGTCGGCGCCAATTGTCGACGAAATGGCTCTCGGACTGTAAACTTGGGCACCCCGGGTCGAACGACCGAGGTGCTAAGAGGACAACTTGGGGAACGACGCCTAGCGTCCACTAGAACTACCCCGAATTACTGCCGAAGACTAATACAGAAATTGCAATGGAAAATAGAACTGGAACTCGGTGAAGAGAACTTGGATTCATATGGGGTGCCGCTTCGCCTATACATCGCTGCCCCTCGGCAGATTACGGTTTTACCCTGGTCTGTTTCTCCGTACGTCGGACGAAACAGTATTCTCCTCCTCGCTGCTACCTACTATATGCGCCGGCATATCCTCGACGCGCTTCGTCGGTACGGATCGCCACCGTGCTCGCCCCTTTTTCCGTTGAGCTTGGTTGGGGGCGAATTTCTTCAGGTTCGGGCGCCCCGGCGGGGTGCCGCCTTCGACCTCGGACCCGGCGCGCACCACCCCCGCCTCGTCCAGGAGTGAGGCTGACCTCGGCCTGGCATATCCTCGCCAGGGCACCTCGCCGAATGTCCCTGGGATCTCGGGCGCGGATTGCCTCGGCCTCATCCTGGAAAGGGGGGCGTCCTCGGCCTTGCTCGGGGCAGGCGACGTGCTCCGAGCTCGCCCGGTTGCCTCTCCAGGGACGACTTGCCGAGGCCTCGCCAGGTTCCTAGGGAGCTGCAGAATATGGGAGGGTTAACAAGTAAAGATGGAAAAATAAACAGGGGATACCTCGCCCGGACAACGTGGCTGGACTCTCCCAACACAATCATAAGTAAATATTTTTAAATACGAATCTAATTATATCAATTTTATGTCACATAAATCACATAATAATGAAGTAATTGTTAGTCAAAGTCTTGTCTTAACCAATCAAAATATGTCTTATATTATGGAACGAAGGGAGTATTATATAGTTTAACCTATACCTTTGTTAGATTTTGTGGGTTTTCATGTTGCCATCTCGCTATGTTCAACTATCGAAATGTATGACCCTCAGGACATGAATTCAATACTGTGCTCGAATTCCTAAGGTGCCGATGGCTTTGTGCAAAAAATTCTCTCATTTGTTTTAGGATCTATGAGGTGTCTTATGAGGGAAGAACTTTCAGTGCTGGATTTACGTATTTCGCCTTGGAAGAAGTCTCATAGTCCACAAAACACTCATGTACAAAAGCAATCATTCTACACTGTTTGGCATCAGAACCGTTATAAAATCACCTCATAAGCTGGTTAATTTCGTAAGTGGTTTTCGTCGTGTTGGTGGCCTCAACACAACTTTTTTCTTGTCAGTACCATACGCTAGTAACTTCCTAATGGTAAAAGGTACTACTGGCAGCTCCATGCCATATATCTCAATAGGTGGATGTTTCTTAACAATAACTTACGCCGAGCGTGAATAGATGGACGTTGAGTGATGAAACTATCAGGAAATGATGTCCACTAACCCTACCTCTCACACATCCTCCTCGGTGTCTTCGAAATCTCTTACACCCCCATCAGAATCCCTAACTCTCCTGCATGCTCCAAAAGATCCTCATTCTTCACCACTCCTCAGCTCCCCTCCGGTGGAAACTCTGACAAGAAATTAGTGGTTTATGATAATGTATGTAGATCAGGAAAATGCTATTTTCAATATAGGTACATATGAACTCGTTTTATAAAATAAGTAAAAACCACGCATAGAAGTTTTGAAAAAAATATGAAGCAATTCGTACATAAAGGTTATGGGATGAAGTATAGAATAAAAAATTTTGGTTAAAAAATATGGCCATATGAAAGTGTGCAAAAAAAAACAAATTTGGTTGCCCTTTTGAGGCTTTACTGTTCACTATTATGCGATAATGCAAATGATCATATTTTCTAGAAAAAGTTACATGTGTATACTTCCCCTGATGATTTGCATGTAAGATTATTTTTTGGATTTATTTTAAACTTCTAGGTGCGCTTTTTATTTGTGTTTTCATTTTCGGGGTCATATATATATAGAACCAGGTTCCAAAAATTCCCCCTACATCACTGGTTTTTGTTCCAAAAATGGCACGTCAATCAAAAGCCGGAAACCGGGGTCTTTGGATTAGCACAGGTTTTAGCATAGGGGCGTGAATTGCACAATTTGCAGTTGAGGGGTGTTCTGTTGGACTCATTGAAGAGTTGAGGGGGGTTGGGTCAAATCGAGTTGTTCCCTTCGTGTTTGTGTAGGTGTCGCCTCCACCTTGTAGTGGCATATATGAGTTGACCACTTTGGAGATATGGCGTTCAAATAGGATGTATGTGCTTGCACTGAGATCGAAGGTGCACTAGGAAGCAGGGTGTTGATTGGGCAGTAAGTAGCTAGGTTTTTGAAGCAACTAGTAGACAAAATTAAGGATGGAGAAATAGTCCAGATAAGTGGGAGCTATATATATATAGGCCGGATCGGAGAAGGTGGAATGATCATACATGCATATAGACAGTGGAGCGAGCACCATGGCGTTGCACTCGGTCGCGGTCCCCCAGTTAATGGCGCTGTCGGAGCACACGTTTCGGACGGCAGAGGCAAGCAGCTCCTGTAGCAATACAACAGTCTGCATGCAAACAAGAGATGAGATGAGATGCCCATCTATCGATCCATATATGTGCATGCACCTGCATCGATCTGCATCATTCCAAGTTGGAAGTTGGGACCAATATGTACCTCTAGCTAGCTTGACCCACACCAGCATATATGCACCTTAATTCATTCATGCAGCAGTAGCTAGCCAGCTAGTTATAAGGAGGACAATAACTTTTAGGGAGCATCTCTTTCCCTCTCGTGTCGCTATAGGCCGGGGAGCTAGCAGCGTTTCTCATATGAGTTTGATGGCCCACTGTATGGCCATGGTTGGTGGTAGCTGGGTGAATAAGGGCGTGGATGCATCGTGCGGTCTCCGTACATTTTTTAAGCATACGCTTTGTGCCTCTCGAGTACGTTTTTTTCTTCTCGTTCTCTCTCCTCCGTGACAGCAAAAGCCTCGTGGCAGACCAAAGAGATAATTTTAACAGTCTTCCGCGCCAACCACCCCCACTACACTTGTAGTTAGTGTACACCTTGACCCGGTCATGATCTAGCAACCTTAGCTATATGTATCTTATTCGTTTTCGCGACGCAAGGAGGGTCAATCGACAAAAAAAAATACTCTCTCGATCTCCGTATCTGTAATGACCCATCTTGAACATATGATCAGCGAAGATCCGTATAAAAATAAAGTAAATGGATTCCACGCCCTTTTAGCATATAGATGCATTCATATTAACTTAGCTCGAAAACTCTGGATTTGCGGCATAAAGACCACATTGAATAAAAATTATGAGACCAACTTTCTCAAAACATCATCCTAATAATTTTATTAAGCTCTAAATACCTTTGAGAAACATCACCAAAATTTTCAAGTCAATTGAAGTTAATATGCATAATTAAACATATATTCTCCTTCGGAAAGAATCGAAAAACATTAATTCAATGAATTTTCTCTTCTCCAAATTTTGTGAAATTTCATATCTAAGAGTTACTAATATTTTCAAACTCAAATATGAATTTAAAAAAATTGAACTACTTGTAGTTCAAACCCTATTTTGGGCTATATTGCAGACAGCCCAAAATGAGCTATTTTAAGTTGAGAAGATTCAGGGATAATATACATATATTAAGGATGCCCTGAGAAGTTTTCTAAATTTTTACAACAACATTTGAACCCTCATTCAGCAAACCCTAGTTTAGAACAGGAAATAAAACTGAAAATAAGAAGGAAATTTCCCTCTTAACGCAAGGGCCCATGAGCTCCCTCTGCCAAGTTGCACCTGCCTTCTTCTCCCGCTTGCCGTCGCGGACGTGCAGGGCCCACCGCCAGGTCGCCACCGCTGCGTTCATCGGTCACTGTTGACTTCACCATCATCGCATCCAGCTAGCCTCGATCTCGGTTCCTGCCTTGAATGCACCCCATCTCCTCCTCCTTTTCCTATTGGAATGCGGTGTGGTCGCCGATCAAACCAGACCGTAGTATGGCCATTGTCCGTTTTGTCGGAACAGTAGTAATAAAGGTCAGCCGTTACAATTGGTAGTTAGGATCGGTTAAGACAAGTTAATCATTAATTAGCACGATTAATGCACTGATTATACCAACGTCATTATGATCAGCTAATACCAAATTTATTATATTAATTATTGTTAATTAACCGAGCTAAGACATAATTAATGCCCTAAGTATTCAATAACCAGTGGATTAGCTTATTAAGGGACCACATTAAATGAACTCTAAGCTGATGTGTGCATGACCTGTGGACCCCACTCCATGTAAAGACTATTTTCAATGCAAATGAAACCTTTGTGAGTATGAAATGTGGACCACCTACAAATAATCATTAAAATAATAATAATAAAATTAAAATTATGACATCTTAACCCCATCTGTAATAGAGTAGAGAAATAAATAAAAGGAAATAAAAATTATGCTAGAGTATGATAGGTGGGCCCCCACTATCAGTTGACCAGTCAATGTTGAGCAAAGGACCCATCTGTCATTTTCAGAGACTAGGACCCAGCTGAGTATAAACTTATTTAATATGATTTTCTTTACTAAGAAAAAGATAGAAAATGCTAAAAATTGATTAAACTTTAAAATTTTGTAGAAAATTCATATAAACTCCAAATGAGTTGATTCAAACTCATAATTTAATATGTGGAATTTAATTTAATAGGTTTCATTCATGCTACTGTTGTTGAAAATTTCTAAAATGCCCAACATGCCCCTAAAACCCTAGAATTGAAAAATAGTATTTAGAGAATCTAGCTTAACATTAAATTAAATATATTTTGCATCAAAGCACATGTAATAATATATAAATTATCATGACACCAAATTTCATTATTTCTACTGTCGTATAAAATTTGAAAATAAAGTAAGGTTAAGAAACCCAAAAAAAAGAATTGTCATATGAAGCTTAGAAAATTCACATATTTAGTTTTATAAATCCAAATTGAATTAAACCAATTGCATAGCTTCATAATTTAATTTCTTACATTTTAGGATGCATTTCATGCATAATTTCATCTACTCTCTTGCTGGTATTGATTGAATGCATCTTTTATCCATTTTTCGGTGTTTCGATGTTCTTGTCGATAGAGCCGGGCAACGAGGAATTTCACGAGGTTGATCCTTAGCTTGAACAAGGTATTATCAGCAAGGCAAGGTCTGCAAAAGCTCACCAAGATTCCTAACTGCTTATGCTGTGATTTTGGATGAGTGATCTGTTTGATTGCTTCTGAATTCATGTCGATGGTTGAAATGTTGATACACCATTAACATGATTGGGAATTGATAACTTGGATCCTGATATTGAATTGAACTTGGGACTGATGGTATCTGATCTGGTATGTTTACGGATGAGTCGAGGGTTGAGGTGACATATTGTAACGCCCGAGTTTTCAGCATGTTTTAAAACCCTGCATTTAGGTCCTATTAAAAAAAACCTTAATTCCCATTTCATCCACATTTTGACTTTGCCTTCTTCCCGCATCATGTCATGTCATATGGTTGAAAAACAAAGTCATGTCATGCGTATATGTGTATATACGCAGATGAAATAACCTTAAAATGATTCTCCGGAACCACCTATTCAAAACTTTCCAAATTGGACCACATATATGGAGATGCCCTAAACCCTAATTGTTTTCTTCATCGGCAACCTTCCAAAACCCTAATTCATCTTTTCTCCCGATAAAAGGTAAATCGTAAGGACATATAAGCATGCATGGTAATACATGTCTAAAAGTAGTATACCAGGCACCCAGTAGGACCCACAGGTCATAAATGTGGCCCCCGCCCTCTAAACCCTAACCAACACCCTTTTTCTTATTTCTTTTCTTTAATGTAGAAACCCTAATAGTATGATCTTATGTGAATTCCTTGCTCCAAAAATTATAATTTTTCATAAAATATGTGAGACTCATATGACCCTAATTATAAGATAATATGAAGATGCTCGGTGCAAAATATTTGAACAACATCTAAAATACAAACCAGGGCAGAAATGGCAATTGAACTACAACACCTAGAAATACTTCTCAGAAAAATCTCCAACGATTCTACAACCTACAAGAGACCTGTAGGACACCAATTATGAAAAAAATTGTTGTGGCCAGTTCAACTTTGCTGAGCACCTTCAACAGGGAGAATTCTGCCAAAAGGAACAATTCATGGTTTGATCTACCTAAAGTCCTGCGAAATTCATGAGATAATTCCTACAGCCTATCTAGCATGGCCGGAGACCAGAAAAGCCATAGCCTTTCTAGGGAAAGCTCCTTTTCCCTTGCTGCTGCCCTAACGCCCTAATCCGTGTCATGGGTGGCATGCATGCCATAGCTACATTTCTCCTTCTTTTTGCCTCATCTACTCCAGATCCCTTCTACACCCTATGATGCACCCCGTGACACGAATACTTTGGTAGGAAAGCGACTAGGCACACTGGGGCAACACCATGCCGACGTGCGCATGCGTAGACACGCTCTGGCCGTGTCCACAGCATGCGCACAACACACCCAAGCATGCCACTCCGCGTCCTCGCTGCTTCGGTATAGCTCCGCCGTGTCAGGCCGTGCCCAAGGCCTACCCTTTACTCCATAGTAGCTCACCACCGCGCTAGAGCTACCGGACCCCCTCCCCTCAACGTCCGTATCCACCTAGGCGGCAAGCCCCAACCCACCTCGTGCTTCCGCCTATTTAAACGAACCCCGAGCTCCAATCCTCCCTCAAACCTCTCCACTTCTCCATTAATCACTGCCTCCTGTTTATAGGTAAATTTGGCTTTGAGATTTATCCAGTTGGCCAAATTAATATTGCAGTTGGGAGTTGAAATAATGAATTAACAAAATTGTGGCTTTAGTATTAAACTTTTATACAGGCTTAACTATTGCTGCATACCCGAGTACTGGTGTTCCCGAGTACCAGGGCGTCGTCCGGATCGATTTGGACACCGAGCACCAGCGCGCCTGCATACCCGAGTACTGGTGTTCCCGAGTACCTGCGTCCCCGAGTACTGGTGGTCCCGAGTACCTGTGACCCCGAGTACTCGCAGCTCGAGTACCCATGTTCTCACGTCCCCGAGCACCGAGTGGATCAGCTCGGGAACTCGAATAGTCTTCCCGAGTACCAGCCGCGTCCCCGAGTACTAAGGTACTCACAGAAGACCCCGAGGTCCGCGTAGCCTGCTTCGACCCCGAGTATTGGAGACAAGTTGTGACGCCACTGGGTTGATGGGTTGATACACCAAGTCGATCGCATTCAAGTCTGCTTCCGACAAACAGGATCTTCGACTTGGAGATGTCAGGAGACTTCAACTTGGGAAACAAGGAACTGCGGAGAATTACACAGGAAAGTTAATTACGGATTCGGGAAGGTACTCGTGTGCAAGGAGGAGTTCTATTTAAAGATGATTACGCTAGGATCAGGATCCTTTAAATAAGGAAAGATCGCATATCTGTATTCGGTTAGAATCAGGAGTCCCGATCTCCTACGGAAAGACCAGCCGCCCTATAAATATGTAAAGGGTGACGGCCGATTGAGACATCCAACAATCGAGACAAATCAATCTATTACCTTTACCTTTTATTTTCTTAGCAGTAGATCTTTGCTGTTTTGCGCCGGAAAACAGTTGTTCCTTCTTCATGTTAGCAAGAAGATCTTTGTTGCTTTGCCTGGAAAGCAATCGTTTATCGTACACAAAAGTACGGTTGGCGACTCCACATTGCCTAGGTGTTCCGCGGATCCAATTTTCGCGCGAACACCTCCATCAATTTTAGTCCCAAGCCTTCTTCTCCCCCACCGGCAACGCCCTCCGCCACCTCGGTCCCGCACCAAATCAAATCATGCTAAGCCTCTCGAACTAATCAACCCCCACCATCCTAATCTCCATCCCTTTCTCTACCGGATTCACCCCTCAATTTCACTAGAGTGCGATCGAATCGAAGAACCTCAAAGCTCACCGCAGTTACCGCCGGAACCCTTACCGAACGGTCTCCCTGAGCAGTAGTGCACCCTGCTCCGACCGACAGGTGGACCCCTCAGGTTTTAAAGCCACCGAAGTGGTAAGTCGGGTCCCCGTCGCTCCCAGGTGGGCCGCGACCGCCTCCCAGGCCTACTGTCAGGTTAAGTGGAGGCGTACTGGGAAAGTACGCCTCCGATGTCACCCATTTCTAGCAGAGGGCCAGTCCGGTTCAGTCCAGAGCCGCTTCTGGTTTGGTTCAATCGGTTCAGGCCCTTCCTGACCGGTTCTCTAGGAGATTTTTCCAGTTCTCGGATTAGAAAAATAATTCCAACCTTTTTCATTTAGACACTTTTTGAAATTTCCAATTCTTTTACATAGGAACAGAGGAGATTTGATAATGCTTAAGAAATTGATATTTATTAAATTGCTAATGGACTTAGAAATATTTTCCAGAGCACTTTAGTTTAGAAGATGCATATTTTGAAGGTTAGTATTACCTCTGTAACCTAACACGAGCCAGGAAAAGAATATGATTTTGAATTAAACCCTAGAACTCGTGATTTCCTTTAGGAACTACTCATTATTTCATGACATGCATATATAGGTTAAAGGGGTTGGGTGGGTCGTGGGAGAGCTTTTGAAACCTCGACACTCACTCACCTTTGATCCAAATTATAGAACTAATCATCTTGTCTAAACCCTAGGAGAGGGAGGGACTCATTATCTTTTATTGCTCATGTATCCCGTACGAGAAATCTTTGACTTAACCTAAAACTCTAGTGACCTAAAATGCTTCCTAGGTTGATGATGTGTCATGAGCATCCCATGCGCACCATTTGGTTTTTCTTTGGAGTTCTCGACATCGCCATTTATTCGTTGTCTTCTTTAATGTATAGTTACCAACACATCGGATTCTCTCGAGGAGGATCCCAGACTTCAGCAAAATCAATTCTAGGAGGAATACCAGCACCCCAACTCGCCAGGCAAGCATCCCTGCCTTGATCATGTCGAACCGTATACGTTCAAACTTAATTATGTTGATTGCAAACCATGCATGCTATGTCACTATTTTGTAATAGACTAGGTACGACCTATTATTGCATGTTGTCAATATACCTTAGGAATAATCGCTCTAAGCGGCATCGTAATGCCATCGGGAACATAGGGTATGATAGCTTATGCTAGTGCCACCGTAGGGAAAACCAATTTTGGATATATATTACGAGGTACTTATTCTTGTGTAGGATAGAACCTCGAGGAGGTGTCTATTGTCCTAGGAAAGTTTTTTGTGAAAAGGTTTTCCAACGAAATCCTAAATCAAACCGGAGTTGATTTGGATCCGGATGGGAAATATAAGGTGGTGTTTGGAGGATGGTTATCGAAATGAGGATGCCATATGTGGCATCATTAGTAATCCGGTCCTGTATGGCTCGAATCAATTAAGAACCGAATCTAAGTGCCGCTCGGCCAAGTTTATATCGTACATCCACATGTCCTTTATGGGAAGGACTTGACCAAGTATTCTACTTGCTGCTGGCATACGAACCTGTAGGTGATAGGTGGAAAATGCAATGAGTGTATAGACTTGAAGTTGTTCGACACAAAGTGCCTTCTCGTGGTTTAACAAGTAGTGCAGGAATGGCTCATCTGGTGGGTTCGTCATTAGAGTTAAGTGGATGAAAAAGTCTCATTCTGTTACCCCTGTCGGTACACCTCATGAAGTGTATTAGTTAGCACTTGGCATCAAGGGATAACCACATCTTATGGGTAAAGCCGTACAGTCTCTACAGAGTGTTAAAAATCTATTCCAATAGCTGCGTCCGTGGTCATGGACATAACTTGGTTAAGCCACATATTGGTTAAACTATGCTTTGGTTTCAAAATATGGATCATGGGTTTAAGGACGCGGGCATCATGTGCCCGCAGTGTGCGGTATGAGCTACGGATTAGTAGCGGGAGCCGCAGAAGTATGTTTGAGGTCGTGTCACACGGCGGTGGTACGAAGTCTTGGTATTATAGCTCGATGTGGAGCTGTGGGGAGGTGGTAGCTGATTGCTATCGTCTCACTACGTTTGTCATTTGATGAGGTTTGCCAAATCACTTTCAAGCTATTGCACATTATTGATAAGAACTTACTTTTTGCACAATATGCAATCCAGGCTACTATGTCTTCCTTTAAAATAAACCTTGCATGCATATAGTCGTTATACACTCCTAGGGGATGCTGGCGAGTACATTCAATATACTCACCTAGCTTGTTGATTTGGCCAGACGAGGATGAGTACTTTTCCGAGGACGCTAGCGACTACGAAGGTTAGGGCTTACCCCAGTCGATTGCCTGTCAGGTATGGCATACGGATGGGCGTCTACCATGTGTATCTTATTTTTCCGCTGCAGAACTCTTTGAATTCGGCCGATAGGCCATATGTGTAACCTAAAGACCTTGCCAGTATTTGTATCAGACTCTGTATCGTTGTATGACTGTGATATCTAAGACAATTTATGTGTACTGGCTATTGATCATGGGACCAATATAGTAAATGTAAGGATTTATTCGGTCCTTAAAACCGGGTACTCCACACATATGCACCTAGTTGTCCTCCAGTCGATTCTTGCAAGATCGAAGGGTGAGGTGGCATATACACTCTAGTCATCCTCTAGTCGATTCCGGGTGCGTAACACTACTTTGTGGTCTTGGTTATGTCGTGATTCGAGGGGCGAGGTAGAGATTACCCCAGTTATCCTCCAGTCGAATCCGATTGTGAATTTATCCAATGGGCTAAGTCTCGATTGACTAGCTAGATGACGAAAGTGATTCTTGGTTGACTTTTTATGATAATTTTGGATGAAATATTGATGAATTACATATGCTTCCTAAGATGATTTGCTTATCGTGTCTATGGAATGAATTACATTTGCAAAGGGTTGATTAGTCTTACTTTATCAAAAATAATATTATTTCTACATAATTAAATTGATCAATATAAAATACAAGTGTACACTAAAACTTGTGAGCGCAAGATCTATCTACTCTAGAAACCAATTTCCAAAAATACGAGGGATACTATGAGGTGGAAAAATGTTAAAGATTACGAAGATCGTGTTCGCACGAAATTGGATCCGTGAAACACCTAGGTAATGGGAGTCGCCAACCGCACTTACGTGTGCGATACACGGATGCTTTTCGAGCAAAGCAACAAAGGATAACTATCGTACTTACGCATACGACGAGCGATTGCTTTCCGAGCAAAGCAACAAAGATCCTCTTACTTACGTGAAGAAGAAACGACTGTTTTCGGCGCAAAACAGCAAAGATCTACTGCTAAGAAAAGTAAAAAAAGGGTAAAAGTAATAGATTGATTTGTATCGATTGTTGGATGGTTCAATCGGCCGTCACCCTTTACATATTTATAGGGCGGCTGGTCTTCCCGTAGGAGATTTGGGCTCCTAATCCTAATTGATTACAAATATATCTCTTTCCTAGCTTAAAGGATCTGGATTCTACCGTACATGTGACTTTCCATACAAACCAAGATAGCCTTCCAAATCTAACTGCCTCGAACGCTGTCATCCAGACTCCTCTTGGCGCACGAGATATCCTTTCCAAACAAATCGGATTGACTTCCAAGTCTTGTGAGACTCTCCTTTATTGCCACGCTGCGTTTCTTGCGTCTCAAGTTGAAGTCTCTGGCGTCGGGTAAGTCTTAAAGAGTAGCGCCGTGACTCGGACCTGCTGAAGATGATCCTTCGCGAGTACTCGGGGACGAACTCGGACCGCTCGGGGATCCGCTGCATACTCGGGGATGAACTTGTACTGCTCGGGAGTCGGTTGAGTACTCGGGGAAAACTCCTCGGGACTTGGGAGCTTCTCGGGACTCGGCCACTCGGGGTCACCAGTACTCGGGGTCGATATTGCTCGGGGCCGCGAGTGTTCGGGGTCGATGGCGCTCGGGGACACCTCCGACTGCTCGGGTCTTCAATAATTTCTACGAGCACTTCGTATCTCCGGGATGCGACGAGCACTTGGGGGTACTCGGAAACGCTGCGAGCACTCGGCACCAAAGATACCGCGAGCGTCCAAGCCACTCGGCTGTATCAATCCTGCATTTAAGAGTGAATGCTGCATCCATACCGTTAGTTTTATTATATCAACTTCCAGCAAAACCTAATACTTAATTTGGCCAACCAAGTAAATCCTCGAGCCAAATTATGCTGTAAACACATGCCCCCCTGCTTTTTGGCATAATTGCATTTGCCAAAAACACCGTGAACTACACCATTGCTTAGGGCGATACTTATAAAGGACATATCGGCCATAGATTTTGTTAAGCCGTTTGCCACACACTCGGGTAATACCTTTTCAGATATTTCCCATTAAGAGCCTTAGATAACCATTCCCCTTGCAAAGATTCTACAAGATAAGAGTTCCCGGGGACGATCTCGACAACTCTATACGGACCCTCCCAACTCGGCGACCATTTGCCGAATTTGTTGTTCCTAGTTCCAATAGGTAAAATCGTCTTCCATACTAGGTCTCCTACCTGAAACGATTTTTCCCTTACTCTTTTGTTGTAAGCCTTAGCAACTCTCAACTTCTCCTTTTCGATTTCTCGTAAGGCTTTCAACCTTTCTTTCGAAACGTCGTCTATCTTATCTATCATCAAGTGGCAATAATCTTCAGCCGACAAGTCGTTTTGCCTGCCTATTCTAAGAGCTTGCAACTTAACTTCCACGGGTAACACTGCTTCCTGCCCGTACACCAACTCGAATGGCGTCACTCGGGTTGCCCCATGCTTAGATACTCGATGGGCCCACAGTGCTTCCGAAAGGACTTCATGCCACCTTCTCGGATGTTCCTCAATTTTCTTCTTTATTAACTTAATCAAAGTCTTATTGCTAGATTCAGCCTGTCCATTAGCTTGGGCATAGTAAGGCGACGAGTTCAACAACTTGACCCCAAAGGATTCGGCAAACTCACTGAATTGGCGAGACATAAAGAATGCCCCCTGATCAGTTGTCAGAGTGTGAGGGATACCGAACCTATGAATGATATGCTCTAGAACAAAGCTAATAACTTCCTTATGAGTTATATTTCTTAAAGGAACTGCTTCGGTCCATTTAGTGAAATAATCTGTAGCTACAAGGACGAAACGATGACCTTTCGACGAAGCAGGATGTATTTCCCCAATGAAATCGAAACCCCATCCTCTAAATGGCCACGGCTTTATAATAGGGTTCATCTTAGCCGCAGGTACTAATTGTATGTTCCCAAACTTCTGACATGCTTCACATCCTCTATAATACCGAAAACAGTCTTCTAACATAGTCGGCCAATAGAATCCTGCCCTCTTCAATAACCACTGCATCTTAGGAGCCGACTGATGTGTTCCACATATTCCTTCATGCACTTCTCCCATAGCTACCCTTGACTGGTCGGGATCTAAGCATTTCAATAATACCCCATCTATTGTTCGGCGATACAACTCGTCATTAAACAAGGTGTACTTTATAGCTCGCCGCCGAATCTTCCTATCTCTTGTTTGACTCGGATTTTTCAAATAACTAACTAAAGGTGCCCTCAAATCATGAACTTCTAAACCGCTTAATGACTCGGCAGCCTGTGTTAAACTGTTGCCCCCCCGAGTCGGTACTGGATCTACACGAGTCGGCTTCGACTTCCAGCAAGTCGGCCTGGCCCTTAACAGCAACGAGCATCGGCTCTCTAGATATGAAAAACTTTCCTCTTCTGACTTGGTACCCGGATGCTTGCTGTGCCAAGTGGTTGGCTCTGGAGTTCTCTTCTCTAGGCACATGGCTAATATTAAAAGTATCTAGGAGCTTGATTATATCTAAACATCGGTCTAAATAGCTATTCAGCAATCCATCAAAACACTGAAATTCTCCATTGACTTACTGAACTACTAACAATGAATCTCCAAAAGCATCTACATCTCTTACACCCATATCTATTAAGTTTTGTAAACCAAACAATAGTGCCTCATATTCTGCCTGGTTATTGGTGCAAGGATATTCTAGTCGGACCGATGATTCATAAATGATACTCTTTGGTGAAACTAAAACACTACCAATGCCTTGCCCGCTTCTACAAACCGATCCATCAAAATAAAGCTTCCATGGACATACGCTAACATAATTAACATCTTCTTCATCGCTAACCCTATGATCCACAATGAAGTCGGCGACAACTTGACCTTTCATGGCACGCAACGACTCATATGTTAAATCAAATTCTATTAATGCATAAGCCCATTTTCCAACTCGTCTGCTAAGAATCGGTTGTTGCAACATATACTTAATCACATCGACTTGGCAAGACACTATACATGTACTCGAAAGCAAATAATGCCGAAACTTGGTGCATGCGTAAAACAAGGATAAGCATAGCTTCTCGATGAATACGTACCGACTTTCGGCGTCGAGTAGTCGGCGACTTACATATGCGATGATGTGCTCCTTCTTGTCGACCTCTTGAGTTAGCACTGCGCCGAGTACTCTATCTTGTGCAGCAATGTATAGTCAGAACGGGACTCTTGACTTAGGTGCTCGAAGTACTGGAGGACTCGACAAATATCTCTTGATACTATTGAAGGCATCTCGCTGCTCTGCCCCCCAAGTGAACTCGGCTTCGTGTTTTAGCCGAAGCAAAGGGACAAATGATTCAATCTTACCCGCCAGGTTAGATATAAATCGTCTTAAGTAGTTTATCTTTCCTAATAAACTCTGCACATCTTTCTTGCATGTCGGTTCTCCTAACTTCCTGATGGCTTCTATCTTCCTAGGGTCAATTTCTATACCTTGTTCATGAATTATGAACCCTAAGAACTTACCAGCCGACACTCCAAACGCGCATTTGAGTGGGTTCATCTTCAACCCATACCGACGCATTCTCTCAAAGGCTAGTCGCAAGTCGGCTAAGTGGTGTTCACAGCCGTCTGACTTGACGACGATGTCATCAATATATACCTCTAACACAATGCCTAAAAGATCATGAAAGATCAAGTTCATAGCGCGCTGATACGTAGCGCCTGCATTCTTCAACCCGAATGTCATGACAACCCACTCGAACAACCCGACAAAACCGGGGCAACGAAAGGCAGTTTTAAACATATCCTCTTCGGCCATAAAGATCTGATTATACCCGGCATTGCCATCTAAGAAGCTAAGCACCTTGTGTCCGGAGGCGTCGTTTATCAACATGTCAGCTATAGGCATAGGATATTCGTCCTTAGGTGTGGCTTTATTCAAATCCCTGAAGTCTATACATACCTTAATCTTCCCGGTATTCTTCTTCTCGACCGGCACAATGTTTGAAATCCACTCGGCATATCTGCATGGCCGAATGAATCTTGCCTTCACTAGTCGGTCGACTTCTTCTTTGATGCGATCATACAAGTTAGGGTTGAAACGCCTAGGTGGTTGCTTGTGTGGTCTGAAGCCGGTCTTGATAGGTAACTTATGTTCGACCAGGCTTCGACTCAACCCGGGCATCTCTGTATAATTCCAAACAAAGCAATCTACGAATTCTTTGAGTAGCGCACATACCTTATTCTTCTGGCCGACTTCCATATTGGCGTTGATGAATGTTGGTCGGGACACGCCTCCATCGCCAATATCGACTTCTTCAAGTGGGTCGGCCGACGAGAACCCTTGTCCGAGCTTCTCCATGTCGTCAAAATCTTCGATAGTCTCATGCATATCGTTCTTGCCCGAACGATATTCCTCGGTGCGCCTTTGTAGCCATTTAATGCTATCTTCTTTATTCATTTATAAAGACAAATTATTAAGCCGAGCTATACAAGCCGGCTGTGCTTGTATCGGTACAAACCCGTCTTTACCGATACTGACATAGTCGTAGTCGGATAAATTCCTACCCGACAGACACTTCATGTCACCGTGCTGCCAATCGACTGTGGTCTCAGCTAAAGCAATGCAAGCCGAGTTGTCTGCTTCAATTACTTCGACATCCTCATCTACCCACTGGATTAAGCACTGATGCAGGGTAGAGGGGATGCAACAATTGGCATGTATCCAGTCTCGCCCCAAGAGCATGTTATATCGGCCTTTGACGTCGACCACGAAGAATGCAGTCGGCAGGGTTTTGCTTCCGACTGTAAGTTCTACCGATAGTATGCCCTTGGCCTCGGATAGTTTCCCTGAGAAACCGCTGAGCCCCATGTTTGTCTTCATCAGCTCGGATTCCTTTCGGCCTAACTTGGAAAACACCGAAAGTGGCATGATGTTGACTCCAGCGCCGCCATCGACGAGCATGCGGCCGATCGGTCTCCCATCGATATGGCCCTTGATGAACAGAGGCTTCAGGTGCTGCCCGTGCCTCTCCGGCTTCTCAAATGTAGCAGCACTAGGTCCGAGTAGAAGCTCTGCGACCTCCGACTCGGGGGCGCGGAACTCGATAGGCAACTCGAACACCATGTTGATGTCCATGTCGGCGGGTACCTCCCCGACATTATTGATGGCAGCATCATCTTCTTCCTTTGCAATGCGCTTCTCCTTCCAAGTCATCTTCGCGGGTTTCATTGGCCTAGCTTGGTTGAACCATTCGTCGCGCTTCTTCTCGACGAGCTCCTCCCTGAGCTCGAGTGCTCGCAGCCGCTGGACCCTCCGCTTCTGAGAATGCGTGAGTCCTGTGGGGCACCATTGCGGCTTTGGTTTTGTTCCTGGCTCAACCGACTTGATCTTCTTCGCCTGTTGACTTGGCGCAGATTCGATGTTTGTTTTCCGCGCGTCGGGTCCCGCTGCATTGCTGGATTCTGGCTTGTCCGAGTCATGTACTGTGCCGAACCGTACATGCCAATTTCCTGATTTGTCTGACTCGGATTGGGTCGCTGTGTGGTTGCCGGGTTCGGACTCGACGTGCTTGACTGGGACCCAGACCTGCTTAGTCGGCGACTTACTCCCCTGAACCTTTCTTGGGGTCGCTGGCCGACTTGGTACGTCAGGTGCTTCGCGCTGAGTGGCGAGTCGGTTCCACGCTCGGGTTCTTGACTCGAGCCGAGTTTTTTTCCCGTGGGGCTGTTCTCTGAACCCGGGTCCGGCCGGGATTCAGCTCGGCTGAAACATGCCGATTGGCCCAACAGGGTGTAGTGCCCAAGGATTGAAACCCCATGGGGGACACGGCGGGTAGAAAGTGCGCGCGCTTTCCCAGCATGCCGGACCTGTGGCGAGGTATGGTGGTTGTACGTAAGAACCTTCCTGCCAACACTCGGAACCACCAAAACCTCGTCGGGGAGGAGACCTGGGGCGCTTGGCTCCTCCAAGCCGGGTGAACACATTGTTGATCGTGTATTTATCCAACAACCGTTTTATCGTCGGCTTTGACTTCGCGGCTTGACTCTTCCCTCGATTAACTTTCCAGACACCGACTTCTGGATTCTTTGGCTTGATCATCTTTGGAGTCGGCGAGGAGTTCGAGTTGGTTGTTCCTGGAGTAGGAGAGGGACTCGGCTTGATCATCCTTGGGGCAGCATTGTCATCAATGATGACGTTCTTCCCTTTTGTGGACTCGGCCTGATTTGACCAAATTAACACTTTCTTCTTCTCCAAGTTGATCACGTTGATTGGGAAGGGATCACTGTCAAGTTTCATCTTGGTGCTCTGAGCAAATGTCAATCGTCCGTCATTAATGGCCGATTGCACCTGTCGACGAAACACATTGCAATCGTTAGTAGCGTGAGAAAAAGAGTTATGCCACTTACAATATGCTCTTTTGCCCAATTCGTCCGCCGACGGGAATACGTGCCCTTCCCTTACTCTAATCATATTTCCCTGCAGGAGCATATCAAAAATCTTGTCGCATTTGCTAATATCGAAAGTGTATCGAATCTCCTCTTTCCGAGTGGGTGTAGGCCTGAGGGCTGGACAAGCAAAGGGTTTTGACTTGGGCGCATGAACCCACTCGGCAATGCATATGTCAGCGTTGTCCTCACTGTCCGAGCTGTTCTCGTAGGTTATAACGTTGATTGCCGACTTCTCTTTCGCTTTGCCCTAAGCATCCCCGAACCGGCTATATGTTTTGACTTCCTTAGCGCGGTTCTCCTGTGCTACAGCCTGTTGAGCTACTTGGCTAATGCTTAGGAATTCTTGGCCCTCTAGTCTGTCCTTAATATGGGCAAGCAAACCCGAAAAAGCGAGGTCGGCAAGATCATTCTCGTTTATATTTAAGCTAAAGCACCGGTTCTTAACCTCTCTGAATCTTCTAATGTAATCACAAACCGGCTCATTGTACTTTTATTTAACCATCGTCAGGTCCGAGAGTCTGAGCTCGGTCTCACCGCCGTAAAAGTAATCGTGGAACTGCGGTTCTAGTTGCGTCCAAGACGTAATAGACCTAGGAGCAAGTGAGGTGAACCACGTGAAGGCAGTACCCGACAATGACAAGGGAAAGAGCTTTATTCTATAGATATCTGATGTGCCGACTTCACTACTTTGCGCCAAGAATTGCCCTATATGCTCAAAAGTCGACCTATTGTCCTCCCCTGTGAATTTGACAAAATCAGGGATTCTGAACCCGCGGGGGTATGGCATTGTGTCGTAACACTCGGGGTATGGCTTTAGGTAACCACGAGATCCATCCTTAGGTATTACGCCGAGTTCCCTGAGAACTCCGGCGAGTTGATCCTTGAAGCTCATATCGGCTAGCGGGGTACGTGAAGTCGGCTGCGGTAACTCGGGTTGGACTTGTTGTGAGTTAAAGTACGTTTCTGGGACCGGCCCATGGGGGACTCCGGTACCGAGAGGTGGGATAGGTGGTGTGTTGTACGCGACTGTTTGATAGTATGGTTGTGGGATGTTCGCGCTGAGGCTCAGACTTCGGTCGTTATTGGAAGAACTCTGAGGCGCCGAAGTCGGATTGACAGAAGTCGTGATCACGGGGGCGACTTCTATCCGATGATCGACTCTGTCATGGTCAGGGTACATCGGCTGTGTATTCCGATGCTCATTGTGAACTTGTAAGGCTGTGGATCTAACCTGACCCGGCAGACTACTCTGTAAGTCCTTAGCGAGTTGCTCCATGAACTCGTCAAATCGGCTATTCATTACTCGAGCGAATAATTGTGCCGATTTGTCCATCTCGGTGCCATGTTTGCTGGCTACCGACACGTCGATTAGATGAGCAATTTCATCAGGACAAGTCGGTTTACTTACCTCGGGTTTGGGCGCAGGAGGTGGACTCGGCACGACTACCTTTTTGATGACGCCGTTTCTCGTCTTCTGGTAGCCGGCCAACTTTTGCCGGAGTCGCTCCGCCTGCTCCTCTTCAAGTTGTCGTTCGATCTCCCGCCGTTCATCTTCAGATAGGTCGTCGAGCGTGACGGCGATGATCTTGTCCGGGTTGACGATGCTTCCGTCTTTGGAGTCGGGATTCATCGTATAATCTTCTCTTCTCTTCCCCAGCGGAGTCGCCAATTGTGTTCGCACGAAATTGGATCCGTGAAACATCTAGGTAATGGGAGTCGCCAACCGCACTTACGTGTGCGATACACGGATGCTTTTCGAGCAAAGCAACAAAGGATAACTATCGTACTTACGCGTACGACGAGCGATTGCTTTCCGAGCAAAGCAACAAAGATCCTCTTACTTACGTGAAGAAGAAACGACTGTTTTCCGGCGCAAAACAGCAAAGATCTACTGCTAAGAAAAGTAAAAAAAGGTAAAAGTAATAGATTGATTTGTATCGATTGTTGGATGGTTCAATCGGCCGTCACCCTTTACATATTTATAGGGCGGCTGGTCTTCCCGTAGGAGATTTGGGCTCCTAATCCTAACTGATTACAAATATATCTCTTTCCTAGCTTAAAGGATCTGGATTCTACCGTACATGTGACTTTCCATACAAACCAAGATAGCCTTCCAAATCTAACTGCCTCGAACGCTGTCATCCAGACTCCTCTTGGCGCACGAGATATCCTTTCCAAACAAATCGGATTGACTTCCAAATCTTGTGAGACTCTCCTTTATTGCCACGCTGCGTTTCTTGCGTCTCAAGTTGAAGTCTCTGGCGTCGGGTAAGTCTTAAAGAGTAGCGCCGTGACTCGGACCTGCTGAAGATGATCCTTCGCGAGTACTCGGGGACGAACTCGGACCGCTCGGGGATCCGCTGCATACTCGGGGATGAACTTGTACTGCTCGGGAGTCGGTTGAGTACTCGGGGAAAACTCCTCGGGACTTGGGAGCTTCTCGAGACTTGGCCACTCGGGGTCACCAGTACTCGGGGTCGATATTGCTCGGGGCCGCGAGTGTTCGGGGTCGATGGCGCTCGGGGACACCTCCGACTGCTCGGGTCTTCAATAATTTCTACGAGCACTTCGTATCTCCGGGATGCGACGAGCACTTGGGGGTACTCGGAAACGCTGTGAGCACTCGGCACCAAAGATACCGCCAGCGTCCAAGCCACTCGGCTATATCAATCCTGCATTTAAGAGTGAATGCTGCATCCATACCGTTAGTTTTATTATACCAACTTCCAGCAAAACCTAACACTTAATTTGGCCAACCAAGTAAATCCTCGAGCCAAATTATGCTGTAAACAGATCGCTTGCCATCAGTGTAGAGATTCTATATTATATCTAAATTTATCATTCTCAGGTGTTAGGTCTAGAAAAGCACTGAGTTCCAACACTTCAGGTCACAGTACTAAGATCTTTGTATAAATTTATAGTTAAAGATCCGTTGAAACGTGTGTTTCAGCGCAGGCCGGCACGGCGCCGGTGGGCGTCATCAAAGGGCTTCAGAGCACGCAGCGTTAACGAAGTGGTTAGAGTTAGGTAAATAGCAATTTCTCATCCTTAATAGTATTTAGTTTGAAAAAAATCCTTATTCTTAAAAGATTAAAATAAGAAATTTTGTGGTTAATGGGGTAGCATCACTACCTCAGAAAACACTTCTGCTGCACGATCATCACTGACGGGCACGAGGAGGCCCGTCACTTATTAGAGTAAACACTGATGGGTGCGTTCGGGCCCGTCTGTACCTGTGATGCAGAAGGCAAGGCAGCCAACTTCTACTGACGGGCACAATATCCGCCCGTCAGTAGAAGAGGGCGGAGACGAGAAACTTGGCATCTCTACTGACATAAACCTTCACTGACGGGCGAGCCAAAATCGCCCATCAGTGAATGTATCACTTCCACTGATGGGAAGCAAAGGCTCATCAGTGGAAGTTTTCTCCAGAATAACTTCCAGGGCATACTTATCGCTGACGGTCTACTTTTTTGTGCCCGTCAGTGATAGTTCTGCACTTACATAAGGGAGACCGCGCCAGCAGCTGGCCGTTGAGCTCGCGCGCCTCAACACGGCCAGCTGCAAGCTCCGGTGATTCAGTGGAGATTTAGCTAGGCTGCTGTTCTCCTTCCTTGTCCCCCTCCTCCCTCTCCTCCCTCCCTCCTCTAGATCTAGATCTAGATCTAGATCATTAATTAATCCTCTCCTTCCTCCTTTCTACCTCTTTTTTTCTCTCTCTCTCCCTCTCCTCCTCCCTCCCTCCCTCCCTCCCTCCCTCCCTCCCTCCTCCTCCTCCTAGATATACAATCTATATGTAGATCTCTTTTAATCCTCCTCCCTCCCTCCTCCCCCCTCCACCCATTTTCCCCTCTCATAGACGCGTTCGTCATATCCCACAACCCGCAATGGAGCCAGGATCAGTTCAATAATTTCATACACGACCTGGCCGACAATAAGTACGACTGGAGGAAGGACTTTGCCCGCATCCAAAAGACCTTCGCGTACGTTATCAATAACGAAGTAATTCGGCCAAGCGGTGATTTCTACGCGGGACTTCAATTACCCGCTTACCGCCGCACTGGAAGTCCTAGCCAAGCGTCGTAGACGTAGAGTAGGGCTAGTGAGAATAAACATTGTTAAATTCATTGGTTTGTCATTTTAATTTATTGTAAATTAGCTTGAATGAACTTAATATTTGTGATATTAATTGCTATATATGCTTAATATTTGTGATACTAATTGCTATATTCAGATTTGAATACTAATTGCTATATTCAGATATGTCACACCCTAATTTTTTTTGAAACCTTGCATGTCAATATAACCGTATGTGTTTAGCACAATCTGAACTTGCATGCACTCATTAACCCTAACCCCGCCACACACGCACCTCTATTGAACCAAACTCTAATACCAAAAATACCCTAAAGCAACATATGCACCGTATGCACCGAGGCCCCGCGGCACCCTGCAATCAAATAGTCCCAAGCTGAGGCAGGAGAGCTTCGGAGATTTCCCATATGCCCTCCACCCCTTGCCACACCCCGGAACCCTAATTCCAGCTCCTGATTCCCCTACGTCCCATTTAACCCAATTCTTCCCAAAAACCCTAATCGCGAAATCTACCACCTCTCGGCTATTCCAAAAATTTCGAAATAAATCGTGAGACAACCTAACAATATACCTAACTCAATTATAACATAAAATAATGAGGTCCAATTCAAAGATATTCATATACAAAATTAGTAAACATTAGGATAAAAAGGAGTGTTGCACTATATCCTACAGAATTAAAACTCCAAAAATTTCCTTAAATCTCCACAATGATCCTTACGTTCCTAGGAGTCCAAATATCCAAAAACATGAATGCCTCGTGTTCAAAAATCCACCGCTGCCGACACCGAGACACCTTTGAGTAAATCGCTTCTCCGCATAAAAATGTTGGGCAAACCCGCAAGGCAAGGCACTAGAGCTACACTTCAGGACTTCTTTTCAGTCATTCAGCTCACCAAACACATTTACTCTCTTTGGTTCCTTTCCATCCTATCATCTACAAGGGGAAGCCAACCAGAGTCAGCACTGACATTCACAAATATGCAGTGCATAGAGTACAGAGCGGTGCCTAACTCCTCTGGTCATTTGGACTCGTGCACAGAAACCCCCTTGGCATGATAGCACGTGACCAACTTCACCCGGGCGCACCCTGGCGCCCTCATGCCGTGCTGGACACGCACCGGAGCGGCACGGTGCCAGCCCGGCAACCGTACAGCACAGCTCGCCGTCTCCGCCACGCCACCACGAGCTATGGCCGACTCTCCATCTCTCTATGGCCACAACACTGAGCCAATCACGTCGGGTTCTTTCTACCACCGGCAAACAGTGGCCTCACCAGCACCGACCCAAGGCAGCTCCGGTCATGTCCTGTCATCGCATGCAGTAGCCATGGCCAGGCCACCCCGCCGCCAAGCTATACAAGCTGCTCCCGAGTACACTTCTTCGCCAAGTCTTCCCTCCTATCTTTCAAGCAGCCGATAGCCAAGCTTTCCCCGTTTCAATTTCCACCGCCACCGAACCCGCCAGCTGCAGCCATTTCCCAACCCACCAAGCTCTCTTTTCCTCTCCCAAGCCACTACTCAGCTCTCCCCTAGCTCAAGTCCACCGGAATCACCGCCCCAAGCTCACCCGAGCTCAACTGCCAAAGCACCGGAGCCTCTAGACAACCCTAACCGCCGACCGTCCTAACCGCCGCTGCCGACAGCCTTTGTCTGAGCAGCCAACCGAACACCCGAGTTCACCCCCCACTGGTCCGACCCGAGCTCAGGTAAGTAGGCCTCACCAACGCGTGGGCCAAGGTAAGGGCGAGGCCCACCTTGGTAAGCAGCCGACGCCCGGGGAAATTTCCTGCCTCCTCTTCTTTTGATGCGCAGTAATTCGGTCCGAATCCAATTCCCCGTGTCCAACGCTTTAATACGCAGCCACTTGGTTCCATTTCCGACACGTTGAAGGCGCCTGAGCGCTGTCGGAAGCGCATTTATCTCAGTCTAAACCGGCTCCAGAACCGGGCAGCCACCGGTTCGACCGGTTCATGCCCCTCTCGACCGGTTTTTGCAAACTAATTTTCCTGTTTTGGAAAGCCAATAAAATTTGTCAACTTTTGGTTCAAACACATTTTCGCAATTCAAAACCTTTTTACATTAAAGCAGTATAAGATGGAGATAGAAGCATTCTCTCCTTTCCTTAGTAATCACATGCATTGTATATCCGGATTCCTAAAGCACCCAAATAAATCTCTAAAGTACCCGAGGGATTATTAGGCAGATAAATTTTGAAATTCCAATGTTAATGGCATATTTTTCCTAACTCTAGGGCACCGTCATTTTATGCGAGATAAATGCATATACCATTGTCTAAGTTATTTCTTGTGCCCTTAAACTTAAGCCCTAGAACCTCGGAACTCTACCACTATTTTAAACCCATATATATACACTCTCCCCGGTTCCTGCACCTAACTACCGGTTGATTTAACAACTCCTCTGATGAAATGGCAATCGACCTTTCAAAACCCTAAACCCTAACTCAACCTTAATATCGTTATTCTCTCTTGAGAATGCATATTGTTTGAATTTTGTTGGAATTGTTTATTTGCTTCTTATTCGCCGGTTTTCCCCGACGTGTAGTTAACAGAGTGACATACGTACGCCAGGAGGAACCGGATTCACCCCCACCTTCAGAGCAAGAACCAGAACTGCCAGGCAAGCATTCCCACTTTGATCATGTTGAATCCTATATGTGTGAAAACTAATTATTTTATTTGTGAACATTGCATGCTATGTGAATACCAATGTTATTTTATGTAGACTTAGTTATTTCCTGTAATTGCATGAAACCTAGGTTTGAATGCCCGACCCTCGTAACCCTAGGAATATTTAATCAGTTGTGCTACAACTGCTAGAAATATTAAGGCTATAGGCATTAGCCACGCTTAGCCCTGCTGTAGATAAAAACTAAGTTTTGCTCCAAATTTTACAAAACTCCAGTGGGATACGGGAAACAAAACCCTCGGGTAGCTCGTGCTATCCGAGGTGGTTTTTGAAAGGAAAGTTGGTTAAAGCCCCAAATAAAAGAGGAGATGATTTTGGTTCGGGTGAGAATGATAAGGGATGTTCGGGGATGTAGAGCATCGGATGGAGCCATATTCGTCCGGGACGACATGGGGTCAGAAAATGGAGTCTTGCTCGAATCAGTCAAGGACCGAGCCTAAGTGCCGCTAAACCAGTTCCTCATCGTACGTCCACATGTCCTTTATGGGAAGGACTTGGCTTGGTACCCCGGCAAGCATTAGAGTATGGACCCGTGGGAAGTAGGAAGTTTGTGACTAGGTGTTTAAAGTCCTAGAGACCCACTACCGCTGGGCGTTTGGATGTTGATCGACACAAAGGTGAGGAGTCCCATTTTCGGGGTCCAGGACACGAAAGTTGGGTTACTCACTTAGCGGGTCCAGCTCTAGTATGGAAGTGGGCGAAGGCCTCGTTGTAACCACCCTACCAATACACTTCGTGAAGTGTATCCGTTAGTGCTCAGCAACAAGGGTGAATTTACATCTTGTGGGTAAAACCGTGCAACCTCTGCAGAGTGTTAAAAACTATTCGAATAGCCGCGTCCTCGGTCATGGACATGAACTGGCAAGGCCACACACTGGTTAGACTAAGTTTTGCTTGTGAAAACTTGGAAAAAGGGACTAAAGACGTGGGCATGACGTGTCCACAGAGTGCAATTTATGCTACACGGCTGGTAGCAAGGAATTGCTGGAGGAGGAGGCTAGCCGTGCTATCCGGGATAACACAGGCTAGACATGGAGATGAGGAGGCTCGCTATACTATCCGGGATAGTGCAAGCTGAGCGTTAGGTAGAGAAGCTAGACATACTGCCCGGGGTGGTATGGTCTGAGCTGTCTCGAGGATTGAGAAAAGGAGGTAGTCGGGTCTACCTCAAGAGAAGTTCTTTTCGCTTTAATTTAATCAGTTTTATCAAACTGCTTTTGAACCTAATATTTCTGTATTTAAATTGAGAACTTACTTTCCCGCACAATAACCAACTTAGGTTAGAGCTATTCCTTGATTTATTCCCTGCATGAAATATTGCCATATACTTTCTCCTGTGGGAATAGCTTGCGAATACATTCAAAGTACTCACCTGGCTTGTTGATTTGGCCAGAAGAAGATGATGAGTTTTGCCTTGACGAGGAGGACACCGACGTCGAGGGCTAGGGCGTTTCCCCAGTCAGTTGCCTGAGGGTTTGGCATATTAATGGGTCTACCTACGTGTTTTCTTATGTTATTTCGCTACAAGACTTTGATTCGGCCAATAGGCCATGTTCTGTTAAAAGACGGCTTGCATTGTATAATATTCGGTAATGTATGACGTTGTTATCAAGTTCTTATGTGTACCGGCTACTAATCCAGGGACCGGTACAGTAATCACAGGAGCGTATCCGGCCCTAAAACCGGGTGCGCCACAAGATATGAATACTAATTGCTTCATATTTCTATTTAAAAAAAATATAAAAATAGTTTCACTGACGGGCAACCTCCATGCAGCCGTCAGTGGAAGCATATAACGCTGATGGGCGGGTATTTATCGCCCGTCAGTGAAAGTACCCCCAGGCTACCACCCGAGCAGCACTGGTAGGTTCTTCACTGACGGGTAATATACACCCGTTAGTGAAAAATACACTTTTTCTGACGGGCTCTCCGCCCATCAGTGGAAGTAGAATTTCCACTGGCAGGATGTTACTGACGGGCTCCAAACCCGTGAGCGATTGCTGTTTTGCGCCCATCAATGATGATGTCTCCTGAGGGAGTGCATGCACGTGGCCGACCCTTTAGCTTATCCGGCAATTTGGACTCTGGGCCTAATTACCTCCTCTAGTATACATTACTGTTTCATAATCACGTAGTCCTTTTTAACATGATTTTGAGATTCGTAAAACTTTTTAAAACAGGATGTATCGAAGTAAAACTCACTAAACATGCGTCGTAGATTTAATAAGAAAGGGACGTGACCTGAGCTGTCTTGTGTTTCGGGAACCGCAAAACAAGTATATGCTGCGTAGTAGATAGTGGATTACTTTGGGGATTCGGGAAGTGCTGGAGTTTCTTTGGCTACTGTAGAATTGCAGGTATCCACTGACTGTTACCAATCGAATCAACGTTCAGCAAGGCAAGGCAAAGGCAAAGGCAAGCATGCAGAGTTTTTCTTTTAAATATATTTTTTTATTTAGAAATTTTGAAAATAATATCATATTTAAAAAAATTATAAAACTAGTCTCAACCGCCATCAGCCCTGACGATTAGGGCGTAACCGCCATACACTGTGACGATATGAGTCAATCGCCAGCCGCACCGACGATTCAGTATGGAATCACCAAGCCGCGTGGCGATTGACCGTAATCGCCACTGGGGATGACGATTGGGCCTAAATCACCAACGGACGTGGCGATTGGTCCCTCTGATTATGTAGCCAGGGCGCTAGCACCCTGTGTCCTGACGGTTACGGAGAGTAACTGACTATCGTCACCAGGGATGGTGATTGCACCATATCGCCACCCTGCGTGGTGATAGCACTTAATGTCGTCGGTGCGGCTGGCGATTGACCCCTATCGCCATGAAGCGTGGCGGTTGCGCCCTAATCGTCACGGCTGGTGACGATTGAGACCAGTTTTTGTAATTTTTTTGGATGTGGTATTATTTCTAAAATTTATGAATAAAAAAATAATATTTTAAAAAAACTTTGTCTAAGTCTATATATATCGGCACATCTCTTTCACCGCGTCATCCGCTCGCAATTACCACTTGCATGTATGGCCATGGTTTAAATTGTTTGTATATATAGCAAGTCGATCTTGTCGTACGTGTATGATATATAGAAACTGCGCGCCATTGAACCTAGACATGCATGCACTTATTAACAGAATGCCAAGAGCTCCGTACATACACTGACATACATACTACCTTGGCACACATGCTTGTCAACTTTAGCATAAAAGAAACTATAGCCATGCCACCCACAAAATACAAAGATAGCTACCCAAAACCTGTCATCGCTGAACGCCAGCACACCTACGCCCAGGTCGAAACACTAGCCAAAACCATCGTCGTAGGAGAGAGAAGCCAGCTCTATGAAGAAGAGCAGAACTAGGATACACGTATGACAAAGTAGTTGGATAGCCGCCTACACCATCACCGGAGACGCCCCCGCCATGCCGAGGAGACACCCCAATGGGCAAGCCAAATCCAATGTAACCGTACAGCAAAAGTGGAAGGATCCCCGATAGAGCCAAAACTATGCCAAGTTGCCCACTCCCTGGGCACCGAACCGCCACAAACCTCCATCCCACACCGGCTCCTAGGGCCGCCGCATCGGCACCGCCTCTCGAGACAGCTACCTCGAAGTCCACCACCTACTTGCAGGCCACGACGCCACGTGGGGCCGAACACCCCACGACCCTAGCCACGCAAGTGCATCGCCTGCAGCTCACAGTCACCACATTGGTATCCGGGGATGCCATCCCAACATGCTTGACCAGCTGAGGGTCCACCAGCTGAGCCGACGCCACCCTGCAGCACCTGGCCATGACTCTACCTCCTGGAGCCACCTCCATGCCGCACTCTGAGGCCGCCGTCCTGGCCTCCTCCGTCTCACTAAAACCAGCAAGCCCGTCCACCAAAACGCCATATGGATCTCCGTCCCGACATACAGGCCACTGGCCAGCCAGGTCTGCTCTCCATCTGCACACCACGCCATCCACGCGCCTGTTAGCAACACTGCAACAAGCCACGGCATGCCGGCCACATAGCGCAAGCTGCTAGATCTTGCGCAAAATGCCAGATCTGGGAGCTGTGCGACCTCGCCAAACCTGTTGCCCCAACCCCAATATCCACCTCCCAAGGGGGCCACCGCCTGCCTCCACTATTTTTTCATTTCTTTTATTTATTTTTGCTTCCTCAACGATACAAGAAGATAATTTTATTTCTCCTGGCTCTAGCTCCATCTATCTATACATGCACAATTCTATCAAAAATTTCTTTTGATTTATGGAGACATCGCTAACCAAAGTTTAGAAGGATTAACACTGCACATCCTATAAAGATGTACTTCCTCCGTTCGTAAATAGCTATTGTTTTACACATTGATACGATCTCGAATATGTATATTTGACCATTTTATGTATATATTAGCAAAAAGTTATGAAAAATTATATTTTTGATACTACTTTCACCTCACTAATCTAAATATTTTTTAAACTATTAGTAGTCTAAGCTAGAACATTTTATTATAAAAAGTTAAAAAAATATAACGCATGTTTTCTTAAACGCTCATCTATTTTCGAAGGTAGCTAAGACCAAAGTGCAAATCAAAATTCATACTCCACCGGATAAGATTCCCCGCTCGATCGTTGTTTGTTGTATGGTTTGGTTCTCAACTCGTAGAAACCGAAATGTTAATCCTACGAGCAGTTGTGAATCTGGCCCAAGGGGAAAAAATGAAGTATATATATGGCGGCTAGCTGATGCGGTCTGGCAAGAACCGATGGTTGGGCCAAGCCATAACTGGCCCTTTTGGTTGCTTCACTGGCCCTTTTGGTCTACGACCTACGCAGCGATCATCGGTCTCTACATTAATCTTCTTTATGCGTATCTGCACCCATACAAAAAAACAACGATCTATTTTTTTAATTTTAACTGTCTCAATTTTTTACTGTAATTTCATAATTCTGGTTGTGGATAAAGATTAAACCCTCCTCTAATCACTTCTATACTTATTATTACCTGCTAATTATAATTATTGCCTCTTAATTACTCTATAATTTTATTTTTTTAGCCAAGAATTATTTTTTTCATGCTTAAAGGTTTATTTAGTTGTGCTATTTTCTTATTTAGAAAAATTTAGCGCTCACACTTTCAACACAAGTTTAATTATGATCATTTCTTTCGAATATATGTTGTAGAAAATATGCATTACACACATGCGCGGTGTTGCTAGTTGATAAATAAGGTCTCTTCTTGTATATGTACCACCGGTTGTTACGCAACAAGATAATTGTGCCAAGAATGAAGGATCCAAACCAGATACAGATAGATAATATGTGTGTCTTGTCCTGTATCGTCTGAATTATTTGCACTGTGCTGGCTTGTACCGTTGTACGGAAAGTGGGGCCCAACAGTTAGCCACTTGCACTATGTTGGGCCGAGACTGCAACCAGCCCTCCTTTTGCCCGAGATTCCATCGGGAACTGTGGGAAGTTGCACGATTTTCTCTGAAGCCAAAAGTAAAAGAAAATGATATCCGTAAGAATTCAAGAAATTTCCTACCTGGTTATGTTTTTTTTTGTGTAGTTGTCTGGAGCGATGAACAGTTCACCCAGGGAGCTAGTATATATTCAGCAATTTCACTCAAGCTGGTTCGACACCTGAGCTTTAGTAAGCTCGTTTGGAACAATTCAAAAATATGTGTTTAAGGGTTTTACAAAATTTTGAAAATATTTCCACGTGTAAATGTAGGGATACATAACTACTACACAACACACCGTCACGGACGGTTCAAAAACCAACATTAGGGATGGGTTTCTCAACCGTTTGTAAGCTCTAAGAAAGTAGATCACATATGGTTCTCAATAATCATCTATGATGATAAATTTCGAAAAAGAATTAAGGTTGCCAGCCGATGTTGCCATCGGACCACCGATTTCTATGTTGCCGCGTTCCCAAGCAACTGCTCGACCAGGGACCAGGCAGAGGAGACTGCAACCGCACAGCTCTGGCGGCGAAGACGGCGACTGAGCCCTCTACCAAGCTATAGGATGGGCCCCTCTTCCGATAGCGCCCCCAAGATCCGCAGGCCAAGCCATTCCTCATGCTCCGGGACTATGCGCTATCACCTGATCCGGCTACCTCGAGCTCGGGGACGATGCCCTACCGTGGAACCCAGCCGCCTCGAGCTAGTGGACAGTGAGGTCATTGCACCATGTTGACATATCAGCTGCCGCCACCCACACCACTATCGTCGGATCCATGACATTGTCCCTGTTCCCGACCTTGGCCTCTGACTTCTTTCAAACCGCCCTCGGCACCTGGGGAGAAAAGAAAGGTGCGGGAGAGGGAGAGAACAGAGGGCGACGATGGGTGAAAGAGAATAGGGGGTGGCCGAGGGGAGAGAACATGGGAGACAATATGTTGGAGGGAAAGGGAGAAGAGGGTTCGGGAGAGGGGAGAACAGAGGACTGGGGTGGGGAGCCAGGAGCGGGCAGGGAGTGGGGATGTGGTGCCAGAGTTTAGTATGTGGTGGGTGGTGTGGGCTTTATAAGCCTTATGTATTAAAATCATAGACGGTTTGGGCCAATAGCCGTTCGTGATGGCCCACATATCACATATGGTTTTATTTTAAAAAATTATTTGTGGTTTATTTCTCAACATCACATATGGTTTTTTTAAATAAAATCATCTGTGATGATCAACTTATCACAGATGAATGACTTGAAAATCCGTCTGTGATGTCTATTTTGACGAAAACCATATGTGATTAGATGTTTTAAAAACTCGTCTGTGATGTTTATTTTAATGAAAACCATATGTGATTAGAGATTACATACAGTTTTCGGCCACTCATATGTGATAAGCCGTATGTGATAAGCTAATTTGTAATAGCGCATTAGTAACGTGGTAAAAATCATAAAAAGTATTTTAATTTGTGGCATTCACAAAGAAAACAGCTAAGAAAGGTCGAAATAGCAACTCATAGTGCACCTAATTTGCTTGTTTTTTGTTTCTTTTTAACGCTTGAGAGGAGTCACTCGACGATTTCCCTTTGCAGAGTCGTCTTAGTAGATAATTAAGCAATACAGAACGAGAAGTACAGGCAGTGATTCCGGGCTTATCGGCCCTTAATCAACGGCTTAGGGAAGTGCACGTTATAAAACAAACTATTATAAAAAGAGTTGACAATTTATGGTTTTATAAATTACTTTATTTTGGTTTCCTAAAAGCTGTTGTTTTCTCCGTCCAGCTTTTAGAAAATCGAGAAAGTAACAGGCGAAGGATTATTTTATTTTTGTCTTAAGTGTAGAGAGGATAAATGGCTTTTCATTTCACGGCAGGGAACTATATGATGGCTTCCCGATATCCATATTCCGTGGTTAAAGTTGTCGTTTCAGATCAGTCGAGGAAAAATTGTGAAACGAGGTACAATGTAGAATAAAGTATAAGTATGAGATAAAAAAGTAAAAAAGAATTAAATCAGGTAATTGTTGATACTACACGACAATTAGAGGTAAAAAGTGAAGTATGCTCTTATTTTTACTACCATATATAATATTCCAGTGGAGATAACATGGCATCTTCACATACAATTCAATAATGTACGTGCCGAACATCGGCTGTCGACGATGAAATGCAAAAACGCTAAACCATAAGACCATAATTATAGTTTATAGTTTTATACTAAATACATTTATTAAAAAACAACGGTCAAACTTAAAACAACGTGTATTGTGTTGAACAGAGGCGTTATACAGTTTCCAAGCTAGATTCTTCTTAAATAATTTTGCACTTAATTATTGATGCACCGGTCATCATCATCATCATCATCATCATCATATATATATATATATATATATATAGATCCGGTAATCTGCAGCTACGCCTAGAATAATTATTCTGCGCGCTGACCAACCGACCGAGCCAGCCAGCCCAGACCCACCACGTCCCTCCCTTTTCACCACTGACCGTAAAACTATTCAGTAGATATAGTAAATCCATCGAACTATATTACTGTCGAACAGATCCCGTAACTTCACATGTAAAATACGATAATTTTATGTCTATCGAGTAGTAAAACAACATGTGTCATCGTAAAATTCAGGACCCTAGTAATTTTTGTATAAAGCGTGTCGCAAAGTTACTATTATATGTACACGATATTACGATCTCGCGGCCATCATTTTACTGCATGTCTGATCGTTCTATACTAGAAATGAAATATTTCTTCTCTTTATTCATAATCACTTGCGTAGCCTAGTTGGTCAGTAGAGAAGAGCAACGTGCATGAGGTTCAGGGTTCGAATCTTGTCTTTTCCTTATTTTTTTAATTAAAATCGATTAGGGGAATATTTCTTCTATACTAGAAATATTTCTTCTATTTATTCACAATCACTTGCATAATCTAGTTAGTTAGAAGAGAAAAGTAACGTGCATGAGGTCCACGGTTCGAATCTCACCACCTCATTATTTATTCAATTAAAACGGACTACACGTGACTGTGGAAGGGCTGCCAAAAAGTTGTAAAACTTAGAATTTTTTTTACTGTCGAGATGCACGCGAGATAGTAAAGTTGTGTATAGGATGTTGTAATATCTATCACAAAATATAGTAAAATGTCTTCAAACTCAGAAGGTTTTTACGATCGAGATGCGCGCGAGGCAGTAAAGTTGTGTGTAAGATATCGTAAAATCTATAGCAAAATGTAGTAATTTTGAGTCACACTAAAATCTCAACAGTAAAATCTCAGCAGTAAAACTACTACTCGATAGACATAAAATTACTGCCCCGTTTTTTTCCTTCATTGGTTCCGTGGCTAACTCGGTCTGGCGCGTTTTGGCCGGAGCGCAGATTAAGCAATTCTGCGCTCTCGCGCATATTAGCGCTGACTATATATATATATATATATATATATATATGAAAAATCTATTTTACAAGTAGACGTAGTTATACTCACGTCTTATATATTATTTTACAGTGGTATATATATGACTTTATCATTTTGAGTATGTTTATATACTATTTCTAAAATACCTCAATGCAAGCCACATGAAAACATTTCAAGTGAGTTCAGCTTTTAGCATATTTTAAAAATACCTTTATATTTGCACGTAGAAAAAAATATGTCAAAAAAGTATACATACCACCTAAAAACTAGTATATGTACTAACTTTTTTTGGCAGAAGAGAGGTCGACATTGATCAATTAGCACGAACAGCTTGAGCCACATTTGGTGGGCAAGAGCCTGTCCAGCAAGCCATTCGACTTTCAACACAAGCTAACACAGCAAGTTCGTGGCTAACCCTATTCTGATCTCAACAAATCTTGTTCACGACAACCTCTCTCATTAGACATCAGCGTCTTAATGTCCTCAACTATATTAGAGCACCTTGACATGTTTCCATTGGACTCCTTACACATTGTGATCACCTCGGCGCAATCCATCTCCAAGATAATAGGCAGATTGTACCCTTGCAAAGCTAACACAAGCCCTTAATGACACGTAGCAAGTTCCAACTCTAGAGCATCATGGCAGGTACTCAACGCACATACCACCGTAAAAAAGCACTGCCTCAAAGTGATCCCTTAGGACAATACCAGCACCAGCCACTTCATGCAAAATGAAAGACCCGTCCACATTCAACTTGACCCAGCCTGGATCGGGAGGTATCCATACACACGCCAAAGAAGAGGTGTCAGTAGGTGTATAGGATCAAGCAACATCTAGAGCAGCAAGCAAATGATTAACTAGTTGTTTACCTTTAGCTAGAAAGGCTTCTGAGTAGTGTCAAATGAGCAACAGGGCGTCCATATAACTGCAAAGGAATTGTCGGGAGACTTCAACAGGAGGTGCTAGCTTGTCATGCGTAAGCGCATTGTGCACATACCATATCCTTCAACATAGCATCAATACCATCATCCGTTGTGAGTCACTAATGCAATCCAACAACTCCATCGGCCACTTGGGTCCGCTATTCCGAAGTAAGCCACCGGGGGTACGTCTCAACATTCACGCATAGCTCCCCATAGACCTTGGGCATGTGGGCAGCGACACAAGGCATGAAACGTGTCCTCATCCTCCATCCCGCATAGACGGTGGGTTTCAAGAGGATCCAATCGTTGGCGTCACATACTCCATTGAGTAGCGAGGCCATCGCTCGCTACGTGCCAGGCAAAAATTTCACCTTCTGAGGAACCTTGCACTTCTAGATAAGCTGCCAGCTATGTCGCTCCCCATCTGCACGCATACTTGTAGTGCTCACTCCTTGCACACAAAGTTCTTCCATAATAGATAATCAATAAGCACTACGAATAGATAAGTTACCTGATTTTTCTAGATGCCAGGCCAAGAAATCTTCTGGATGCCAATGCGAAGGTTTGATTTTAACAATTGCGTCAACATCCAGGGGAAGAAAATGCCTCCATAGGACATCCATTCACCAAGCCCCATGATGATCAATAAGATCCGCAATCCACTTTAACCGAAATCGCCCCTTCCTGCTAACAAGTTTAAAAGTAGGACCCCGTGGAATCCATTGATCCCGCTAGGTACGCACACACGATCCATCCCCAATACGCCGGATGAGCCCTTTCTTTCTTAGTTCCAACACATACACAATGGCATGCCATGATGAAGATCCATTACTTGAGAAAACAATATCCACCAAGTTCCCATTGGGAGAGTATCAAGCCTTGAGAACACAAGCACATAGGCTATCTGAAAACTGTAACAGACGCCAGGCCTGTTGTGCCAACAGTGCCTGATTAAAATGGCGCATATCATGGAGACCCAACCCGCCATGTCCCTTGGGCTAAGTTAGGTGAGTTCACCCGAGCCAATGCGTTTTTCGTTTACTATTCGTCACTCCCCACCAAAAGTTCCTGATAAGCCTTGCCAAATCATCGCACACACCAAGCGGTAGTTTAAACACTCTCATCACATATGTCGAAATGGCCTGAGCCACAGCCTTAATAAATACTTCTTTTCTGCCACATGACAAGTAGCTTTCCCCCCACTGGTCTAGTCGTTTACACAGCTTGGCCAGGAGATTCTGAGATTTTTCCTTTATGCATTCACCCCTCTAGCGTTGGAAACCCTACACACTTTGTTTCAAAGGCTTGCTATTCCACTTGTAAACATAGTCGAACTTCCTCTTATAACTGCTGGGGACAAGAATCACCAAAGAAGGTAGCGCATTTTGCAGGGTAATGAGTTGGCCTGTGCCCCCACATACATGTCTAGAATACTACGCACTCTACCAACTTGTTTCACCGCCACTTCAAAGAATAGTAGGCTGTCATCAACAAAAAGGAGATGAGATATCCCTAGGGCTCGCCGGCATACGTTGAGAGGGACAATCCGGTTAGAGGGAATCTCTTTATTCAATAGGGCAGACAAACCATCAGCCACAAACAGGAAGGGGAAAGGGGGCAGAGGGTCCCCTTGGCTTAGCCCGCGACTTGGAGCAAAGAAATCTAGTAGGGCTCCATTGAACTTGATGGAACAACGCACTGTAGTAAATCATGAAATAATCTAGCGTACCCACTGAAGAGAAAACCCAGCTATCGCATCACGCGTTCCAGGAAGGTCCAGTCCACCCTGTCATAGGCTTTAGACAAATCTAACTTGTAAGGACATAAATGAGCATATGGATTCGTACCTTGTTCTATGTAGCGTAAGCATTCAAAGGCCACAAAAGCATTATGAGTAATCAATCTCCCATGGACAAAAGCACTCTAATTAGGGGAAATAATTTCAACTAGGATCGGTCTCAACCGGTTCACCAAGCACTTAGACACAATCTTATACAGTAATGTACAAAGACTGATGGGCCGGAAGTCCTTCAGCTCAGTAGGGTTTTCCACTTTCGGAATAAGCAAAAAGCCGTGTGATTGACCTCAGGCGACATATATGATGTAGCGAAAAATAACTTCACTGCAGCGATAATCTCCTCCTTTAACATCACCCAATTTCGTAGATAAAATAGTGCAGGAAAACCACTCGGGCCCGGCGCCTTTAGTGAACCAATTTGAAATAAGGCCGTAGCAATCTCCTTGTCCCTAAATTCTTTACATAGCTAGTCATTCATATCTTCCATAACAGGATTACCAAAGAGCTGTACAATGTGTTGACAGTCAATAGTAGGATCACGAGTAAAAAGCTCCTGGAAATAGGATGATGCCAGCACCGGCTCACGCTCCCAAAGGATCTCGTACTACATGCACTTGGGTCCTTGCCATTCCATCGCCTCTTGAGATAGGCAGACAAGCAAAGGGCAATGATCAGAACAAGTGGCAGCAAGGTGCTTAACCTGGCATCTGAAAAAACCGAACTCCATGCATCATCAGCTACTAGTCGATCAAGCAGGACTCGAACATTATCATAAGTATAAAGAACACCGCTAAACCCAAGGTCATGTAGACCACATAAAGAAAAAACTTCATAAAACGCGCTCATCTGGTTCTCCACTCGCGTGGTCACTGAAAAATGCTCAACCTACCACAACGCTCATTAAAATCCCCCATAACCATCCATGGCAGCTCCGATTCGAACTTAAGATTTTGAAGAGTAGACCACATGTGATGCCTGTTGTCCCTACAAAGCTCACCATAGACACAAGTCAGACACCACATAGAGTCATCCGGAGATAAGCATATATACATTAATATATCTTTCACTCATAAACTGAACATTAAAGTACATTTGATCATCTCAAAACAGAGCTAAACTCCCACTTAGACCCTCACTATTAACATCGGCAAAACCATTTAAGCCAAGGCAGCTCTTAAGATGACACATCCACTCTACCTTTTGTCTAGTTTCACATAGGAAATAACTTTGGGATTCTTTCCTTGCGTCATGGCAAGAAGATCCTCGAGCGCTCGAGGGTTCCTGATCTCTTGGCAGTTCCAACTTAGACAATACATTACTCTTGACGGGGTGCCACAATTGGTCCCGTCAGTTGACCAGCAGCCCCAAGGCTAGTTGCTTCCACCACACACACCGTTGCCCCTGTCGCCACTCCTGACTTTTCACAACGCCTCTGGCTCCCGCTCCCGCATGGCCCTTCTTCAACACATCAGCACTCCGAAAAGTTGTATGTAGGACAATGGCTTGTGCATTGGAATCCACCGGCCCCACGTCATCTTGCTAATTCGTTGTCCGCTCTCCAAGGATCGAAGAATCTCAAAGACATGAGCGTTGCACCCTGCAATTCCAGTTCCGAACCCAGGTCACGTAGAGCGCCAGTCATCTCCGAACTATGATGTACACCAGAGTCTGACCCTGCCTCAGTGCCAGATCTAGCGCCTTAAGCCATCGACCCCCGCTCACACAACCGCATGTTGGCATTGCCAAGCAGTGCTGGACCAGGACCTTCCCATGCTTTCCTAGTGATTTAACTGAGCCCTAACTCATGGCCATCATCTGGCCCATAATTTGGCTCTCCCGGTTCCGCGGCATCTCCCCAACAGCATTCGATGTTATAGAAGCGGCAGGCAGTGCGGGATCAGAGTTCCTCCATTATACAGACATCCGGACCGCCTGAACCTTGGAGGCCAGTTCAACATCCACCTCCTGATGGCCATCATCCTCATTCCTCGAGTTCGCTTGATCGGATAGCTTGCCGGCCGACACCCCATTCCTGCCATCTTGTTTCTTCCGTAGAGCCCACCAGCCCTCCAAAAGGACTTCTCGGTGCTGATGACACCACCGCCGACACCAAGCCCTCGCATCTATCAGTTTGCTTAAACGACGAAAATGACTTGCGTGACAGCTCCTTCCTCCTCTTCCGACTACACCATCCTGATCATGACCCATTAAACCACAATGAAAGCAAAAGTATGGGACACGCTCATACTTGAGAACGAAACTTCGTACCTCCTATTTTCCCCGATAACGTACACGGATGTCCATCGTTGGCTGCAAGGCACGCTCCATAGGCCATTCCACTTGGATACGGAGAAAACGGTGTCCCGTTCGCCCATTGTCCGTCCAGCACATCAACCTTCTGAACTCTACCGAACGTGCCTCCCAGCTTGTGCCCAAAGCACTCAGTTTGCATATCCAATGGAAAATCGTATATACGAACCCATAGCGGCACCGTATCTAGTGGGACCTCTCAGAGCCGAGCATCGCCATGAACCGGAGCCACCAACAAAGCATTCTCGAGGTGGAGCCAGAGACCTCCACAGCTCACATGGTTAAAGTCCCCCTCCGCATACAACTGAGTACGACATATCCATCCGAAGCTGCCAAGCATGCTTGAGTTCAGCAAACATCATGCTGGCGATCCCTGTACGCGTAGCGTAGGACCTGGCCAACATTGTCCACTTGCCCGCCTTCTTTCTTCTCCTTCCAACAAAGCTTCTGGCCCTCTGTGGTGAGTGGTGACCCGTGACCCGACCCTCATTAGTCCGTCTTTGCCGCCTCCACCATCAGCAGGAACTCCAACACCAACGCCAGCTGCGTCCGCCCAACCCCGCCCCCGTCTAACGGCTTCGGGTGGGTAGTCGCCTCACCGGCAACCCCGTATTCACCCCCACCGCCGACGGGAACAACCGCCGCCATCGCGAAATCACCCAGATCGAAATGTTCCCCTACTCGCCACCGTTGTCGTCCTGCCATCTGTACATCAGCCGAAGCCAACCCAATTACCGTCACTGGATCCAAGTCCAACTCCATCCACCCGCAAATCCCTGCCACCAAATCCTAAGTTCTATCTCCTTCCATTACAAGATGGCACTCTCAATTGAGAGCATATATATTCTACCTAGTTGGTGTTATATATTCCAATGCTACAGGTACATATTACTATTGCATTAGGTACTGCATAAAATAAGTGAAATGGTACGTGGATGTAACTACACCCGTCGTAAAATAAAGTCTTATATATATACATGTATGGTGTATGGGTCTAGGTAGCTAATTAAATTAGCTTAACCTGTGGTCCTCGATCCTATATATTCATACGCGCGCCTTTGGATTAATTGTCTTTGTTCTTTGACTCTTGAAATTAATTAATATTAATCTTGCTTTTGCACGCCAACGGGAGTCCCGCTAATTGCTAGCAGGACTATTCCATGCATGCTTACCGTTCATTCGTTACCATAATACTTATTGAATGGGAGAGTACTTGCACTTACTTAATTATTACATGCATGTGGGTCAACACGGACCTCTAGAAGCTAGCCTTCACAAATTTGGTGTGATAGTGTATATATATGCTTTCATATATACCGGTTCTAACGATTCAAATGAAATACATATAGCTAAACATATTCATTTAAATTCAAAAAATTTAGGGTATATCAGATCAAATACCAAAATTCAAGAAATGTAATATATCACGTCTCTTGAATTCAAGGTATATGATCCAAAATACCCAATAATTCTTAAATTTGAGTGAACTTTTTTAAAGGGTATATTTTATTGAGCATATATATCTGACTATATACCTAAAATTAAAATTTTCAAAATAAATTCAAATTTGCTTCGAATTTATGCAACTGCAATCATTGAACCTAGGCACCGTGGAGCTTAATTAACTATTATATATATATATATATATATATATATATATATATATAGACACACACACCCACCTTATTATTCTCACCGTTGGAATTTGCCTTGCGTCCCTAGCTTTCACCAATTTATCTATTCAATGGACTTTGAGATGAACACAAATTATCTGAATGTCTAGCTACGCTACGTTCTTTACAGAATGTGTTAATTATTTAGGGAATGTCTGGGATCACTCGAGTGTGTTTTTCAATTATAGACCATTTAAATTTGAAGCTCTTAGATCTTATATATCCTTATTATCTTATCTATAAAAGGAACATCGCATGAATAGAAATGTGAATACTCTCGTAATGAAAACACTCGAATAATTATTAGTAATTTTTAATTAATTATATCGAAAACCATGCATCGGTATGGGAAGGAGGGCATGCATGCACCCTCGTCATGCTCGGAGAATAAACTTTGAACACATAAACAAGGCAATCACGGAACAGAAAAGGCATACATACCTACGTACGTGAGCACTAGCAAATTATCGGATAGTTTAACATCCTAGAACAAATCGAGTCATAACTATGTATAGTACAATCATTATTGACCGACAGAGATGAACTATAGTACTAATTTGTAACCGACATGCGTCGGCACTAGCAAGATACTAGATTCTGTGACCTGCCTAAACAACTTAAAAGGTTAATCCTACTATCATCGATGATTAACTAACTGCATTATATATTACCCTATATCAAAGGAGCTTATTGTATACAGCCTTGTCTATTTGACCGATCGATGTTCTTCACCTAAATTATATATGCAACTTGGAATTAATATTAATACTTCACCACTTTGGCCAAACTAGAAATTAATCGACACTGCTGGCTTGCAACATTTTTATCCTAAAACTACAACCCACTCATCATATATAACATATCATTTGAATACCTAAATAATTTCCAATATATCATACGTATAAGAATATATGCATCTACCACTGTTGGATAATCTGACACCGGGCTAACATCTCACTCAATCTCATACGCATCTCAGACGTATGTGTCATCCTTGACCAAGCCGGGCAAAGTCACACACATCACAATAAAAACTAATGCAATTTCAAAATCCTATAAAGACTTAATGTCATTCTCAAGTCCGGTAATCACAATGATCTTGGAGTAGCCCGGCAATTGTACCATCATCAAATCCTAGCCCTAAGGCTAGTGGGTTGCTTGAAAACCCGGTACAATCACCCATACCCTGCCTAGCTGGTCAGCACATCACAACTAATAGATCACTCAACAGAAAAACATCATGCTTATCGAATGAAAGAATAACCCTAATTCTTTATGATCATTCCATACACTTCAATATTATGCACGCATGGAGTATGAGATTCCACATTAACAACTTGCATATCACAACAAAACTATAAGGAAAAAGATACAAGATTACCTATTTTACATCCCATACACGTGTAGTTAATTATCTTACAAAAAATATGACTTGAGAGTCATTTAAGATACAATATAAGTAAAGTTCAGCAGCGGAATGAAACTTAAAACACCCGAGATGGTATCCACATCCATGTCAGAAAAGCTACATGAAACCCACAATCAACCGATAAGCAAATCGAACAACTAGGCGTCATTTGCAACATGATCGGGATCATAAGATTCACATATACTAGGATCACCTGCAGGAATAAAATGTTCCAATGAGTACTTTTATACTCGCAAGATGCTTTTTATAGTATTTTTGTACTCGCAATATGCTTTTTATACTCATTCCAATTAACTTAAGCATGTCATGGAATAATAAATAACTTATGCAAACACTTCATCTCAAGTTAAACATAGCATAACATATTCATTTAAATCAAGTTAACCACTAGATAAACAGTCAATTTGATCCATTCTCAGATCTAAATATATGTGCCCTCCACAATAATTTTCATTTCAACATTTTTAAGTCATACTTGACTTAAAGAAAATCCAGGATAGGGTTACACCACCCAAAATCCCGGCTAATGTGGAGTTAAAGAAGGGTTACACTAAAGTTATAGAAACTTTGGAGTTATAAAACTAAAGTAATGAAACTTTTAGGATTCAATTTGGAGTTATAGAACTAAAGTTATGAAACTTTTAGGTTTCAATTTCAAATTTTAGTGTCTGAAGCAAATTTAGGAATTTAAAAAATGTCATCATAGTAACATAAGTGAAAGTTATATCACTAAATTCTATAAATTAAGATATGAATTTACAAAAAGGAGTCACCTTATTTGAAGTTTATATGAATTTTCTACAATTTTTACAAGTTTTAAACATTTTTTGTCTTTTTCTTAATAAAAATAAATATGGAAGACATTTATTAGTCAATAGCAATCTAGCCTTAGTGGCTGACCAATGGGGCCAAAGGTCAACTTGTGCTGGTCAAGGGTTGACTGACCCTAGTGGCCTTTGGGTCCACTTTCATCTTCTAACAATATTTAATTTTCTTTTTATTTATTTTCACAGTCAATGACAGAGGGGTCCCATGTGTTAGTTTTTAATTTTTTTTCTTAATTCAGCTAATTAAGTGAGTGGGGTCCATACATCATACACACATAACAATTAAATGTTTTTAGTTACATTTTTAAGCACCGGGACCCATGTGTCATACATAAGGCCCAACAGCTATAACGACCTAACTGGTCGGACAGCCAGTCAAGCCGGCAGATACTTCACCGCCGGTGAGTTCGAGCGTCGAATCCGGTCGGTGAGGACACATGTGAGCGGTTCCGGGCGCCATTTTTTATGCCAATGATTTGGCATAGCTCCTAGGCGGGATGTGGGCTCATCCCATGGTTGGCGTGGCCGATGGCCCGCTGGAGACGATAGCTGGAGGCTATCGATGACAGTGCTAGAGGAACATTGCGGAATGAGTAGAGGAGGAAAGTGAAGGGAGGAAGGGTAGCTCTCAGCTGAATTGCTCACCACGGAGACATACAGGTGCTCAGTCGAGACAAAGGAAGATGGATGCGTCGTGCTCCGACGATGGCCAGCAATGGGAAGGAAGAGGGAACGCTTGTGAGGAGGGAGAGGAAGTTTGCCGCTTGTGTCGGTGTGGGATGAGCTTCACAGGCGCCTCACCGCGCCTTGGGATCTTTGAGGCTTGGAGCAGACAACGGCGATGATGAGCACATGCGCTAGGGCTCCGGCCAGAGGCGATGAAGGCAACGCCTCCCTCTTCGGTCCTAGCCTAGAGGCAAAAAGGAGCTCAAGGTTAGAGCAAGGCAAGGTCAGCGGGCAAGGTATTGCGATGAGAAGCTCACTAGAGGGAGGAAGAATTGTGTCAGTGCACAGTGGAGACTCTCGACTGGCGGGAGAGGGAGGTAAGAAGATGAGGAGGTTAGGGCTTGCGAGATGTGGAAGACGGGAGGAAAGAGAGAACGGAGAGGCCAAAAGGGACTTAAATAGGACTCAAGAGAGAGAGAGAGAGACAGGAGCGACGTTGCCGCACTCGGGCGCGTGCTACATGTGTCCAAGACGAGTGGAAATGGGATCTAGCAAGCGGGCCCCGCTTGCCAGCAAAAAGAGGAGGCCGCGTCAAGGCGGGGATGCCTCCTCACGTCGGAAGCGGGAAGGGGAAAACGATATGGGCTTAGCAGCCAGGGAGAGGCTGATTGTGGGCTTTCGCCCGACTGCGTTGGCGAACTTGGCTATGACCGGCTCAGTAAGGTAAGAGGGCTCTTTTTTCTGTTTTCATATTTGAACTACCAGATGATTTCTATTTGAGTTTTTAATTTTGGAAAAATTTACACAGGACCTCTAGAATCTCAATAAAATTTCTCAGATTAAAATAATTTAATTTTGACTCTCATTTTAATATAAATGCAAATTTGTCCAAACTTAGGTTTGAAATGTATGTAGTTGAAATATTTATATTTATATATATATATATATATACTTGAGTGCAAAAATATAAAAAAACTCCAGATATAAATTTCAATAAAATTGGATAAATATAAATTCACTTAATTAAGGTATTACAATTCTACTTATTTAAAAAATATTTCAGAAAACCTTTTGTCTCAATATGCAATTCAATTTCAAAAGACTTGAAAATTTTCAGAGAGCTTCCCTGAGATGTTTAGGGACTTATAAAAATTGCTAGGATGAAAATTTGGTGAATTTAGTTTCACAAGTTTTATTTGAGATTTGAGTTGGTTTTAGGTCAAATTTGGAAAGGTTTTTGATTTGGATCATTTTAATTCATCTATATGCTTGATATGGGATGAGGCAAAAACATTTTATTGCATGACGATCTTCACTGCTCTCATATATATATATATATATATATACATATACATATACATATATATATATAATTTTTCATCTGAATAACTAATTCTACTTGTCCTAGGCCTTTTGCATTTTCTGATAATGGAGAATTACATGTCCGGTCTCTGCATCCCACAAGATATGCACACAATCATCAGGTAATTTCATGTTATATATAGAAATATAAAAAGACACGAAGCGCCAACATCCCTCCTTAAGGATCTTAAAAACAAAACATGGCTCACATATTCAAGCTTATGAATTCTAGCCCACAGAAAGTATCGGATAAGCAAGATTATATATACAGATTTGCAATGAATCCATCGATAGGTTTCTCAAATAAATCAGTCAATTTTCTAACCCTTAGACTTACTCCAAGATTCATATACATCTTACTTATCTCCCGAGTCATCTTCTCCTCCCAATACCTTTTCTCTCTCTTTGAATAACGTAATTCTATTGTTCATAGGCCTTTTGCATTTTTCGATGACGGAGAATTATGTGTCTGGCCTCTGCATCCCACAAGATATGCACACAACCATCAGGTACTTTCATGTTATTCATAGAAATATAAAAAGACGCTAAGCGGCAATATCGATCCTTGAGAATCTTAAAAACAAAACATGGCTTACATATTCAAACTTCTGAATTCTAGCCCACATAAACTATTGGATAAGTAAAATTATATATACAGATTTGCAATGAATATATCGATAGGTTTCTTGAATAAATCATTCAATTTTCTAATTGTTAGACCTGCTTCAAGATCCATGCACATCTTCCTTATTTCTTTCGCCATTCTCTCCCAAGTCATCTTCTCCTCCCGATACCCTTTCTTTCTCTTTGACGCCAAGTTGCTGCTAGTACTGATTTCTCGACACGACCACTAACTGATGCCACCGGCCACTGCGTCGAGCTCCTCCTCGATCAATTGTCCATTCCTTGTCGTTGCCTCGTCTCTCTGCCCTTAATTGCTCCTCTACGGTGAACCCTAGCCTTATCAGTGGCGATGTATTTTCTTCTTCCTCTTCGTTATGGTGGCTGCGTTGCCACTGATGGATGAGCACACCCTCTTCCGTCTTGTAGCGCCACTGCCTTTAGTACCACATTGTCAGATTAACTTGAGTGACACAAGCATATAAGCTTTGCTCTCCTAAGACATAACACTTCGAGGTTAACTCTTTTACACGAAGCAGAAAAAAAATATAAGTGAGATGCTAAGAACATGTGTCCACCCTATGATGACCTAGGATGTTAGCTTCTTTGAGGAATAGGTGTTACAACATTTTATCTAGATTCTTGAGTTTTCTCAGTTTTTCCTTCTTCCTCTCCATCATCGACGATTCCTTGGTCCTCTTTCTTTCTCGTTGTCAGCGATGTTTTCGTCTTTTTCCCCGTCATCGGTCCGGTCGCAGCTAATTAAATTATCTGCGTCTGCATGAGAGTGATCCGTAGGTCGGTCGTTCATGGATCTCATCGATCTGAGGTCAAAAATCATACAAGTACTAACAATTAAATCCTTGGTCATGAAATGGCTAATTGATCGAGTACAATTAACTAATTTGATAGATAACGACGGAGGGAAAAATGAGTAGTTACTAGAGCCAGTAGATATACTGGTGAAAGAACACATAGATGCATACTGGGTGGATGCCTAGGTGGTGGTACATACTATATGTCACAAAAAAGCCCGGCACTACGTACACTGGTCGTACTAGTTTGACTAAATGGATTAGGAGGTGGCAATGCAGTATGGCTCGACGACGAAGAGCGGCTTGTGCCTCAGCTGCCGGCACCGCCGCACGCTCTGCACCAGCTCCTCCCTGTCCCCCACCCGCGATGTGAACAGCATCTTCTTCATCTCCACCTCCGATTGCTCCTCCTCCACTTCCTCATCCTTGTCCATGCCCGTCGACGCGGCCGCCACTGCTGCGGCCAGCGTCGTCGTGGACGACGGCACCCGCCGCAGCCCCGGCGCCGGAGCCCCAGGCACCACCATTTCGTCCTCATCAGAGACGCAGCGTGACACCGGTGTGCCGCCCACGAACTTGTTGATGACGATCCTCGACCGTTGCGCCTTGCCAGACGCGGCCACCACCTCCACCACGGTGCCCCTGTCCACCACCTCAACCTCGTCCTCCTCGTCGTCCTCCTCGTCCTCGTCCTCGTGTTGTTCCGTCTCCACGGCCGCCAGTTGTCGCGCATGCGGTGCTTCTTGCGCCACCACACTCATACTCATGCTGCTCTGCCTCTGGTCGCGAGCGGAGCAGTCGAGGAAGCAGAGCCTGAGGCGGCCCCCCTGGCGCTGCGCGTGGAGGAACCCGTGGGGCCTCACGGGCACGGCCTCGACGACGAGGCGGCCATCTCGGCGGTGCGGGCGCATCTGCAGGCAGGGCCCGTCGCGGCGGGACATGGACGGCAGCGGCGGCGGGAACGCGCGCTGCGGGCGCGAGCGGTGGTACCGCACAGCCGTCAGCTCCCCGGCTCGTTCCATGTCATCGTCACGGGGCTCCAATGCCGGCGGGAGCGAGCCGGCCTCGTCGGGCTGTGCCGGGGGCGGCGCATAGAGCCAGTCCATGGATTGGTCGAGGAAGTCGCGGGAGCCGGTCTCGCAGCCGAGGCTCTCGGTGCAGAGGTCGAGGCTCTCGTGGCTCATGGAGCGGCGCACCATCGGTAGTAGGTAAGTCTTAGCCTTGGCCGGCGCAGGCTTGGCGTCGTCGGCCTGGATGGCGTTCCATATGTCCAGTTGGCGCGCCGGCATCCGAGTGTGGACGGCGTCCAACGCCGGCATGGCACGGCACACCGCAACCGACATCGTCGATCGATCGTTACAGATCGCAGGGTATGAAAGAGAATGGTGTGTGTGATCAAGCAAGAAATGCAGTGGAGAATTACTAGTTGTGTGAGTGAATGAATGGTTTGTTGGGTGGATGTGGAATGTGGCGGGTATTTGTAGGCGGGAAGGGCGTTCCAAACAGCACACTGCACACCCTAACTCATGTTTCTTTCTGTGTTTCTGTGTCTCTGCTTTATTTACGTGCCCTGATTTTGCTGCCTATTCCCATTTTTTTCCCTTTTTTCTTTTAGGTGTTGCAAAACAAGAAAGTATATTCCTTTTCTTTTCTTTTTCTGCATGTACATAAACTTTTTATTTTAATGCATATGCAGCAGGATACTCTCCTACTGTTTTCCTTTCAAAAACAAATTACATAACTGGCAATAGCCAAACTTGAAATATTCTTATGGTCTGTCTTTTACAGCTATGCATGCACATATACATGCTCTTTAATTTCTCCTTTTGTTAACTTTTCTCCCTGTCCCTGTGGTTTTACACCTTTTCTTCTTCTTTTCTTAAATTGTGTGTGGTGACTATTGAGCTTAGTGGGAATGAGTCCCCTAGCATACATCACCAGTACCAAGCATGGAACATGGGATTTCTGAAAATCAATTAATTAACTAATTAGCCAGCTGCATGCATGCCTGACGCCGCCCTACCCCTACAACAAATATCCTCCTTTGATTCCCCAGCCTAAGCCTACCTACTTTGTTTTGTTCCCTCTTAGTGGCTAATATAGGTACTTACATATTGCATCATTCCCACTAGCACTAGCTACCCGGCTACTTGTTCTAAAACTTAGTGCATGCCTTCCTTACCTACTGAGCTGGTAATATTCTTCCTTTTCCTATGCATGCATCCCCACTCAGTTAATAGCACCGTAGATGCATGCATGTATATATTGAAATCAAATAACACTAGTAGTTTGCCTTGTAACCACTTTAATCCAATGCAACAAAATGCATGCGTATGCAAATGCAATATGCCACATGCATATGTGCAAGTGGGAGCTAGATGCAGAGGGATGAGCTAGATTCCATCAATTCATCTTCCTTTCTATTTCTCTTTCTGCCTCCTTTCCATCGATATAGAATAGAATATATATGTGCAGTGCATGGTTAGCAAAAAAATTAATCCTCCTTTCTCCTCCTCCTCTTCTTCAAGTTGTATATAGATGCCATTTAGCCCATTTAATTCGCTTGGATAGGGTATGTAGTCGTGTCTCTTCTTCTGTCTCTTGTCATTTTCTTTTCTTTTTCCACTCGGAAATCGACGTTGATCAAATCATTCTAGTGCTCCTTCTACTTCAAGCCAAATTTGCATTATTCACATATATAAATTAAAACTGCATGCTAGCTCTAACATGTTTGGAAAACTTCACACATGTACCACCGCAGTGCGTGTCTCAATCTCTTCCCAAAAATTAAGAAACATACATGCTTAATACAGCATAGTACGGGTACTTGCTTTTGAAAATTAAAACAGACACAAAATAGCTATATAGCTAGGTAATTGTAAGACACGCTAGATAAAGCGAATGCCATTTGCAATTTCAAGTTATTCTTTGAGCAAACATATATACATATAGTAGCACTCGGTGCTCCACTTGTGAATCTAGAACAAACATCCAACAATTTGCTCAACTCTTCTGTTTACGTTGTGGGCTACCAATCCATTATTAGTCACTACTACACAATATGTAGCCTTTCCATGGAAAAGACCGGAGAGAGATAGAAACTATGATTTTGGTATAAGGTGTTATCCCCAAAACTGAATTATTTTTTCCTTTCGGTATATATACATAAGTACTTAGATCTGCTATGTGCAAAGATTATTAATATTAGATTCCTCATATAAATTAGATAGTATCATGTTATTATATTTTTAATGAGTTTTAATATATATATGTAGCTCATATCAATGTCCGAAACGACAAGTAAGAAAAAATGTCTTTCGCTCTACATATGACAGCACGGTTTTCCATTTGAGCACGGTGGATCCTGCACCGTCCGATGTGGCGTGTAATCTGATCAGACGGTGTGCCGGCTTTGTCCTCTAGTTGTCCCTAAGAGAAAAGAGAACAAAAACTAAAAGTGATGGAGCCGATTCGATGCCTCATTAGCAAAGTAGTAAAGGCCAAAGCAACAGAGAAAGCGATTCCTTTTCTTTGCATACTCTGCTCATGCACTCCCAAAATGGAACTCGTAGCTCGTAATGTCATTTTCTAGCTAGCTCAAATTATGTATCTTAATTTGGTTGGAATAAGACGCATGGATCATTGCTAATTTCATTGCAAAAGCTCTATGCATTGCCGTTTCTTGCTAGTTACATACTATATATACATTTAGCTGAAATGGACGGTCTACGAAGAACTGACTCTATTTTCTGTAAAAATGAAAAAATATATATAAAGCCCACTTAACTGTTTTAAAAAATATCATGATTATTTTTGTATATTACATAGTTGGACGAACTGTGAGCCTAACCTTTTTAGAAAACAATTTGTCCATTTATGGGCCGTAACTAGAGAACAAGGGAGAAGAGTCTAAAGCAGAGCTTGAAGCAAAAATAAGACGAGGTCAATACATAAATTATACAATTTCATAGAGCTATTTTGTATCTTAATTCCCTAAACTATCCTAAATACTAAAATTACATAAAGTTGGAGGTGCCAAGTCCCACCTTGCCTCAAATGAAGCTCCGCCCTTAAGTGTACATATTTTCTTTTTGTGTATGTAGCCTAGAAATGGACATATTTTTTACCAAAGTTTGCATGTTAACGCAGCATCCAATAATATACATGTACAAATATTATTAAAACTTTTCAAAACTTCAAAGATTTTTCTTTTACTGGGTGCACATACACACAGGTTCATATCTAGATTTTCCATGGTTTGCTAAATTGTTGTTGGGTGGAGAAGCTAGAGAAACTTATTGCCATTTGTTGCCGGATTACTGTGAGTGTAGCTATATATATCGGTGTTATGTAGCTTCTCGTTTCTCTAGCCATAATTTGACTTGAATTTTATAATAATTTAGATATATGTGTATTCGCAGAGGCTGAAAGGAGGTTCCTTTTTATTATCCAAAATTATATACGTCGGCGTTGGTGGATTCTTAGAGAAGTTGCACTGAAATGACTACTTCCGCTAGCTAGCATTTTGCTGGAAAATCTCCCGTGAGAGAAGGAACGAATGGTTGCAAATGAAGCTGGATGGGATTCACTGCCATGCATGTGTGCAAAGCAAATCAAAGCGAAGCAAAGGTTTCGGGATATGTCGTTGAGCGATGGATGGATGAATAGGTAGGTAGCTAGGTGATGGACGGTATGAAAAGAGAAGACGTGAAGATCGATGGAATCGAAGCGGATCTAGGGAAATCTGAAGGCAGTGATCGATCTGTCAGCTCCGCTATATAATCTTCTTTTGGACCAACACCAAACCATGCACACACAAACTCCGAGACGAGATCAACCTTAAGATCGACCTAGCCGCTATGACGGTAACTGTAGAAAGAAACGACGACGATGGGGAACGTGTCCATCGTCCAAGTAAAGCAGAGGTTGTCGGAAACAAACAGAATCATGTTGCCACCCACTGGATTAATAGTATTCCTATATCCAGACTGAATTCCTGGCATAAGATTTACGTCTATTCTCATTTTACATCTTAACAAAACTAAATCTATAATATTATTTTATCTAAGACCGTGGTCAAGATAACGGTCTAAGATTAAACTATCATTTAATCACGAATTCATTTTCCTGCGTAACATGTATAAAAAGATATTACTCTAAACTATATATGAATGGCATAAATGAAACCAAATGTGTTTGCTACGTACCCCGGCTAGTACCGCTCCTAAATCTAGCGTGGGTTTGTATTTTAAGATTCACATTTTTCGATCTTCATCACTATAAATATTCTCATTTTACACCTTAATAAAGATAAATTTATAGTGTTATCGTTCCTAGAACATGGTTAAGACGGTCTGAATTTTTGTACTATCAATTAATCGTGAATTGAGTTTTAATGCTTAGTATAAACTAGATATGGATTAGTTCAGTATAGAAAGTAAAATGCTACGTAGTATAGAGATACAAGATATATAAATCTCAAAGCATGAACTCACGCTAGATCTAAGAGTGTACAATAGCCACATGTGGCAAGTCCAGACTCCAGACGTAAATGGAGACATTGCAATTGATGCTCGGCCCCTTCAGGATCTTATCACCATCATGTTTTACGGGTATACTATGTACGTACAGGTACAGCAGAAGGGGCTTGGCCGTCTTTTTAACTCCTACATACGTATGCATATGCAGAGTACGTATGTTGTAGCATTACTACACATTTTTATTATAGACGGGTTAAAAGCTTCGTGACAGACATTTTTTGACCCGTCTGTAGACTTATGTCCAAAATAAGAAACAGGATCATGTACAGTTCTTTAGAACCGTCTGTGATGACAAATTCTAAAAATAAGGGCTCACCAGCTATAGGGGTTGCCGGCTCCGGACATTGCAACGTCGACCACTGGGTCTGCTTGCTGATGGGGTTACTAGCTCCGACACCACGGTGACCATCGTTGGATCTGAACCGGAGCTTGAGAAGGACGGCGGCGCCGCCGCCGCCTGCCGCTGCTCCTCCAACGTGGCGAGGGTGCGGTCGCAGTGGCCACGCCCCAATATGAGCCTGGCGAGGAGGGCTCAGGCCTCCAGATCTGGTGGCCATCGAAGTATAGGCTCGTCGCTGCTACTGCCTCGGGGCCTTCAGATTTGGCAGCTGTTGAGTTAGATTTGCCGCCGCCGCCTCGGGGCCTACGGATCCTCGAGGTAGAGGCCTGCCGCCGCCACCTTAGGGCATCTAGATCCGAAAGCCGTGGAGGAGGTACACCACTGTGGCTCCACCTTGGCCTCCGGCATGCATCACATGTGGAGGAGGTGCTTGAGCCTCAAATTGGCGGTGGAGGGAGAAATAGAAGAGGAGGAGGCCGATGCGAGTGGGAGGAGAAACAAAAAGGAGGAGAAGGCCTCAAGTGTGGCTGGTGGAGTGGGATAGGGGAAGAGTATGGAAGAAGGGGTGTGACTGGTGGAGTCGATTTGAAGAGGTGGAGGAGGTGCAGCTGAGATGGAGAGTTAAGGTGTGATAGTTAATATATGTGGTGTGGATGGTGGGTGTTGGCAATGGGTCTAAGTGGGCCATGTATATCATAGACGGTTTGCACCAAAAATCCGTCTGTGATGGTTCACGTATCACAAGCGGATTTTTATAAAATGTCTATCTGTAATGTGTTACTCGACAGCATTATAGGCGGCTATTTTATAAAATCATCTATAATTTATGTTTTATCAAAAATCATCTATGGTAATGTTTATCTCAAATAGATATACTAATCCGTTTATAATAAGCTATCTGTGGTAAGCTAATATGTAATAGCGTAGTTTAGAGTTTAGGATGAGTTTAGGATCTATGGTTATATAGTCTGCTTATATATGGAGCAATATATATACAAATAGACTATACCTTAGTTTGATTAATTAGAGCACGGTATCCTCCATCTGCAATTCTGGATGGTCCATGACCATGGAGCACGCACGCAGCTGATGGTACAGTAGTTGAGGTGACACTTTATTGGTATCAGCTAGCTAGCTAGCTAGCTGAAATTATAGATTGAGATTCCGTTGAAGATCCTATACTAGTATATCATCATGCATATCCCATCCCGATGCATGCATGTTTCATCATCATTTATCGTTGGAAATTTGGAGACAAGGTACGCACGCATACGACAGCTAATTCAAGTGACGACACCATTTTCTCTTTCTGCCAATAATAAACGCATGCATGCGACACCAGCCAGCGAGCCATTCATTGATTCATTCTCCTTTGAGACCTTGGCACGCAAAACATTCTCGATTGAGATAGATCATGGCGTAGAACTTCCATCGATCCGTCGCTTTGAATACCTAACTCCGGAACTAATGCATGCATGCTTAGCTTTACGAGTTGCAAAGCAGCACCGTTCGTTCGTGTGAGGTCACTTGTCAATGATCTCGTGCATGATTGATCAAACATATATACTTTCCGGGCAACATGATTTCATATGTTGGAAACTAAAGCACACAGAGTTGAATAATTACTCCCTAATTCCGAGCAATCAGATAGGCTTGATGACGCCATAATATTCAGCTAGCAGACCCAAATGAAAAGGGAAACTAAAAGGTTGCCTGTACGTATATGATAGTGGGGCTACATCACCGGCCATCACGTATAGGAGTACTTCGACTTGTCGGACAATACTAGCTCCATGCATGCATGCTACTATATACTACTCGATCGATCACAAAACATCTATAAGGCACTAATCATGCATGCATCAGCTAGCATGTATACACGACGAATTAGCTGAATGTTATATATTGTCAGATATATATTGACTGCTTTTACCAGATAGTGCATGCATAATGGCCCACTTTTCTCAGCATGAGCTTTGTCTTGCGTAGTGTTATGTTTGGATGATAAGCACGGGGTAATACTGTACAGCTAGCTTTTAGTTTTTGACTTTTGGCTATGTGTACACCCCCAAGGATGATCTCTCAAGATTTTTGCAAATGTTGTCATGCATGTTTAGTCTTTTCTCTTCAGTTTTGCTCTGGATGTGACGACAGTATAGCTGGGACTTGGGCCGGGCCGTGCCGGCACGGCACGGACCCGTCTGGCCTCGGGCCGAGTCGGGCCGTGCCTAGCCGAGCCCGGCCAGTCTGCCGTGCCGTGCTGTGCCGGCCCAGCGGCCGGACGGTGGCGCCGAAACCCGGCCCGTGGCACGCTGGGCCACCATCGGGTCGTGCCGGCACGGGCACGGCCCAGGCCGAAGGCGGCAGCGGCGGGGGAGGCGCGAGCGCGGGTGGAGGAGGAGGAGGAGGAGGAGGGCGGCGGCGGGGCGGGTGGAGGAGGAGGAGGAGGGCGGCTGCGGCGCTGAAGGAGGAGGAGGAGGGCGGCCACGGCGCGTGGAGGAGGAGGAGGAGGAGGAGGGCGGCTGCGGCGCTGGAGGAGGAGGAGGAGGGCGGCCGCGGCGCGTGGAGGAGGAGGAGGAGGGCGGCGGCGGCGCGGGTGGAGGAGGAGGAGGGCGGCGGCGGGCGGGTGGAGGAGGAGGAGATCTGGAGAAGGAGGAGGGCACGGCAGGACACGGGTGGAGGCTTTAGGAGATAGGAGAGAGAAGAGAAGGAAAGAAAAAAAGAGAAAGGAAGTAAAGAGAGAAAAAAAGAGAAAAGGAATTAAATAAAAAGAAAGAAAATAAAGAGAAAAAAGAAAAAACAGAGGAATCTGTACTGCCGGATCACAGCACACGAGTATTGGGGTAATTTTATTATTGATAAAATACTGATACATGTTACTGCCTCGTTAAAAACCTTACGCCCCAGTGTGGGGTTCCCCTGTAAGGAAAAGAGTATAGTAACTACACTAAGATACATATACGAACTACTCGACATCGACGATGTCGAGATCGGCTAAGGCCCCCAGGATTTCAGGATCCTCTAACTGATGTTGTTGTCTTTTATCCGCGTTGTTCCAGTCCTTGAGGCATGTGATTGCTTCCACCGTCTCGGGCGCAAGGGACGACCTTCTTTCTTCGATTATTCTCCCAACCATGCTGAAAGTTGCCTCGGAAGAGACAGTCGATACCGGAACAAGTAGAACACCCCGTGCAAAATGGGACAGGACAGGAAATATGCGTGCAGCGTTCTTCCACCACAAAAGCAGATCAACATCCTTCCCGTTGGCAAGTTCACTATCTGTGGCTTCAAAATTATGGTCAAGGTAGTGGTTAAGTTCTGCAATAGGATTCCAGTTGGTGGTAGACGATTGAGTTGATGTAGAACTGGAATCCTGGGGCTTCTTCCTCTTCCACAGATGTGCCGCCGCGCTTCCCTTACTATGCCGTGTCTCTTCTAACCTCGTGTCACCCGAGACACCGTGCTTGTTGTTGTACAAGCAGAAGACTCGAAATAGTTCCTGTTTCACATGTTCAAAAGCTTCGGAGTAGTCCAATCCGATTGCCTCACCTATTCCATCCATAGCTTCTTGCAAAGCTGGTAACTTCCTGCGGGGATCGAAAATGGTGGCAAAGCAATATGCGTGCGATATGGATTCAAAGTATTTAATGAATTTCTTCTCCATTGGTGCAACAACATGTCTTAAATATTGATGGTTCCTATAATTGTTTAATGATTCCACCATTAGCCAAATATACTCTATAACTAGACAGGAGGTAGGGTAGTAAATACCTAATAAAATTTTACTTGATTTATAGAAAGGTTTTAAGAAAACACGAAATTCATTAGCAATTGTCCAATCAGTGGGTGTAAGCACGATACCTCCATCTTCAGAATTGGCATTAACAAAGACAGTCAACAGATTTTCATATCCCTCTAGTTTCTTTAGCATTATATATGTCGAGTTCCACCTCACCTTCATGTCAAGACCGAATTTTCTTGGTTTGACTCCTTGAGTAACGCAATACTTCTTGAAGTTCCCTGACACTACTGTAGAACTTGAGAGATAACGAATAGCGGCACGTATATTGTTTAAATATAACCCAATTACGTACATACCATCTTGCACAACAAGATTGATGATGTGACAAACGTACCTCTAGTGGACAACATATCCACCAATGTATGACCGCAGGTGGGGGGTGAGGATTTCCATAGCCTTCGTATTCGACGAAGCATTATCAAGTGTAATAGAAAACATCTTATCTTAAATATTAAATTCAGTAATTACCTTTAATATGTGCTCAGCAATGACATCACCGGTGTGTGCCTCGTCGATCAACTTAAACCCGATTACCCTCTTATTTAAATTACATTCACCATCTATATAGTGGGCAACAATACTAAGGTACGTGTCGGAGTATTATTCCGGCAATACTATTTATGGAGCGGTGTGAGCACAGCAAATCCGGATGGGTGCACATGGGAGACAAGATTTAGACAGGTTCGGGCCCTCACGGAGAGGTAATACCCTACGTCCTGTGTTTGGTGGCTGGTATTGCGAGTATCCCGAGTGCCGCAAGCCCTAGAGAATCGATCTCGAGGGGGCTTGTGGTATGAAACAATGGAGACTAGGTCAGATGAGATCAGATGATCTGAGAGCTCTATTTTTTGTCTACCTATCCGGGGATCCCTACCCGGCCTTATATAGGCGGCCGGGATAGAGTTACAAGAGTCCGAATCGGCTTACAGGTATGTTTCCTAATCGGTTACAACTACCACCCGGGATTCCAGGCAGGTACGTGTCCATGTCTTGTACTCCAAGTCGATGATGCACCCCGTGTTGTAGTCGGACTCTGAGTAGTCGGCCTGGCCCACCCTATGCCTGGATAGCCAGTTTTGTCCTCCTTGACGATACCCGGGTGCTATGTCATCGTCAGTACGAAGTTCTCTAATGAGAGGAAGTCCAAATATCAGAAGTTAATGCAAAAGAAAAGCTAACACTTTCGAAAGTTTTCTTTAGTGCCGTTAGCTCCTTATTGTAGATCGCTATAATATCATTTTTGGTTGTTCGTCTACTGAAATGCTGGTACTATGGACAGAAGCCCCGTTGTATCATTCGCTCAAAATTATCGCTCTCGCCCATCCTAATAGGCAAATCTTCCGATACTATATAACGTGCTATTTCATCTCTAGCTACTTGGGGTTGGTAGAACCAATTACTTACAGAGCCGTCAGACGCGTAACTCAGCTGGGTCTGCACGCCTCCTCCTTGGGTCTGCCTCAATTTTTGTAGGCACTTCTTGACGTGCCGGTTGAGATGCCCCGTCCCATTAGCTGAACCTGCAGTAAATTCTTTATAACAATAATTGCATGTCGCACTTACTAACTTTACACCATCTTGCATTGCAATCCTCCTCGTCATGTGGGCCCAGCATGCCGCCTTCCCACTTCTCAAGGAGCTACCGACTTCTTCGGCGACAATTGTAGGCACGGAGCTAGGGGTAGCATGCGGTGGGCTTTCCCCGGCTCCGGCATCTTCGTAGCCCTCAAGACCGTCCATGTGCTGGTCTTCCATGCCGTAGTCTCCCATACTGGGGGAGAGTTGGCGAGGATTGATCTCGTCGTCCCCCATTGGAAGTGCGGCGGCGTCATGCCGCCAAGTGAGAATCGACCCCGTTGTAACACCGTAGGAGGAATGGGTGGGCGGCGTTGGTGTGCCACCTCCGCCTTCTTCTTCTTTCCACGAGAGAACATAGTGAGAAAATAAGAACTATAAAAAATTTATGTGCTCTTTCCTCTTTGTGCTCCCTAGAAATGTGACTTGTGCACCCAGCAGACCAGCACCCCTGTCTATTTATCCCCGAGCGCGACGCGCCCTCTCTCCCCTAATCCCCTGTCCCTTCTCTCAAAAAAGAGCGCGTCCTATACTCTCTGGCAGTTTGGCTCTCTCCCCTAATCCCCTGTCCTTCTCTCAAAAAAATTCCCTTCCCTCTCCCCTAGGGCCTGGCGCCCTGCCCTACTCCCCTACTCCTTGTCCGGCTACCCCCTCCCCCCGCGCGCGCAGGCCCCCCGTGATCCCGTCCCACTCCCATCTCTCTCCCGTGCCAGCGCGCAGGCCCCCCATCTCCCATCTCTCTCCGGCGGTCCGGCTCCCCCACTCTCCCTCCTGCCGCGCGGCGCGCCCCCCGCTCTCCCTCTCGCCACGCCCCCCGACCCCGATGCTCCCCTACCCCTCTGTCGCCCGGCCCCCCGCTCTCCCTTCCGCCGCACGGCGCGCCCCCGGCTCTCCCTCCCGCCGCGCCCCCCCGGCCCTAGCCCCCCGCTCTCCCTCCCGCCGCGCCGGCGCCCGGCCCCCCGCTCTCCCTCCAGCCGCGCGCCCCGCCGGCTCTGGCCCCTACCCCGCGTCCCCTGCAGGCGCCCGGCCCCGGTGCCCCCCGGCCCCGGCCCCCCTCTCTCTGTGGCGGCGTGGCGCCCGCCGGCCCCGGCCTCTCTCCTGCAGCGCCGCCGCCGCCGGCCCGCCCCCTGCCGCCGGAGCCTTCTTCGTGCCGGGCCGGCCCGAGCACGGCCCAGGTGGCCGTGCCGTGCCGCCCGCTGGGCCGAGATTTCAGGCCCGACACGGCCCGACGGTTCGTGCCGGCCCGGCCCGGCCCGTTTTGGTCCGTGCCATGCCGTGCCGGCCAGGTCTCAGACTGGCCCGAAAAAACACGGCCCGGGTCCTAGCTATAGACGACAGCCATTTGTCTTACTCGAAGTTGTATATATCATTGGAGCAACCTGGCGACGTCGTTGCCAGAGATCACTTGCTTTCTTTGGCATGTACATGTATGCATGCGCCTCACAAATAGATAGATTGAATTAGTTCTTGCAGCTCGACCAATTCTTAGTCTCTAAGTAAGCACTAGCTACTAGATCCTCCTTACAAATATATTATATGTAGAAATTGAGCCATCAGCCTCTTCGCTTGAACCCTTTTAAGGCTAACGTCATGCGCAATATTGCTTGCATTATTATCGTATATATGCAATATGCATACATACATGTATAACTTAAAGTTAAGTAACGCGTCACGCTTGGACCGAACTAGTACGCTAGGAAAGTGTGCTCTACTAGGCTTTGGTGGCTCCTTCCAGTACTAACTGGTGTCCGGTTAGCCACTTAATTGGTCGTTTCCTTTTATTTGGGGCCCATTTCCTATTTGTCTTTGTTTTGGTGGTGGGCTGAAATCAGAGACAGCCCATGCCAACACTATAAAGCCCAGTTAATATCAAACCACACCACTATGTGAGTTCTTTTCCTTTCTTTCTTTCAAAACCTATCTTAATCGATCTTTAAACAAACAGACTTGTACAAAACCCAAGTGATGAAATGGTGGAAATGAAATAGCAAGTGTATCCATTTACTACTCCATCCCTCTTTTTTTCAGTAATAAACCCATGTGTTTATTTCATCTTTGATTGGTACATCTTCTATCTTGTCTAGGGAGTTGGGACTTCATTCTTAATTATCGGCTTTCTATTACGTGCCAAAATTTTCAGGGGAGCATTGTATCCCTATTTTTCGAAGAGATGAGCGAATAATAACAGCTAGCAGCTTGTTGCTTGGAAGGACAATATGTACTTCACGGATCGATGGAACAGAGCTGAGGCTTATATATTTCGCTGTGATAGATATTTTCTTTTAGGCCCAGATATTATTACCTGTCACACAGTTACGTCGTACGTGTTCGTGTAGTTTCTTTTTTCAGAAAAGAAAGATTTTATTGATAGTACGATCTCTATATCAAGTGAATGCACATAGCTCAATGAAGTTTTGAGTGTTTGTGTAGCTGGAACCATTCTTCTTTTCGTGTTGTCGTTTCTCTTTTTCTTTCCGCTCCCTCACTCTATTAATTTTTGTGATAAGATGATCGAACTGCATGCTGTATCTAAAGATGTAATTGGGGCGGGATAAGATCGCTCCTCAGCGATTTGAAGATTTTGGCTATCAGATCCTCCACGCCCTTCATCTCAGCCATCCATTTTCCACCAGTTACCCTTTGCCTCCATGGACTTCTGTCTTCACTGCATGCCGGTGGGACATGTTACAGCTGCGACTGCGTGTTCATTGATACGCTGAATTGGTTTGCCCAGCGTTATGATAGCTGGCTCTCGTTGATGTTTGGGCCCGCTTGCAGCCGATATTGCTGGTCTTCTTTTGGTGTATAGTGGATTATGGAGTGAGTACACAGGTATAGCTCCATGGAAAGATTAGGGCACGACGACTTTCTCCGCATGCTCCGATCCTATCCAATGCGTCCCCCTTCCGTTTTCTTTGGTTTTTTCCATCTTCTTGCTCCGTCTCGCATCCTCCTCCTCTGTCAGATCCACCAGCCTCCATCAACCGATTCTCCATGGCTTCGTCCATGAGGGCAGCAGCTAATGGTGGCTCACCGGTTTACTACTCACCCTGTCGACGCTCCTACTCGTAGCTCTGCTTCCTCTGCCATGTGAAATCATGGACATGACGCAACAACTCTGTGGTCGTTTGGTCCACATGGTTGTCACTGGAGTTTTCATTGGAGGTTCACTGGGTCGAGGCCCTCCTCGAGCTCCACCCCTTCTTCTCCTCACCTCTACTCAGGGTGAGCTAAGATTGGAGGACAAAGGCGGCGACGATTCTACTATACAATGATAGGGGCCAGTGTTTGGCAACAGCACAACAAAGCGGGGTGTAACAACCTAATCTTGTAACCATATTGTAACCAGACCCTTGAAGATCGATATGAAATAGAGTGCATTTTATTTTATCTCATTTCCGCATTTAGAGTAATTAAAACAACCCTAATTTAAAGTTTGGTTCCATGAATTTGAATAGCAATGCAAACATGCAGCTCATTGAAAATCTTAATTAATTTATGCTATGGTTTGAGGTTTGTTAATGAGATAATCATGCTTGATTGCATAGAATCACTAGCATGATAGGGCTTGATTGTGGATCATGGCTAGTGTGTCATGACATTAATTTTGACTAATGAAAATGAAACATAATAAGTGAGATGGGAGAGTCGGGGTTTTGTACCAACAGATGGATCAATGAGCGAAGTGAGCGTATGCACCCCCCGCCCCGCGTCGTCCAGTCCATGTCAGTGTCGTTGGTATAGTACCATTCACCCATGGTAGAAATGTTATGCGAGAGTGTTGGCTAGTCATAGCTGACCAGCTATGTACTAACAACACTCAGAACACTTCCCAATTTGAGAAAGAAATGAATTAAGCCTTGGTTGACTTAAGAAAATTAATGGATCACACCTTGGTAGACTTGATATGATGGAATGATTTTTTTTTGTAATTTCAGATGTTGTTCCTGATTGAAATATAAAATTTAAATCCGAGAATTGATGGGATATGATGATACATATTGGTGCTTGTATTTCTTTTATATTCATGCTATGCCACAATAATTTGTCAATAACTTGATTGTGTAGTAGCTTACTCCTTGTCTTATACCATGTTTAAGTTAATTGGGACAAGCTTAAAAGCATCTTAGGAGTACAAGAGTACTCATTGAAATTCCACTCTTAAAATGTTGTAGATGATCTTAGTATAAGTGATATTACAATATTAAAAAGTTAAAAAGGATATGTAGTTGTATAGTTTGTTGTATCAGTTAAATGTGAGTTCTACATGGCTTTTATAAAATAGTAGGTACAAAGCTTTTTATGTGAATATCTAGTACTTTTATATATTTTAATTAATTTAATTACTGGAGATATGTATGTTGGATTTTTATCCACCTTCGACTCCGATTTCCCCTCCTCCCGGACAGGACTCTGCCTTCCCTTCCCTTTCTTTCCCCGCAACACCGCCGCGCGCAGCATCCAACTCCAACTCCGGCGGCCCAGGTACTCTACCCATCCTCCATCTCTCCTATTCTTCTTCCCGTACTCTCTATCTACTGCACTCTTGGCTCTTGTTTCACGTACTCGCCATGCCATCCCATCCCATCCCATCTCTTCTACTTCTACTTGTTAGATCTGTAAACAATCATCCCCCGCATTCCGCCACTGCGATTCTCTTCTTCATCGGATTTTGCCATCATTCTACGACAGGACCGTATCGTAATCGTATCCCCCTTATGGATTATCCCTGCTACTTCTGCGTTAAATGCCACAACTTGTTAACCTTGCAAATTAAGAATACCTAAACTCCTGACACTCAATTCGTTGTATCACACCTCTCATATATGTAGCCAAATGCCTTTTCTTTTCTTCACAATTTCAACTCGATCTTGATGACTCTAACTGCTCTCTATGCTAAATTGTTCTCACATTTCATCTTTTGTTTGTAGGGAATGCCGGGACAACCCTGTAAACCATAAGGGAACCTCCACAATTTTCATCTTTTGTATCACAATTTGTATCACAGGTCTGATATTTTTTTTCTTCAGACTTCCAATTCAATCTCGATGAGTCCAACTGCTATCTCAGCCAAATTGTTCTGACACTCGGGGATATTTCTCCAATCCGTTTATCTTTTGCAGGGAATGCCAGGACAACTCTCTAAACAATAAGTCAACCTCCAAAATGGAGGGCTGTGACTGCATTGAGCCATTTTGGCCCACCGATGAGCTCCTCATCAAATATCAATACATCTCAGACTTCTTCATCACCCTCGCGTAGTTCTCCCATCCCTGTGGAGCTAATCTACTTCGTCAAGAATTCATCTTTCTTCCCCTACAGATGGGTTTTCATCCAATTCGGTGCCTTCATAGTCCTCTGCGGTGCAACCCATCTCATAAACCTCTGGACTTTCACCATGCACACAAAAACAGTTGCTATAGTCATGACGGTGGCAAAAGTCTCCACAGCCGTCGTGTCTTGCGCTACGGCCCTGATGCTTGTGCATATCATACCTGATTTGTTGAGCGTCAAGACGAGGGAGTTGTTCCTAAAGAAGAAAACCGACGAACTTGATAGAGAGATGGGTCTCATACGCACGCAGGAGGAGACAGGGAGGCATGTCAGGATGCTTACCCACGAGATAAGAAGCACGCTTGATAGGCACACCATATTGAAGACTACTCTGGTTGAGCTAGGGAGGACATTGGGTCTAGAAGAATGTGCATTATGGATGCCATCACGGAGTGGTTCGAGTCTCCAGCTGTCTCATACTCTGCGCCACCAGATCCCTGTTGGCTCGTCTGTACAGATTAATCTCCCTGTTGTCAACCAAGTCTTCAGTAGCAACCGGGCCATCATAGTTCCCCATACATCTCCTTTGGCAAGGATCCGCCCTGTTGCAGGGCGATATGTTCCACCAGAGGTGGCTGCTGTAAGAGTCCCGCTGCTACATCTTTCCAACTTCCAGGTAAATGAGTGGCCAGAGATTTCTGCGAAAAGTTACGCAATTATTGTTTTGATGCTCCCATCTGATAGTGCAAGGAAATGGCATGTTCATGAACTGGAGCTTGTTGAGGTTGTTGCCGATCAGGTTACTACACTTTTCCCTGACTTCTTCAGTTATTCATAACCCAGTTTTTCTTTCGAAATAAAACAACATTGTAAATGTAGTTCTAAAGCTATCAGCATGTCATCCTTCTCCTAATATGTCGTCTCCAACTCAAATTTTAAAGCATCTTTCCAAAGTAGAATAATGTAAACTTCTTTCACAGTTGCCCAGTGGCTCATAGATTTGTGGAAACTGGAAACTGCAAACAGCAGGAGGTAGGCTGTTCGGAGACAAGCATAGAGCCATTGAGTAGATACTCATCTTAGGCTCCAGTAAATGGCCACCTCTATGCTGCTGTAGTGAATGAAACCATGTACAACTCTAGAACATTTCTACCTTGAATGGATTGAAATGTAGATCATCCTGACCTTTCCTGTTGACAACCATGTTTGGTGGTTAGGAATATGGGATTATTCCACAATTTACTTGTAGGATGTATAGTCCACCTCTAATACATGTTAAGTCAAGCGTAAGTGTTTTTTGCTGGGTTGGCTTAAAATCATTTTCAGTTACAGAACTAGCTTCATGTTCCACATGTTCTATTCTTGTTTTTTTTCCCCCTCTACGTGGTGATGGGCAGCTCTACTTATTTGTACTTTCTAATGAATCAACCTTGTCATGCAGTCTTTTTTGTGTGTATTTTGAAATTTATAGCCCTTGAAACGTTGTTCTGTCCACAGAAAATTTTGTGCTACGCTCCATGCTGTTTGTAGTTTTAAGTTCTTAATAGATTGTAGACACAAAACCTAGCTACCTATATAGATGTGCATGTCGACCTAGCATTATACACAACTCTAATGAGACCTTATATGTTACTCTCTCCAGGTAGCAGTTGCCCTCTCTCACGCAGCTATTCTCGAAAAGTCTATGCGAGCACGTGATCTACTCATGGAGCAAAATGTTGCCCTTGATCTAGCTCGGCGAGAGGTGGAAATGGCTATATGTGCTCGCAATGATTTCCTAGCGGTGATGAATCATGAAATGCGGACCCGATGAACGCAATAATCGCCCTTTCCTCCTTACTTTTAGAAACTGAACTTACCCCTGAGCAGCGCCTAATGGTGGAAACAGTGTTGAAAAGCAGCAACCTTTTAGCAACACTCATCAATGATGTTTTGGATCTTTCGAAACTTGAGGATGGGAGCCTTGAACTGGAGATACAAGCATTCAATCTTCATGCTGTTTTCAAAGAGGTCCGTAATGTTACCCTCCCAACCATCTAATACCTGTGACATATGATATTCTGTTCTGAAATTACTCTGTGGCATTACAGGTAATGAGTTTCATCAAACCGATTGCAGCTATCAAAAAACTTTCTGTATCAGCTATGTTGTCCCCAGATTTGCCTCTATCTGCCATTGGTGATGAAAAGTGACTCATGCAAACTATTCTAAACGTCTGCAGTAATGCTGTTAAGTTTACCAAGGAGGGCCACATCTCAGTCTTAGCTTCAATTGTGAAGTCTGAATCCTTAAGGGAGTTGAGAACCACTGAATTTCATCCAGTTGCAAGTGATGGCCACTTCTATCTAAAAGTTCAGGTACAGATTACATTGTTTCATTTGATGTAGTAAGTGAGAATGGCATATGGAGAGGATTACAACAACACATTGTGACCATATCATAGAGTTTCCACATGACTGACGAATCCAAAGAAAAATCCTGAAAGTAGCACATGAGGCCTTAGTATTGAGCTTGTTGGCCACCTTGTTAATGTATAATCAGCCTCTCCTCCTTTGTCCTTTCAGGTTCAAGATACAGGGTGTGGCATTAGCCCTCAGGATCTAGGCCATGTATTTACGAAGTTTGCTCACACACAAAGTGGAGGGAACCGAGGGTATAACGGCAGCGGTCTCGGGCTTGCCATTTGCAAGAGGTATTTCAATGTTTTATTTGTCCAACTAGTTTCCCGTGTGAATGATCTAATGTCCTGGTGGATCGATGGCAACTGTGATCTGGGAAATCTGATAAGTCGTTGGAAAATCGCTCGACAGGGTTGTGAGTCTGATGGGAGGGCATACATGGCTGGACAGCGACGGAGCAGGAAAAGGCTGCATGGCTACATTCATTGTGAAGCTTGGGGTGCGCGACACATATCAGTAACCGGCGATCCCTCTAGTGTGGCCTGGCCATGGCAATTCTGATCAGTCTGGCCCGGCAGCTCTCTAAGAAGAGAAGGGACTGTCTAATCTGAAACCTACATACCAGAGGAGTATATGATACCGAGTGACTGTTGTCGGCATTGTTAGAGTAGTACCAAATAGTGGGCTCATCACTTGATTTTTCTAATTTTGTGGCTAGCCTTGCTGCTATAGCTGGCAGATATTGTTGTTGTACACGTGATGTAAAGAGAAAACCATCTGACTGGTGCATCCAACATCTGATGTTTCTTTGCAATTGATATGACAACACAGGTTGTCATTGCAAGAATAGATAAATCTCTGGTACATCTTCCGGTATAAAGTAGTGCTGGATCAAATCTCACAGAAATTTTGCAAGAAACAGTATTAGAGGATTCTTTCCAGATCCCTCTGCATAGTGGAATTCCTTACGGATTCTAAAGGATGAACTGTACGAAATTTGCGTTCCAAACATGTGGATTCAGACATTAACTTGGTCATTATTATTTAAAATTCCTTTGAGAGAGTTTTCTCAAATAGTAAAGCGGTAGCTTGAGAGGAAGAAGAAGAGCAGGAGAGGAGGAGGTTGGCGCTAGCCCGATGCTTTCGCCTTCTGACATTACTTGGCCTCCTTGATTCCTTCCATGGCAGGCTGAGCACGGTATGGCCACGGCGGCGCACAAGGACAAGGTGCCCCTTCGGGCTGGAGATGGCGGCGGCGCGCACCCTCGTCGAGATCGCCGAGGTCGCCCAGCTCGCCTTTCACCACCGCCAAGACGATGATGGGCGGAGCTTGTACGGGCGGAGAACGCCGCCCTCCGCGGCCGCCTCGCCGACGACCACGCCCTCCTCCGGGATCTCCACGCCGCATCCCACCTCACCGTCAACTGCGCTCCCGATGTGAGCCTTTCTGCCTTTGCATCAACAAAGCCTACTAGATTCAGATTCTCCTGAATGCTACTGCAACCCTATAAAAATGTACTCTTTTACGAAACTACAAAAATGATATTAGCTCTTCATTACATCTAAGTTTTATGCGTTGTTGACCGTGAAAATATTTTTTCTGTTAACATTGCCCATTTGCAATTAAACTGGCCAAATGTTCTGTTACATTTCCCTTTTCAAATGTCAGCCAATCCCCACCATTAGGCCTAACGCTCTTTCTGTGTTGTGATGATGGGATATGGTCATCCAATTTTTTGATTACTTGACTATAGGAGATTAAAAAGGAGGTTTTATGTTTGTTTGTTGTTCAGCATGATTTTGACGCAAAGTTCACATCTTTACATATCCCGATGCAGTGGTCGCAAGGGCTTTGGGCACCATGAAACATCAAAGGAAATGGAGAAGTATCTGGGAGTCTGGAAAAGTGATGTACACTTTGGCAACTTGGGGGATCACGTTAGTTGGGTAAAGTGTTCGCTATATCAATTTATCTTGATTTGTACGGGCGATATTACGAGAACAGTATTTCACATATACTTTTAAATTCATAAAATATTTTCAAATGAAGACTTTATTTATCCTCCGGCATTTGTATCAAGTTGATACACACAGCACAATATCTTATAAGTAAAATGAAATATCCGCACCAAAATGCACAGACACACTAAAAGAAATCTAAATATTAATCATCCAGGGAAGTGTAAGTGCCTAAACGCCTTCAAAGGCGCGCACTAAAAACAAAGAGCTGCATCCGTAAAACTTCGAGCTGCTTGCTGCCGTGCACCATAATTTCTCTATTCTCCGGTTTCTATATTGGTGCCTAACACCTCAGCAAACTAGCACACATGTAAATTACTTGGTTGGGATGAGAAAATAACTTGTTATCAAAAATAATATAGTTTTAGCATAACTATATTATCCAGCACAAAGCAACAGTCCCGACGAGGATCTATGCTCGAGGCTCATTTTCCATCGTAGCCGATCACCGCCGCAACCATCTTATCTTGTTTAGGTTGCTAGGATTGACGTACTGATGCGTGTATTGATGTTGCAAAACAGAAAGGAAACTACGTAAAGATGCCTAGTTGATTTGATTAATGGTGACAGGGAATAATATTTGATCATCTTCATACGATCATTACAGTTGCGATCTCCGTTTGGCCGTCCAATTAGGATGCGAAGGGGTCAAGTGATGCAACTGCAAGCATGTATAGAACAATGCAAGCAAATCCTTGACTGTTTCTGTGCATTTGATTGTGTGCAGACTGTACAGAAGTCGTGCAATCCTGAAAATGGCAGCAAAGGGGGCGATCATGTCAGCCAAGTTTGTGCTCAAGGTGTTACGACGTCTGAAACAACACCTGTACATTATGAAAAATGAACAGGTGGTCAGCAAATTGTTCCTTGTAGTTTGCTGTACATTATATGGTCGGCAATATTATTGATACTAGAATAGTTTGTTGGAAGCTGTCACACAATGTAGGCTACTACCTAGGAAGCCGACAAGAGCATCTCCAGTGCATTGTTTATCCTACTAGTAAGCAACGTATCTGATCAAGTAGAGTGCACTCTGTTTATATACATGATGATTGACGCGAGCACGAAATGGCACGAAACACACGTCAACTTGATTCACTGGACATGATGCATGTGTGATGGCCTGCAGATCACCTCCTAGTCAGGAGAAAAAGGTGAATGATGATTGCAGATCACTGAATCTGAATGATGCCAAATAACTGGGTTAGTCAAACCCAGCATTGCAATCAACCGATGTTGTCCATTTGAGGTTTTGCAAGTAGCCGACGTCCATAAAATACAGATATGGACGAGGGCCGCTTGCACTGATAGTACTGTTGTTACTACTGTATCTGTAATCTCCTCAGCTTTATTACGATTTACGACATCAAGGATTCAACGGCCGTCACTTTCAGATTTACAGTTGCACTCGGTTTGTCAAATTAATGGGTGGCACTTTGACTTTGGACTCTCAAGTGATCGACGAGCAATGTTATCAAGTCCTTTTCACCAATCAAATTGCTTTCTCTCTTGAGAGAATAGCCAAACTACCACTAGTCAAAACTAAAAGTTCCAAAATACCACTAGTAAAAGCTAACTTGCCAAAATAGCACTACAATCTCAGTTTTTCATGCCAAAATACCACTTCCGTTACATGTCAAAGGAATTCTGTTAGTCAAGCCGTTAAGTTTTTCTTAAATACCAAAAATACCCCCGTGAAACCTAACTGAGATATTGCTCAAATTGGAAGTATGTCATGTGAAGAGGTAAGGGTATATACGTCTTTTCTCTGAGTATGTTAGTCTAAATTAGACACTAGTGGTATTTTGGCATGGAAAAACTGAACTCAGTGCTATTTTGGCACTTTGGTTTTTACTAGTGGTATTTTGGAACTTTTGGTTTTCATTAGTGGTAGTTTGGCTATTCTGTATTCTCTTTTCTCTTGTCAGGGTTTTCTTTAGAACCTTCTGCATCCTAGGACATATGTGGGTGATGAGTTGACATTTGTGCATTCGAAGAAGATGGCCTGACAAGAAACAGCAAACGAAATCCTGAAGAAAATCACAACAATGAGTAATGGAATCATAAGTAGTGTATATAATATAGGTAGCGATGCAAGATGTCAGTGTGACAAGTCTGGTGCATCTTGAGCCAGCAGTCACGCAAGAAGTGATGATGATGATGATATAATTTACAGAAGAAATCAAATAATTTAAAAAATCCTCGTAATATTTTAGTTGTGCAAGCTAGCTGGGTAGGAGGGAAATCGAGGTACAGTGGCCGGCCGCAGAACTGAAATATGAATTTTCGGATCATCCACACCCAATCTTCTTCTTCTTCTTCTTCTTCTTCCTCTTCCTCTGTGTGTGTGTATGTGTGATGAGATGACACCCACAACAAACAACGACTGCATTAATTCTACTTCCATTCGGAAGTCAACCCTCCTAGCTGCTGCTGCTTCTTCTTCTTCTTATTCTTCTTCCTCCTCCTCCTCCTCTTGTCCGTTGCGGCCGGGGAATTTTTATGGGAATGGCGCTCCCTCCCCCTCTGCTCCTCCTCCTATGCACCTTACTACTCCTCCTCCTCCACGGGAATGGCGGTGCCGCGCGCACGGTGCCTGTGGAGTTCCTCTACCCGCCCTTCAACCTCACCTACTTCAACTTTATCGACACCAACGGCGTCTTCCTCAGCTCCCCCAACGCCACCTTCTCCGCCGCCGTCTACAACGCCGGCTCCGACGCTTCCTCCGACCAGCAGACCCGCTTCTTCTTCTCCGTCCTCCACGACGCCTCCCGCACCCCCGTCTGGACCGCCACCGCCGGCTCCACTATCCTCCAGTCCATCATCCTCACCCTCACCGCTTCCGGCCTCGCGCTCTCCGACCCCGCCGCCCCGGACCCGGCCTGGTCCACACCCGCCCTCTCCGCCCCCGTCGCCGCCCTCCGCCTCCTCCACAGCGGCGAGCTCGCTCTCATCGACGCGGCCAACGCCACGCTCTGGTCCTCCTTCGACCGCCCCACTGACACCCTCCTCCAGGGCCAGGCCCTCCGCGTCGGCGTGCCGCTCACCGCCACCGCCTCCGACCAGGACCTCTCCCCGGGCGCCTACCGCCTCCTGCTCACCCCCGGCGACGCGTTGCTGCAGTGGGCGACCTCGCCCAACGCCTCCTTCCTCACCTACTGGGCGCTCTCATCCGACGCCGCCTCCGTGCAGGACTCCAACCGCCCCGTCCACTCCATGGCGGTCAATGCCTCCGGCATCTACCTCCTCGCCGCCAACGGCAGGGACACCGTCTTTAGGCTGCTCTTCGCCACGCCGCCGGCGAGAGACGAGTCCAGGCTCCTCAAGGTCGACCCTTCCGGCCGCCTGCGCGCGCTCAGCATGGCCTACTCCCCCACCGCGGCGCGCGCGACCCTCCCCGCCGTGTGGGCAGCTCCGGCCAACGACTGCGACCTTCCGCTGCCCTGCGGCTCCCTCGGCCTCTGCACGCCCGGCAACAACGCCTCGACCTGCATGTGCCCCGACGCGTTCAGCACACACACCACCCGCGGCTGCTCGCCGGCCGATGGCTCCGCGCTGCCAGATGAGAGCTGCGTCGCCGACAACGCCAACCCGTCGACGTCGTCAGCAGAGCCTCCTCCTTCTTACAGCTACATGAGCCTCGGCGACGGGGTGGGCTACTTCGCGAGCAAGTTCGCGCTTCCCGTGACGATCGGCGACGCGCTTCCGGCGTGCCGCGACCTCTGCTCGGCCAACTGCTCCTGCCTCGGCTTCGTCTACAGGAACTCCTCCAAGTCGTGCTTCCTCATGCAGAACCAGATCGGCTCCGTGTTCCGCGGCGGCAACACCGACGCCGCCGCCGCCGGCTTCGTCAAGACGCTCCCGCCGCTTCATCAGGGCAAAGGCGGCCGCTCGTCGCTGAGCTCCATAGCCATCGTGTTCGGCATCGTGCTGCCCACCGTGGCGGCCGTGTTCATCACCTTCCTGCTGTACGTGATGGCCGTGCAGTGGCTCAAGAACCGCGGCGGCGGCAACAAGAAGAAGAAGCACGACGGCAGCGATGGGTGGCGCCGCGGCTGGTTCATGCTGCACATGCTGCCGTCACAGGCGTCGTCCAACGCCCCGTCGGCGAGTGAGGACGGCGACAGCGACCAAGACGAGGTCCTCATCCCCGGCCTGCCGGCCCGGTTCACGTTCGCCGACCTCGAGACGGCGACCAACGGATTCAAGTGGCAGATCGGCTCCGGCGGATTCGGGTCCGTGTACAGGGGCGAGCTCCCGGACCGCACCACAGTGGCCGTGAAGCGGATGAACAACCTGGGCATGCAGGGGCGGCGAGAGTTCCTGACGGAGATAGCGGTGATCGGGAACGTGCACCACGTGAACCTGGTGAAGCTGCGCGGGTTCTGCTCGGAGGGCGCGCGGCAGCTGCTGGTGTACGAGTACATGAACCGCGGCTCCCTGGACCAGTGCATCTTCCGCGCCGGCGCCGGCGCCGCCACGCCGTTGGAGTGGCCGGACCGCCTCAATGTGTGCGTGGGCGCGGCGCGCGGGCTGGCGTACCTCCACGCCGGCTGCGACCGCAAGATCCTGCACTGCGACGTGAAGCCGGAGAACATCCTCCTGGACGACCGCGGAGGCGTGAAGATCGCCGACTTCGGGCTGGCGAAGCTGATGAATCCCGAGCAGTCGGGGCTCTTCACCACCATGCGCGGCACGCGAGGGTACCTGGCGCCGGAGTGGCTCATGAACGCGCCCATCACTGACAAGGCCGACGTCTACAGCTTCGGCATGGTGCTGCTCGAGATCCTGCGCGGCAGGAAGAACTCCAAGCAGGACACCAGCTTCTCCGGCACCACCGCCTCCTCGGACGGCGGCGGCGAGCGGAGCACCTACTTCCCGGCGCTGGCGCTGGACCTCCACGAGGAAGGGCGGTACGAGGAGCTCGTCGACCCGAGGCTGGAAGGGAGGGCCGACGCCGCCGAGGTGGCGCGGGTGGTGCGCGTGGCGCTCTGCTGCCTCCAGGAGGACGCCTCGCTGCGGCCGGGCATGACGGCGATCTCGGGCATGCTCGACGGCAGCATGGACGTGCCCGAGCCCAGGACCGACCACCTTGGGTACCTCAGGATGTACGGCCGAGGCCTCGTCGACGTCCGGCCCGGCGGGTGGAAGGGGAAGGCTGACGTGACCGGCGGCGCGAGCAGCAGCTGGTCGCCGCCGTCGTGCGTGTCGGCGCAGCAGCTGTCGGGTCCCAGATGACAGTGCCACTGCATGTGCGTGTGGTATAGTTCAGTTCAGACAAGTTGCAAGTTTTGGAGGCAAAAAAAGATGTGCTTTTTTGTCATCTGTTGTGAATAGGAGCACACATACAAAGTTTCATGCTGCTCTTCTCTATTGCCCTTTTTTGAATTTAGAAGGCCAAATCGTAGAGGTCGTTTCCTGTTGAAAATCCACAGTTTTTCTTGAAGGAAGCATCATGAAAATTGAATTGGTCTATTAATCGATTTTGGCCTCGGTTCTCTCGTTTTCACTATGTTTTTTTTTCTTCTGGATCCATAAACACTTTGACACTTTCTGATAATATGAAAAAAAATCATTTTGTACTATGATTTGCTGTCTTGAGGAAGCTGAACCAATTGAAAGATAACCCTTTCTCATGTCAAAGGCTACTGCACCTGACGTTTGTACTAGAAAAATAATCAGTTGTGACAGAGAAAAATTGGTCTGCAGGTACCTAATCCTGCATATATATATTACTACTTGGTATGTTTTTCAGCCATGGAGGAGTTATCAACTTGTGGAGTGCAATTGGGCTTATACTTTATACGCGTAGCAAAGAAGAACGTGCATAGGCAAAGTAAACAAAATAAGTTAGCATTTGTTGCTTCCGTCTTTTCCTCTGAACCTATGCATAAAAAAATTGATCCATCTGCAAGCAAGCCACCACGGCAGTAGAAAAAGGAGCAAATAATGGACTAGTTAATTGTTTATCATCAGGATTTTGCATCAGAAAAGTACAAAAAGATGAAGCTTCTTTTATTAGTACCTCATCATGCCTTGTTTTATCTCATTTCGTGTCCAATGTGTGCTGTTCAACATTTGCTAATACTTCATTTTGGATTGGTCTAAAAAAAGACTTGAGTTTGGACAGAGTCTTGAGACTTGTGTCTATGTTATGTGTGTGTGTGACTAACAGTACTGCGTCCCACGGCTTATGAGTTTTCGGTCGTAGGTAAAGTTTGCAACTTCCTTTTTGACTTAACAATCTGGGATAGCCAGGACCAGGAGTAGGGTACGCGTTGCGTAATGTGGAAAACGAGAAGTACATGGATGGATGGATGGATGGAGAAGATACCACACCACTTTCCTCTTCTTTCTTGCTCATGACTGCAAAAGTTTACAGGCAATTGCAGTAGCGGTGCAAAAAGAAGAAAGAAACTCGATCGATTACTGACATGGAAAGAAAGGAACACCATGTGCATCTATCATCGATGAGATTCAGTCAAATTCAGACAAGGCAATTAATTAACCAGGGTGCATGATATGATATGATACAACAACCAGCTGGAGACTGAAGTGTATGCTAGTACATCGATCAAATCAAGTCTCACCTAGCTAGATCTAGGCTAGCGAAACTGACATGGACCTTGCCTTGGCTCCGATTAACTAGCGATGGATCGAGTGCTGCTACAAGTATGCATGATCGATGGAGTGGTTGAATCCCTAGCTTGACGACCACCAAGAAGGGAGAAGTGGATCTCAGAAGTCACCGGGGAAGCGTCCAGAGAGGGCCATGGCGAAGAGCAGGATGGCGATGTAGAAGAGGATGACGACGAGCTTGGTGCTGAACATGGCCAACAAGAGCTTCACCATGAACACCAGCAGCAGCAAGTTGAAGAGCAGCGTCAGCGCCACCTCCAGAGCCATACACAGATGATCACCAAAACCAACTCAATCGATCGATGAACAGCAAGCACTCTAATCTGAACAGACTAAATTGTTGTTTGGAACAGGGGAGTTGCTCTGTTAGCTGTGAGTAGCGGATAGACTCTTGACTGATGACGGCGAAGAGAGGGAGGAAGCAACCAGAAGCAGACGACGAGAGGCAGAGAACGACATCTGCTGCCTGCCTGCTAGCTTCTTATTCGGAACAACACGAGAGATCCGATACTACTCACATTGTCACATGCATGAATTTTTACGAGTATTAACAATATTTTCAGATGCAAAGTAGTACCTGGAATTAAATTAAAATTTTAAGAAGTTTCAGAAAAGAAATAAAAAAAAATTATCAAGTTAAATTATATGCTGCGGACACGCTTCAAAAAGATCGTACGTATACATTGTGGGATGAGCCATGATCTTGCAAATTTCGAACCAAAAAAAATTATCATTTCCGTGATGTACAAAAAAGACAAATTCTTAGACCTCTCCTTGTGTTTTTTTTTGTATGACACATAGATGGATATATTTACTTTGTACACACATAATTTTTCCTTAAAAAAAATACGGTGCCATATAAAAAATCGATCTACTTATTTATTTATTTTGGAACATATGCAAAGTAGCTTTTTTAAGGAAACTTTTGTATAATCTACAAAACTGCATGATGGATTTATAGTATAGTTTTTTCTCTTTTTTCCTTTTTTTTTGCAGCCAGACATCAACTGCAGATATTCAGTTCTAACTCAAAGAAGTAAATTCTTAGTCCACTTTGACTTGTGTGATCTGAGAGGTGGAAATGGGGATTCGTAGGACATATGGCCTTGGCACTTGGATGACATGGATTAGCCCACAGTTTTAGCGCATATACATTCCTAATGTAATGCCCTCTTTGGTGTCTCTTCACCTTTTGGTGATTGATGTAGAAAGCCAGAAACTAGTAATCCAGATTTTGATGTTTCATTCTAGACCCTGAAGATCCTAACGTAGTTGTAGAAATTCTTGCCTTTTTTCCCCTGGAGAATTTATTCCGTGGGAGCATCTATTCCTATGTCATTTAAAATTTATTATTTCTAAATTAATGATCTTGAATATAAATTCTTCAGACTTTTTTGTATACTTATAGATTTAATAATGTATAACTTGGTCTTCTCAAGTGACTAAGAAATAGCAAATCCTTTATTTTATTTATTATTTGTTACAACAGCTGGTTTGAAGGTAGTAACAAGCTCTGTTGAAAATAAAAAGAATCAACAGCACGCGGCCGACGCCGTGAAGCATGGGTACCCGTCGCCGTCGACACGGGCGCTCGCGGTGGCCATGCTCCTGGCACTCGCAGGACGCTTCCTTGTCCTCTCAAGCACGGTGCTGGCCGCCTCCATCACCGGATTCGCCGTAGCCGCGCCGCCGTTCCTGCTCTTCCGCCCGGTGCTTGTCCCGGTGGCGATGCTGGCGGCGCTGATCGCTAAGGGGATGGTGGTGTCAGGCGCGCTCGCCCTCAGGGGGCCAGTGTTGCTGCCGCGCCTGGCGAGCCCACCGGACTACGTGGAGGAGGGGAGGTGGTGGGGCAGAGAAAGGGGCAGGACCTCGCCGCCCACAAGACCGACCACGTAGCAGCATGACGAGTTTTTTTTACCTAATCATGGCATGCATCTGCCAACACATGAAGCATGCAACAATCATTTTTTTCTCTCGGAATCTCAAATGTTTGTGGGTACATTCCATATGGATGATGTTTATCAAAATCCTATATAAAAATATACATCTCTGTAGTTCATAGTAGAGCATTATTATACACAGGGAACTATTTGCGAGGCTAGTTTCAACCGTGTCTCTGTATGTAGCAGTTCACCGGACAATTATTTGATGGTATATTACCTTCCTGCGCTAGTGCAGAATCTGCCTATCCAGGCTTACTGCTCCTCTTCCTGTCGTCCCAGTTGTTCCTGTATAATACAAACGAGATTTTTTTCATTCGTCAAAGAAAAAACATTACCAGAGCTTGAATGCCACCGTGCTCCTTAAACAACTATTCTCAATTGCAAATACAAACTAAAGATATTTAAAGCTTAACAATCTTGCTGAAATAATCCGAATTTTGACTACATATGAGAAGGCAGAAAGGTATTGCTGCCAAAACAATTATATAAGATACAAAGAAGAGAAGAAAAGAAGAAAGTTTTTTAATTAGTACCTCATTCACAAAGAAGGCATGGAATCCGTAAGGAACTCGGTTTGGCAGCTCAACAACTGCTACTGGATCAGCAGACATTGTCTTGGCATCAATCACATTAACTTCAGATTTCCTACAACCAGCATACAAATGCCAAATTAATGAAAGCTTAGTGACAATGTAATTAGAACATTGAGAAATAAGAGATCAAGATATTAGTAAGATGAGTTTATTAACAAGCATTGCGTATTAGAGAAGAGCAACTAATGAAATTTCTTAAGCAATTAAGCATGCGCCGGTCATGAGTGATGTAGGGGAGAAGAGTACCCTGTATTCTCGTCATGAACAAAGAATATCAAATAACCATCATCTTCCTCTCCAGATACACCTGGCTCCTTGGGCACAAAAATTGCCTCCGAACCGAATCTACCAGGTCCCAGGTCATATATGCCTCTCACATTTCCCCCCACCTCAAGTTGCTTCTTGCCACTCTCTGGTTCAGCGTGTAGATCAAATTTTATGATGCCAGTCACCTTCGCTATGCTGTCGAGTATAGTGCAGTAGACGTACCGCTGCTTTCTGCATTCAACAAAGTAACGAATTATAAAGTGTGATAATTCAGGAAGAATCTTACCCTAGATACAAGTTCTCAATGATGCTGAGTTGATAGTGCTTCATGATTTAACTATCACAGAAGAAAAGAAACTTTGAAGTTGAAAGCTACAGTATAACTACCTGCCAGTATAACTCTCATTAATTCGAGGGAAGTCTACAGCAGAAACAGACAGTTGCTTTTGTGAAGCAGCACCGGTTTTCATGTTGAATCTCATCTCGTACCTAGAAAAATATAACATCAGGCCAAGCATTGGATTACTTGGAATTGAAAAAAAGATTGAGACTGCAGGTATATACAGCTCATTCCCGAAGTTCTCGAGCTTGTCGCTTTGGTGACCGTTCACCTTGTCCAAATCTGGATTCTCAAGGCGGCAGGTAATGAGAATAACTTCGTCACCCTCTTCCCAAGCATTAGCTATGACAAGAGATACTTCTTGTGATCAGTTCACTAAGACTAGCATGAAATGAAATATTGATAATTAGATTGAGCAATGCACGGAACTGCATGCTCTAACAAAGTAACAAGAAATGGCCCTGGCTTTGGCTTTCTTCTTCGTATTGTCATCTGATTGTTTTCATGTGGATTTTTATCATTAGGTCTTTAAGGAGATTCCTGCTAACTTATTCCCCAAAATAAACATTTTTCCCTCATAATTTGTTGCTGGTTTGTGTTTTCAAATTGCTAATAAAGCACTCCTTCCACGTTAGATAGGACAAGGGGAACTGTTGTTACACTTCCTAATTCATCCTCATGAACAGGCCAATTTCAGTTTCAGTTCTGCGCTAGTGCCAGACAGCTTCGCTCAGACAATAAAGAATTGCCCAAAAACACTTCTGTTTCCTTTTCTTTACATGTTTACAATAAATTAATGTGTTCCCCTGGCTATATTGTAAATTCATGTTAAATCTTTACTCCTGTAAAGAAACAAGTTGGTGGTGATGGCCCGTTCACCTTAAAGTTACACCAACCGTCCGATCTGCTGCCAACGGTCAAGATTGAGATGCGAATGCCCACCAACCAACTCTATTTTGCAAAAAGACCCCGTTCTAACATGAATTGTATAAATACACTGAACAGTACCTCGATTCAATAAAGTAAATAGTCTTGAAAACTGTAACATGATTATCATTTTAAATTCGTAGTAACTCATGGGCTCCTTGCTAGTGAAATAAAAAGATTGTACATGCAGAGTCCAAGCAGAAGGTTGCAGATGGCATACCATTGTGGAATATGAAGCAATTGGGGAGTTCAAACCATCTGATGTGTTTTTCATCCTTTTCATAGCGTTGGAGTATGCCGAAACGAGCTTTCTTTGTAGAATCAAACTTGTAGATGAATTCACCATTCTTCACCATTTCCTTTATACAAGAATGGAGAAGAGAAAATTATGAACAGGAGTTTGAACCATTTCCAACTGCTAATACAAATACATGCCGTGTCCAGTGCAAGTGGGCCAACTGGATAAAAAGAAATGGTGCAGGAAACACGAATGTGGAGAAGGTATTTATCATGGCTATCTTAATAAAACCTGTACATGGATGTTTCCCTGGGACTTTTAACGGTTTAATCAGTAAACTACTAGAAAGCTACATTGCCTAAAAAGCTGTACATGCTGAAACAGTCTCCCCAAGTTTGGTTCAGCAGGTTCTGGTGCGAAATGTTGTTCTTCGGAAATACTCAAAGCACCGCAGACCATACTATGTTTAATTATTGGCATAATGATACAAGGGGCAATAATTAATTGTCTATGTTAACGGCATCACCTGCAAATTGCTAGTGTGCATAAAACATCACGCACCTTTGGTCGGAACAACAGAGGGAGGTCCATGAAAATAGAATAATTCTCTGTGATGGCAAAGTCATGCATCATTACAGATTCTGGTATTGTTATTGGCACAGGATCAAGCATAACCCCATCCTTGGTGATGACCCGGTATGTACAATAAGGAGGCTCATGCGAGTAACCAAAGGTGAACATTTCATCTGAAAGAAGGATAATCACATCACTTCCAATTGTCCAGAGAGACATAGAAATAGTACGAGACCACCGTAATTTACCTGTAAATGGATCAACCTTTGGATGAGCAGTGAAAGAATGTTTCAACCTTTTGTCGTAATCCAACAGCCCAAGAGTTTGCAGGTCTCCATCTTCAAGGACCTTAACAACGTCTGAAAATAAAAATAGAAACTCATGTTCCACAGTTGCATAGTTATTGCGATGGATGTGGGACTTGTGGATGATAGCAAGTTGCAACAAGCTGTAATAGATATCACAATCTGTACATGTAGATTTCATATATGTAAGTTGGAATCTTTTTATCTAGCATGCACAATTCCATGAGAAACTACTAATATTCCTATGGTTGATGATATATGACAACACTACCCCAGAACACACTGTAATAGGTGTCTTACACCACATATGACATGATAATTGTGCACAGCATGATGCACTATGCAATAATTACTTAGAACATACTTTATTTTGGAAAATTTATTTAGTACTTTTTTGTTGTTGGACATGAGAGAGGTACTGTTCCTGCTCTGTTTTGGGAAATTTTACGGGTTTCCTATCAACAAAAAGTTAGCTGCCAACACAATCACATTGAAGGACCCATATTTCTACGGAATTGCTATTTCTCAGGCCATCCGATTGAACGGGGAGACAAGTGCAGGTTTTGCTTTTTTTTTGGTCCACCACGAGCATTTGGGCTCGGTTCAGTCGTAAATGGGCCAGTGGGCTTTTTTCTTTTGTGTTTGGGCTTTTCTTGGGCTGTTCCTTTTTTTGGGGGTTGCATGTATTGGTGGGCTCTCCAGCTTCCGTGCTTTTTTTCCTATCCAAGTGCTGTGTTGGGAAGGTCAAGGGTCGCATTTGCAGTAGAGAGAAGTAGAGGCGGTTCAGGAGAAGAGAGTGGACGAGACGAAACAGGCAGAAGGCCCTTTTTTTGGATTTGCTATTTCTTTACACATATTTTTTAGTTGGTATGCAACTAGGTAAGTCGCACATTCGCAAGGCCTAAAGTTGCACATTTTTATATGTGTGCAACTGCAGTAGCTACAAATATGCAACTAGGGTACTTGCACATTCACAAGGCCTAAAGTTGCACATTTTTATATTTGTGCAACTGTAGTAGCTACGAATGTGCAAATGGTTATACTTGCACAAAAAACTACTTCATTTTTTTCTGGTTATCTGAAATTTTTTGGGCAAACACCCTTTTTATCTGATTTTATATTTTTTGGAAATCTAAACAGTTAATATATTTTTTATGCAAATTGTTTTTCGCTTTTTTTAGTGTGGATGTAAGAGAGTAAAAATAGACCGGGTTCATTAAATCTCAAAAGAGGCACGGTAAAAGCCCAGTCTGGATCGCATAAACAGTGGCCCAACTGAAAGCCCATTTCAATAAGGCCCAACAAAAGCCCGCTCGGAACGAAAACATACAGATCAAAGGGAAAAGACAGGTACAAAACACAAACCACAAGATGATGATCGGACAGCTACTATAGTCGGCTGAGAAATAGTTATTCTTCAGTCAACTTAGCCATAGTCGGACCCTATTTTCTATGGCATATACATGGATATAAAAAATATGTGCTAACAGGCTGAGAACTTACAGGGCTTATCTGCTTCCGACAGGGCCATGAGTTTGCCATGATGATATATAAGTGCAGTATTAGCTGGAAAAGAAGGGAACAGATCAACGAATTGCAACTCCAATCAAATGGCCATGAAAAATATGTAAATATGCATCATTCAGTGACTGCATAAGGTAAAGAGGTACCTGTCCCAAATCCATAAGTAACATCTAAGACTTTGAGCTTTTTCCGAAGTTCTTGCATTTGGACCATAAACAATCCAAAAAAGCCCTTCAGATCTCCAATCTGTAAATATCACGAGAAGTAATCACATGCGTGCACAACTGATTTTTGTAGACGGCCATACTAAACCCACTGGGCGTGGGGAGAGTTAGGAGTTTTGAATTATATCAATGCTAGCCTTGAGTTGTCAGACGGTACGACCTAAAGATGATTCATGAGATTATCGTATACTGATGCCATCAGCCAGAATAAACTACGGTCCAAAGTCCTAACATACAGTCAGTGTAGAAGCCACGAAACTAAGATGGCACCACAAGAGAAGTCTCTATGGAAATATGAGTATATGACAAGTTGACAATTGACAAGCAGAGAAAATTAAAAAAAAATACATATGGTAAAACCTAGGTACGAGCACAGGCAGCTTTGTAAGCACCAACAGTACACTAAAGATAATCACGTTGGGCATCAGATTAGCTATTCCATTAAGAACTAAGCTGATTAGAAAACTTCCGCAAGCAAGAAATTGCCGATTAAGTTAGACATATGCATAGTACATATTAGTCTCTTAATTAACCAAATAAAAAAGTTACACTTACCAAAAAACAAAACAGAATGTATTTGGAGATGGAGACAATTAAGTATTGCAGTAATAATTGGGTAACTGCTAAGTTATTCAGGTTTTGGTCAAACAAGTAAACTTACCTTCATAAACTTTGCTCCACCAAAATACTCTTCTTGCTTGAGGCGTGAGGTCTTCACGTATCTTGATACATATGTAGCTTTCCCATCTTTAATACGCATTGCATGGATCATTCTGTTAGAAACAATGAAGAAGTTATGCACATATACTCACGCGTCTTTCTTCACTTGTAGCAAATGCATTCCTATATTTCTTACCCAGAAAAAATATTATTCACGTGTTTATCATTCTGGTCTACATGTTTTACTCTGATGAGGACTCGAAACAGTTTAATTCCGGTGGTACTGTTAGATTGGTAATCCAGCATGGCATGGTGTCAATTGTACAGTCCGTTTATATTTTTGTTATCAACTGCGTGTGGATGCAACATCATGATAATAGAAATGTGCTAATTTTAGTGAGTTATGAGGAGTGCTGGATAGCTGTTCAAGATTCTATGGATAACTCCCACTGTAGTACTGCAACATCAAGAAGTAATTCGGAAGGAGTGAAACTTTTATATCATTGGGTAACAATGCACAACTTCCGTAGTTAAAGCTTGACTTTCGAGAATCATGAGCTGTAGTATTGCACATTTGGTGTCAGAACATTGAAATTAGAAAATGCAGTTGATGTAAAACCCGTGAATGTACGTGGCAAATATGGCCAGGAAACAGTAATATAAGTAATATGGAAAACTGTTCTCAAAACAGAAGAAAATGAATGTACAGCACTGCAACTAGATCTGTAGTATTTGGAACAGAAGAGGTTATATCACATACCCATCTCCATCAAACCTGCAAAAACAAAAATGCAAATAATAAATAATTAAAAATGTGACACCTAATTATTGGAAGCAACAGGCTTGAGGATGAACACTTGCATTACAAAATAAAAAACTATTACCACACTAAAATTGGATGCTCATTTATGTGTGCGTCAAGCAGATATGGATAAGTTTTAGATGTTATTATAAATTGTACGCCCTTTTCTGGTCTAGTCATACTATTGAGAAGAAGATGACAGCCGGATGCCCTTAGGACCACAATGTGATGTTTAATCGCCTGTAGGAAACTAGAGCAGTGACCAGAATAATGCCTATGATGGAGGAAAATTGTCATCAAGTAAGAGTCAATACCAATGATACCCTGCAACAGGGATAAACTTCGGATTGGGCCCCACCCTGACAAACTCCCCATTCAAGCACTCCTGTATACAACAAAAAAGGAACACTATGACAAGGAAAAGAAAGGATAATCAAGTGATTTGGAGACCTACCGTATGCTTTGTTAGAAAATTTTTGAATTGGCAAAAATAGTCACCACACACACACACAAATAATACAAGGTAAACAAGCTGCAATTTCAGAAAAATCCATGGGCCTATGACTGGTAGTTCTTCTAGACATCGCAGCGAAGATCGTGTTAATCCTTGTAATGGCCGGAGCGTAGCCATTTTTCACAGGTCACTATTTTGTGACTTAATTCTGGAGATGCAAAGGGGGAAAGCAATACCACTGAACAGGAGAGAAGAAGAGGAATGGAAGATGAGTAGCAATAAGTTTTGTCCTCTAAATAAAGTCAATGTTTTTTACATGCAAGAAGAAGAAAACTTACTCCTATTGAGGGCAAATTGAACCTTTTTAGAGACACATGTTTGCTGGATATTATATAAACAAGGTGCGAAGCATTAATTTCAGGTAGCTCTGGGTTGACTAACAAGGTCTATTGTCGACTCCTGATCATTTTTTCATTCCAATCTTTCATAGTTGACTAACGATGTACTGGTAGTATCATCCCAAGCTCTCAACTGAGGGTTTGGACTTGATCCGAGTCTAAACTCTAAAGGCAGGCAAAGATTTATAGAAAAAGACACAGAATTTCAGTTTACAGTGGAGCTACAGAATTTACATCTAAAGGAATGGATTTTGACGGCATAGAACAATTTGGCAGGCCAGTCCTCTATGTATGATCAATCCTAGCAGAAAATGAGATGCATGTTTGTCCCCACGAGTGTGGGGTGACAGTAGTAATGATCTGCCAAGGCGGCCGGAGAAGGATGATGCAGAAAGAGGGGAAGGAAGGAGGGGATGCTCACAGGGAGGTGTCCTCGGACGGGGAGGTTGGGGGCCGGGGGGGTCTCGTCACGGACGGGGGCGAAGTTGTCGGAGAGCCAGTGGAGCGGCTTGGTCTTGTCGTGGCCGAGGCGGACGGCGAGCCGCTCGAGCAGGTCGAGCGCCCAGGAGGCCACCCCCTTGCGCGGCCGCGGCGCCGGCACCACCACCGCAGTGCTCTTTTGGTTCTCCTCCTCCGCTCCTGCTCCTCCCATGACCGCGGCCGGCAGTGGCTACAGGTAGTGGTATGGGAGGCGGAGATGCTCAACACGTAGTGCTGTGCTGGTTTGTATGGAGGGTGAGAGACGGCAATGGCGTTAGCGGCAGCGTGAGTGAGTGGTGACTGGTGACTGGTGCCTGATTGGCCGCGTCCGCGTGCACGCCACACCTGGATTTCATCGTGGAATTTGGGCTGGGTTCGTGTGGTTAACATCTCAGACGAAATCGATTTGCCTGACCTCCTGATGGATTTTTCTTTTCTTTTTTCCCCAGCGGTATCATATTTCTGCAAGCTAACTCTGCCTAGCGCAGATTCTGTTTTGGCATTTTCAGAACAAACACAATGAATTCACATCTCACAAGCATCCCCTCCAGACAAAGATTCTCAAGCAGCAATCTCCAGAGCAGCAAAAGAGTTGCGGCAGTACAAGAACAGCTGTGCAGTTGGATAACGATAACAACCCACGTTATTTTATCCCCTGATACCTGCTCTTAAGAGTGAAAATGAAAACCCTCATTTAACTTCTATTGGTTGGATCTAACAAATATTAACGTACGTGTGTCTTATTAAGAGACGAAGATCTGCTACATTAAGTAAATGTTTTTATCTAATCTTTCACTAATTGAATCCGACCTTGATAGCGTCATAGATATTTTGACTTCCAATTTTTTCATTGCTATGATTCGACTCCTCAAAGCTAGCCACATTTTAACAATTTATTTCTTATTTTATTTTTATTTTACAAGTCGATTTAGACGCATTTGCACATTTTAACCATTTATTCGCATTTGACGTCGTTTAGAATAAAAATAGAGATTGTGTGCATCGATAGCCAACAGAGATAAACGTCTCTTGGATTGTACTATCTTCGCATGTTCAGTCAACAGAAATTATCGAGAGAAATAGCTAGCTTCCGTGTTGCAATTGTGTCATAAAGGATGTTCGATCGAGTTGCCACGACGTATGCGCAAGCCACACCTCTGCTAATTAAGTTGCGGTTCCTCACTCCGTCATCGATCGATTGCGAAGTGGAACAACCAAAAATATTGCAACAACCTGCAACACGCGTGCACGCAACGTACGAACGGATCGATCAAGCACGGACATACACGCATGCATCACCAAAATCTTCTTATTGCGTAGTACGTGCACATCACAAATATGTACAAAAGAAACTAAAAGAAAAGGGTAACACTGCATGTGAGTAGCTAGCTAGTCCTTGGTGTTGAGTTTTCCCCTGACGCAGGACTTGACCAGGCTCTTGATCCCCTTCTTGTTCCGCTTCTCCGACGATGCTGTCATCTCCATGCTAATGCGCTCCTCCTCCATCTACACGTACGCACACCATCGATCATCGTCAGTCTAGCTTCTTTAATTCTCATGGATGTTTGCATGCGTAGGCTACGTACCTTGAGGACTCGGTTCTCGAGGAAGGCGACGCGGTCGACGAGGCTGCCCTTGGCCTTGGTCTCCTGCAGCAGCTCCTCCGCCGGACGGCAGCTCCCCCACCGCCGAGGCGTGCTGCCCGGGGACGACGACGACAAGGCGATCGACGGCGACGTGGACGACCTGGCGCTGCCGCCATTGCGCATCTCCTCCAGGTACCCCACCACCAGGTCCAGCCGGTCCACCCGCGCCATCATGCTCGCCGCCGGCAGCTGCCCGCTGTGGCTAACAACCGATGAAGCCATCTACCTCTTCTCTGTCTCTTATCTTTATCTAGTGCCGTGAACTGCGAGGCGTGAATTTGATTGCAGGATCGATGTCATGCATGGAGCAGCTACAAATAAGTAGCTAGGGCGAGCTGAGGATAGAGCCGCCATCGCTGAGCGTGATAAAGCTGCACGTGTCCCAGAGGTGCCGACGTGGTGGGAGGAGACGGGATACGCGTGGCAGAGAGAGGGCAACGGCGGTGCATTTGCGGTCGGTGCTCGCGTACACACGTGTCCGGCTCTGCATCCGTCCATTCCATTCTTCCTCGGCAGGCGGCACGTGTGTGTGTAGCACCAGCATCCGCGACAGAAAAATACTCCTACGACATGCACCCAAGATGATAGAGCGGCTGGCTGATTAAAGAAAGCACCAAAACCAAACATTGGATCACTGTCTCGTCTAGTGACCGAGCAACTAAAATCCACTCAAATATATATGTGTGTAGATAAGCACGCATCGAAGTTTGTAGGATATTTGACTAATTTTAAAATAAGATATCGATAGTAGCAAAAGTTGAAGTACATAACACTTACTATTTCTATCGTCATAAAATGTAAGATATATTTTGTTTAGTTAAGATAAGATTTTGACTAAGAATTTCTCTATTAATATATGATTTATGTGATATAAAATTGATGCCATTACATCCATATTCAAAAGTATTTATGTATGATTGTGACTTTGTATCACATAAAATACATATTAATAGAGTAATTATTAGTCAAAGTCTTGTCTTAACAAAATAAAATATGCCTTACACCGTCACGGAGGGAGTAGTATGCTCAACTGGTCAGCAGGGCTACCTGATGGATGTAGCTAGGTGTACTACTAGCATGCTAAAGGATCAAACAGCCCATAACAGATGATGCAAACCTTCAGGTGTCCCATGCACATACATAGCCCACCAACCAATTCACTAACCGGAATCATATGACCAAATCGCACAATGGATACAGATTTATTTGGCTGCATACGTAGCAGCGATAGGACACAAATATGTACATCACTGAAATCTGGGAGAGTTTGCTGGTTCATACAGATAGGCAGGGTTCTTCACCTAGCAGCTAGAATGTCGCATTATAGCATGGGAGAATGCTGGGACTGCAAGGAAGCAATTGCAGTGCCAGGGAACGACGACGGCGACGACGCTAAAACTATTTACAGTCATGTCACACGACGAACAAGCCAAGCGAATCTTGCAATTGCCGCGGTCACATAGCATCCTGGTCATCCTCCTCGCTCTCGCTTATGCGAGCGTCGTGCTCGGCCCACAGCTGGATTCGATCAGGAGGGCCGCCTGCGTGCACCTTACACCTGCATCACCCAAACGATTTCAGACGATATGTTACTAGTACAGCGCACAGTTGCGACGAATGCGGCTGGCGATTTGTACATTCAGGAGCAAGGCCCCTTGCCAGTTCTGAACTTCTGATGCAATTATTTTTCTTACTCCAATGCAACAGTAAGTCTCACAAACTCATACTGGTTTGCATTATTATCAAACCGGGTTTTGTATTGTTTCAGTTGTTCTTTTGATTCGGAGAAACAAGGACAATTCTAGAGTTGCCAACAACTAGTTTGTACTGAACACAAGTGAGTTGACAACAACTAGTTTGTAGGTACTACCTTTACATGAGTTTGTACTACTGAACACAATTGATCAAAGGTTGGATGTGTTTAGACAATGATGATTTTCTCTGGACAGAGCAAGCAATCAGATGCATGAACTTTTCACTGCTATAAAAGGATGAGTGGCTCACCTCTCGAGGATGAACTTGCCCTCCTTGTACCTCTGGCTCTTCTCAAATGCAGCCACCTACAAGCAACATCATCGTGGACAAATTAACACACAATCAAGACAGCACCGATGGACCGTGGACAGATGATGAGCAACAAATAGTAGATGGATGTAAGATGTTACGTATTTCCATCCGAGGATGGACCCGCAGGCGACGCAGAAGATGTCGCAGACGGTGTGCAGGCCCGTGGTCATCATCCGGTCATCCCTCTCCCCGGCATTCACGTTCACACTGCCGTCGTCGGTGTTTGACGCCGCCGCGAAAAAAGCAAAGAAAATAAACCGATTGGTATTCCTAACAAGATTGAAGATGAAGAGGAAGCACTTACACCTTGTCGAAGAGGTAAGCCTTGCCGTGCTTGCAGCGGAACAACTGCAATCAAGAAAAAGAAGAAGAGGAAGAAAAGTTAGTCCTAATTAGGGGAGGGAAAGAAGCGGATTTATTTTGCTGGAATAAAAGAATGGGGAGGGAGACCTTGGAGACGATTTGTTGGGCGTAGGCGAGGTGGGTGCCGCAGTGCTTGCAGCAGTAGATGGTGCCGGTGGGCGCCAGGCTCATCAAGAAGAGCCGCCCCATCGATCACCTCCTCTTCTTCTTCTTCTTCTTCTACTTGTCCGGTGAAGGACTGATGCCTGCCACCCAGTTAATTGACTCGAGAGCAAGGTTGATCGGATCCCGGCGTGGAAGTGAGCGATTGCCGGGGTACGAATGCAATGGATGGAGTGGGGAAAAGTGTAATTTTTTGGCAAGGGTGGGCGGAGACGGGAAGCAATGGGGAATTGACGAGGAGGAAGGAGACGGACGGTTTTGCCCACGCCTGGAGGTGGGCTTGCTGGGTACTAATGTTGGGCTCGGCCTGCTCCAACTATACGTTGCCGCATATTGCTTTTCATTTCGGCCTGCTCCAAACTCGTGAACACATGAACCCAAAAACATATACAAAATCATAAACACATAAGAGTTCTTTGACCACGAAAAAAACGCAAATCTTGAATGGACATGGAGCATGAAAGAAAAATGGATCTGGAGTTTGAAGAAGATCGGATCCGGAATCCCCGTCCCCTTCCATTAACTCGAACAAATTTCGGATCCCATCTCATTCGGTTCAGGAACATGAATGAAAAAAAAATCAGTCCATATAACACAAACAAATTTCCCCTCCATTCTATTTGGGTCAGAAAGATGAATAAAAAAGTCAAACGGGACCTCGTGGCTATTCGTCTTAAGAACTCGCCAGGATAGAGCTCGAGCAAACGGAATCTAGAGACAGATCTAGGTAAGGATGGAGGCGGCAGATCTAGGTAGAGACAGAGATGCTGTCCCTGACGGCCGGGGAATCTAGAGACTGAGATGACGGTCCTCAGGAGCGCGTGAGAGAGAAGAGAGGAAAGAGAAAATCGTGTGTGGTGGACTTTAGTTGTATATGGAGCTCCAAAATGTAAAATGTAGAGGTTGTAAATATAAAGTTGAATCTATAGCGTCTAACAAGAATCTCAACATGAAGCAGACAGTGAGGACAAGCACGAAACCTCTAACTATTTGTGGAGGTACGAAAGATAAGTGGATTTAAAAGGTACGAAAGTGTGACACGTACAGTACGAATTGTGTTACGACAAACCAGGCAACTTGGCTAGTTTGCACATGACAAGGTATAGAAACCCAAAGACACCATACACTTTTAGTTGCTAAAATCGGTTGCGACTGAAAAGACATTGAATCTATAGAGAAAATATGCACATTCCATATAATTTCTATACAAACATATGTGGAATGGTCTGCAGCATTTAGGAGGAATCAATATCAGAGCTGGGCTATAGATATAGAGATTTACATTTATACTTCTATACTACTTTATAAAAAAGAGAGTTTTCCCCTCTTAGCTCTGACTCAATCTGCATCATCTGATCGTAATCATCTAATGGCTAATATTACTTTGATGGTTTGTCACCTAAAAATTACCCACCCTGCCATTCACTTAAAGTTGATACTAATTACCCACCATTGCCCTTACTTAAAATTACTAGATAATTTTCCACCATCGCCACTGCTATACCCTCCAGCCCCCCTCTTTCCTGAATCTGCGCCACACGTGGCCGCCACGCCTACGCCACGCTTTGGCCGTGCCCGTGCGCTACTGCCATTGTCTTCTTCGACGTGATGTATAGATTGTGTTTTTACACCATACATATTGTAAAAACATGCGCACGTTGGTTGAAAAGATAGATTGGGCGAGAGGCATTTGTATTGTGTCATTTGGCTATATTTGATGTTTTTTGACAATATATATTCATCATTTTTTATATTCCATAGGAACAATGGTGTCTACTTTCTTTTTATACCATCTCCATTTGTAAGTTCTTTTAGCCACTTGAACATCATTGTCGGTAGAATGCATGTATGGATAGGAAATTATGTTTAAAAATGTTAGAATATATATTTTTCACGTTTAATTTAGGTTAGTCAAGACGTGCGTTGCACGTGCACGATTACTAGTAGAGCTAAATGCGCATGAACTCCTCATCGATGAGGTTATAGTGCTTCTTTGCATTGTACTGCTACACGATGAGGACGGATGTGCACTACCAGAAACAGGAATATTAATGACGGCCCGCATATTTTAGTGACGGTCAACACAAAACCCCACAGAGAGAACATTTTTCGTGACGGCGCATGCTAACCCGTCGCAGAAATAGATTTCCTTGTAGGTTAGAAGTGAACCGACAGGGGTAATAGTATATTTCTTTCGGTTCTAACCCACACTAAAGATATCTGAAGGCATTGGATGTTAGAGGCGCCAAGATGTTAGACGTGCGAAGCGTTTTCGCGCGAAAAATTTCAGTGCTCACGTGCCTGGCAGCCAAATATTCGGAGAAAAAAAACTCCCCACGCGCCCTAAATCCCAAATCCCAATTCTTCTCCCTTCTGTATCCCCGCCGCCTCTACCCACAGCCTCCGCCTCCCTCCCGTCCAATCGTCTCCCCGCCGCCTCCACCTTCCAGCCAGGCCTCTCCCCGCCGCCTCCACCTCCCTACCGCGCGTCTCCACCTCCCGACCAGTCCTCCCCGCCGCCTCCACCTCCCGGCCACCTCCCGAGTCGACGGCACTGCAGCTGGACCTCGGCCAAGCGGCACGAGTTCCTTCCCCTTCTCCGCTGGCCGCATCTTCACCAATACCGGTGACTCGTGGCCCGCCTCAACTTCACCCCTGACGAGCCCGAGCCCCATTCCCTTCGTCCAGCTCGGGATCCACTTCAAGCGCCGGCCCTCTTCCTGTACAGCGGGCTCAACACCGCCTCCCCAGTCGCCCCGTGCAACGACCGAGCTCGCTACCGTCTCCCAGTCGCCGCAACCTTGTCATCGTGCTTGATATGCGCTGCCACCTCCGTTTCAGTCAGTCCCAGCCGTAGCTACAGCGCCGGTAGGGAAAGTTTCTTCCCCGGCAGTAGCAACGGTGGTGCTCGTAGCCTCCACTGCGGAGAGCCCCATCAAGCCGCTCCACTTGTGGCTCCCCGCCGCCTCCGTTCCGGCCATCTGCAACGCCGCTGCCTCCGTTCCGGCCATCTGCAGCGCCGCCACCTTCGTTCCGCATCACCCCTTTCCTGCTGCCTCTACCTCCCCTGCTCGACCTCCCATCGCCTCCCGCTCCCTGCTAGCCTCCATCTCCAAACCTAGGTGGCCATCCCCGTCGCCTCCCACTCCACTGAGCAGCCTCCATCTCGCTGCCTCCCACATCTGACCACACTCAACAGGTCTCTGTCCCCCTTTCTTCTTTCTTCTGTTGCCGGGAGAAAAATCACATAGCCTTGATGCTCGATTGTTTCAGATGCAGCTTTACAGGTAGTGATTGCATGTTCGTGGGTGGTGATTCTATGTTCTTGCCAATCTCTTGATGCCACTTACCGATTCACAACTCGAACAAGCTTTCGGTGAGCTCTACTTGAATTTCTACATCTTAAATAGCTATCACAATAAGCAAATGTTTTTACATGCTATCTCCTGTGTTGTTGTGATTGTGATTGTGCACTTCTAGTTGAACTTCTGATTGTGCTGATTGTTGTGATTATTTGGATAGATTCAGAAGTGTTATTATGTAAATATGTTAGTACTGTATTGTGTAAGAAGTGTATTCAATGTTGTTTTTTCATTGTGTGTGGCCTGCCTGATATATATCTTAGCATATAATTGTATATATTCGTTACTAGTTCATCATAGATCATGTGGGTTATGCTGACAAATTGAATCAAATGAATGACACTAAAATTTTAAACACAGAACTTTTGAAATGGCGGACCGCTCGTGGATGTATAGTGGTTGGCAGTATGGCAAAGCTTTCTAATGAATGGCTTGATCAAACCAAACACTTCATGGACCTTGCCTTCTCTTTGCCTGCTATAGCTGAAAATGGTACCATTAAGTGTCCATGTGGCATGTGTCGAAATTATTTTAAGCACAAAAGGGACGTTGTAGAGTTACACTTGTGTAAATATGGGTTTAAGGCAAACTATGAAGCATGGACATCGCATGGTGAGAGCCTTGTTGTTAGGCATGATGGATTTGCCCCCTTTAGTACATCACGAGGGAAACGATAACGCTGACCGGATGGATAGCATGTTAGTTGACCTTGGTGGTAACCATCCTCCACCAATTGATGAAGAGCCAACCTCTTCTGCCAAGGTCTTACATTTGCTATTGTGATTTTGCTCTGAAGATAGGGATTGTTGAACTGGTATGTGGTTTCATTGTTGAACTGGTATGTGGTTTCTTGGATGAATTACATGATTGAGATGGCACAATTATGGTTATCGCTGTGCATGTGATATATTCATGTAATTGAAATTCTATGGACCTTGAGATTGTTTAACCAACTATTGCTAGTCCTTATGTAATTTCAATAAATAAACGGCATTGTTGGATCATTTATGGCTCTCTACTATGCTGATTACAGTATCATGCTAATGCCATGTCTTAATTTCCATAATCTTGTAGGCCGAGAGATTTGGACTTGAGAAGGCTACCACATTAAATACATATGCTGCAATGAAATCTGGAATAAAGAATATGGACAGCACTGGTACCAGCAGTTCCATATGTCAGAAAGCACAAAAACGCATCGTATGTTCTTCTTTCTTTTTGTATTAATTGATGTGTGTATGACTCCACTCCAGTCTTGCTGCATTGTTGTTTTCTTACTGTACTGTCAATGAGCACTAGAGTTCATAGTTTCATCAACTCAAACCACACGAACAAGCACTAGCAGATTCATCACTTCTTGTGTAGGAAAAAAATGTGCACACCCAGCCTTTAAGACTGCAGCATGATTTATTTCTCCAGGAACCTAACATACAAATTTTGAGAGTATATATTGCCTGTCTTGCACATGTCTTATATAAAATACGAACCTAAAATTGCTATTGTTCTAGGATGATTACTGTGCAATGGCTAGAGATGCGCATCCAGATGATTGGGAGCAGTGAGACTTAGACGCAAATGCATTATATCGAACGATGGGTGGCGTTCCACATGGTTGTGTGGCAATAGCGGATGGGGCTGTTAGGAAGGAAGATGTTATATCAGTTGGTAGACAAAGGAATGTGAGACCACCAAGTTATCTGTCACGTGTACGTACCACTCAGGAAAATGAAGAGTTAAAGTGCGTCCGTGAAGAGCTAAAGCGTGCCAATGAAGAAAATGAACGACTTAGGCAGAATAATGAGAGACTAGAACAGAAACAAGAGAGGCACGAGCAGTATATATTGGTAAATTCAGTGCTTCTCTACATTTAATTCTTATACATATTTAAAATTAGTGCTTCTCTATATTTAATTCTACTAATATTGCCTCTTTCTTTGCAGACACTTTTTAGGAAGATAGGAAGAGAACTACCAGAGGGTTTGCAGCCCGGAATAAGTGCACAACCACATGTAAGTTGACTAACTATTTAATCTTAATTTTTTACGTGAATAATAACCAGCCATTGTACATAAAGAGATAATGGAAAAGAAGAATTGATATCTTTTGGTATGTTAGAATGGAAATAAGCAAAGCAGCAGTGAGCAAGTGGAATCATGTTGATTTTTGTAACAGGACATATAGCATGAGTTTCTTAGATCAATCTGTCCTGTTGGTAAGGTCATTACATGACTTGTAGTATTTTTTATTTCTTATTTTGCTAGTTTGTTAGGAAGGACTGAAATCCTGATTGTTTTGCTTCTACTGCAAGTAATGGTTGGTATGGTCTTAATCTATGTATGCCATCTTTGTTGTCATAATTACTAGCTCTATGCTTTGGGTGATAAGCTCCTAGTGCCATGCTGGTGACACTATTTTGTTGTGTAAAATCTCTCTATTAAACCTAACACTTGTAGATGAAACCATTTTTTGTTATAAGACATCTTCCTTTGTGATAATCTTATTAATTTTGTATATGGCATTTTCTCAAATGATAACCTGATTAATTTTATCCTTGTATAAGGGACTAACTCATCTCATGCCGGCTCCCAAGCGGTCGATGGCAACACCCATGGTGGAGAGTGCGGTGCGAACATTGTCAACGGCGACCGCTCTGCGAACCTTGGTAGCAACACCACTAGTGCCCGTGCTGGCACAAACAGCAGCAACAACCATAAAACTGAGAACTTGGTACCATGAATATGAACGACACGTCGACATTTGTGCTTTTCTTGACTTAGATAGTGCAGCGGCATTTCTCCTCATTTTGTTGTGAATTGATTATGTTGCAGCAATGGTAGTAGCAAAACTTATATATGGATTATCCATTGTGTTGGTGCACGATCAGTGATAGCCTATTTTGGTATACTTTATCTTTATATCCTGGAGTTGTAAACTGATGGTGGCATCCTATTTTGGTAGTTTGTAAATTGATCATGCATATATATATATATATGGTAGTGGTGCAATGCTTTGAACCTGTGAGTGTTGTGCTCTTATGGATGTGTGCCCAGTTTTGAACCTGTGAATGTATATGTACAAAATGGTTTTTCTGTGATATATGGTTGCAACAAATTTCCTGACGGTGATCAGCCCCGACTGGAATAAGCAGAAATCTGAGTTTATATTTTTCCCTGACGGCCAAGGTTTCACAGGAATATGTACATTTATCTGACAGTACACAACCGATAGAAAATACTATTTTCCTGAAGGTTGAGACCGACGGGACATATATTTCCCTGACTGTGAACCCTTCACGACTATTAGGTTTCCCTGGGACTCAAATCTGACGGAAGATTTATTTCTCCGATGGCCACCGTTAGAACACGCCGTCACAGATAACATCCCTAACGGTCAACCCTCAAGCAAATTCCATTTTCCTATCACGCTAGACCTGACAACTGTTGCCTGACGGTGCACCGATAGGGGTAATATCCCTGAGGGTATAAGCTATTTTAGCGACGGATTTGGGCCCACACTAAAATTGTATTTTCTGGTAGTGATGGTGGTGGAGAAGTCGGAGGAGGCGAGAATGTCGCCGACGGGGCGAGCTCCAGGCACTCTGCCCACTCCTCCAGCCCCTTCGTCAACACCGAGTTGCGGTCCCTCCCCCGCACCCACCACGAACAGCCGGTACTCCCCCTGCATCCCCCTCAGGACCGACACCAGCTCCGCTTGTCGGTGACGTGCTTCTCCAGGTACCCCACCGCCTTATTCCCTGCCATGTGCTTCCGGTAGAACTCCACGAAGAATTTGTCGTCTACCTGCATCTGCAGCTCCTCCTTCCCCAGCACCGACGCTGCCTGGATGTTGCGCCGGCTCTTGGACTCGAACAGCCTCGTCCTCGCCTTTGCCCTTGCCTGGGCCATCGCGTTCTGTACCACCCACAGCGCCGTCAGCCTCACCTCGGGGTGCTTGCCATTAAGGACGCCAGCATCAGCGCCTCCCTGTCGTCCGCCCTGCCGATGGATACCACCACCGCGCTTTGCGGCGCCTCCGACATGGCCGACCGCCACCCCCCAGTCTGCTTCCCCAGGTCGCGGTCCACCATGATCCCCACCGAGCACGGCGCTTCTGCAGCACCTTCTGGTTGGCGTCCATGCTCCTGTCCAGGCACTGGGCCTTGTGGAAGGGGAGCAGGATGAGCGCCGCCATGGCGTCCCTCAGCGCAGATGCACATGCCGTTGTGCATGTCCGGGAAGGAGGAGAGCGCCAGCAGCCCTGCTCACTTTGACGCTGTCGCCACAGTCCGCCTGGTACGCGTCCAGGCCTCGCCGATGAGCTTGCGCATCTTGGACACCTCCTCGTCCACCACCGTGACGCAGTCGAAGCCCCCGCCCTATGACGATGGCCGCCGCGGTCTGGTCCGTGATCTGCACCATGTCGACGGCGTAGCAGGCGAGCTCGCCGTTGCCGCCGCCCCAGCGCACAGACTCCATGACGAAGGCGAGCGTGGGCACGTCCTGGGGGCCATGTAGCCCGACGACGAGGTGCAGCTCCGTGGCCGGGTCGTGGTGCTGCAGCCCCATGAGGCGGCACTGCACGTTCGGCCGCGCCCAGGTTGCGATCCCCATCCCCACCATGGGCTTCACCGCCACGTTCAGAGCAACCATGAAGATGATGGCCATGAAGGACTTTTCCGTGATGATGCCAGCTTCAAACGCCGCGACTGCGCAGTAGATGTGGAAGTATCCCTTGATGTTGAGGAGCATCCCCAGAACGAGAGCCTCCAGCCAGCCGAGCCCTTGAGCAGGCCGATGCCGGCGCAGCCGACGAGCTTGCCGAGCGTGTCCATGGCGGTGACGAAGAAGACCTTCCACCACGGGAAGGGCAACTGCATGACGTAGATGCGGAGGGTGCCGTCGTCCTCCCTCAGCCCGGAGGCCTCGATGTCGTCTGTGATCTGCCGGAGAGAGAGGCAGACGTGGCCGACGTACAGCGGCAGCACCAGGGAGCTGAGCACGAAGTTCATCTTGCTCACCAGCAGCCGCGACACCCTGCCCTCGTTCGGGAACGCCAACCCCACCAGGAACGTCGCCATGTTCACGTCTAGCCGCAACACGGAGCTGAACCAGCACAGCTTCGCCGCCACCAGCACCACCAGCGACAGGTCGAACCCGCGCATCCGCCGCCCCTCCGGGTTCCACCCGTCCACCCACTCCGCCATCGCCCGAGACAAGAACTCCGACATTATCACCACCACGAGAACGCCGCCGTCAGCACCGGCTGCTCCAGGAGGGACGCGCCGTCGTCGCTGTCGCGCCAGATCACGCTGCCCAGCGAGATCAGCAGGGTGGTCACCATGTCCGAGGTCACGCCGGCGCCCACGGCGAGGCGTCCCACGTTGGTCTTGGCGATCTTGAGGTCCGTGACTCCGTGGCGAGGCGGGTGAGGACCGGGGAGGCCGTGTTGGCGAGCGCCGCGGCCAGGCCGAGGAAGGAGCGGAGGGAGCGCTCGTGGACGATGCCGGTGGTGTCGCCCATGATGGTGGTGTGGAAGAGCGTAACGAGGACGGCGGTGGAGAGGATGCCGGCGTAGGTGATCACGGCGTCGGCGGTGGGGCCGTCGAGGAGCGCGGAGGGTCCATCTCGACGCCGAGCGCGAAGAGGTAGGGCGCGAAGATGAAGCCCCCGATCTTGGCGAACACAAGGTTGATGGCGTTGGTGATGGACAGAACCCGGAACTGAGCAAGGACGACGCCGAGCTGCCATTGCAATTTCAATCTGGCATAAGCATGCATGCCATGCATGTAGGATCGATGAACAAATCAATCAACGGAGTTGCATGCTGCGAGAAGGGGTACGGACGAGGAGGTCGGAGAAGATGCGCGGCTGGTAGACGTTGCGGAGGAGGGCGTAGAGGATCTTGCTGGTGACGAGGATGACGTCGAACTCAAAGAGGATGGTGTTGTAGTTGGCGGACAGGATGCTGCTCGTCATGGCGCAATCCATTGCGAATTTCTGAATTATCACTTCCTCCTTCCTCTTGCATGCACCTACTAGCTAATCCCCACGAGCAGAACAAATTAATGTTGAGTAGAAAAATTCCAACGCGCTAGATAGATCGATCGAGTGCACGATTAGTATTTCATGCAAATTAATCAGGAGAAACTGGAATTGATTTCACAGTGAACAAGGAACGGGGGATCGATTAGTAGCATCTCTGGCAGAGAGCATTTTGCGGCTATGTCTTTTTCCTTCCCATTTCTCTCTCTCTTTCCTAGTTTTTTCTTCTTTTCTAGAGAAATCCTTCGTGGTGGATTCTATTAATCTTAAGAAATAGTTACATCATTGGTTAACAGAGCTGCAGTAAACGGTGGGGAACCTCGTGCCACACAATCGACTGAGGACCCTCCACATTACAAGCAAGAACATTAGCTACCCTATTAACTTCTCTAGGATAATGATCAAAGAGTATTTTGTCCTAGTTTTTTCTTATTTTATGTTCATGCTGAAATTAGAGCGGTGGCCGATGCTAGATTTCCTCTATCCACCTAATTCAGCCTGAAAAATATCGAACGTTTGTTTAGATTAGATCGACCGCATGCATGCAGCCCATGTAGAAAAAGAGAGTATCTATTGAGAAATTTTTATTTCTAGGTAGACGATCTTCGATGTTGATTTCTTATCTAATAGTTAATTAGTTAGTTGCATATTTTAGAAATTGTATGCGACTTTAGATATAGAGAGGTGCAACTAGGCAGTTGCACATTTCTAGAACTAAAAGTTGCACAATTTATGTTACTTCAGGCTTGATGATGTGCAACTTGATCGATTTAGAAATAATATTGGAAAATTGTATGAAGTACTTAAGTGTTTTTCTCCTTGATTTCCATCCATCCTATTTGTATCATGATTTGTGCCTTCTTTTCCTCTTCTCCGATGATGACGATGGCGACTCCGGTGAAGTTAGGGTTGAGGAGGAGGGAGGTTTCTTCATACTACCTTGGCCTAGAGGGATGACTGGAGCACGCGTTGAGGCAAGAAGAGGAAGGAGTGGTGAGATGGCGCAGCAATGAGGAGTTAGGAGGTGCTAGCCGCCGGAGATGGAGGACAAATGCATCAATGGATGAACGGTAGCAAGAAGTGTAGTGGCATCTTAAGAGAGGATGTAGGAGGTGGGAGGAGGTGGAAAGCTGCTCGACAGAGGGCATCATCGGCATTGTCTCTAACGCTAATGAAGCGGTAGGGCCCGATTTGCAGCTTGGCGTGGTGGCATGCCACATGTGTTCGGTTGGTGCAGGATAGAGTAAGGTTAGGAAGGTGGGTAGGGAGGGATTACAACCCAAGGGGATAAAGATAGAGACTGAAGGGTTCATAATTTGAGTACTATAAAACTAAAAAGAAAACTAAGTACTTGGGTGTGGATTTTGTGCACTGAGTTGCAAAAACAAAAAAGATATTATTTAAAAGTTTTGAAAAAACAAAATTGTGAACTTACATTGTTAGGTGGTGTGGTGTATCAACATATAAATTTTGAGCCAAAAATGTCCATTTGTGTTCTTTGCAAAAAAAAAGTGTTGAGTTGTGTCTAAAATAGACAACGTAGATGTGCACAATTTTTGCTTTGTGCACCGTGTGCACCGTGCGGGTGGTTATATTTTTTATCCAATTTTTTTGACCAACCGGGCAGGCGTTTTGCCATTTCATTAAGATAGGAGAATATATACATGCAAGAGGTTCATTGAGTAGGAAATTACATTATAGATACACCGAGAAGCCTACACGATGTTAAATCTTCCTTCACGAGGTATGCGACCTCTAAAACCTACAGCGACTTTTGTTGAAAGATGCACCGATTGCGCTCCTTCCAGATGTTCCGCGTTGTGTACATGAGAGCCTCCCCGAAAAGTTTTTTGTTTACTTTCGATGCCCCAAATGTGGAACGGTTCCACCACCCCTCGAAAGTGTCCAAAGTTGAGGCAGGGCCCGTCTGGATGGACAGCCAGAAAGCCACAATGCCCCACACACCTCTGGAGAAGAAACATTTATGGGCGAGGTGTTCGTTAGTTTCGAACTCAAGGTTACAGAGCCGACAGGTTTGTTCATGAGGCCAACCCCTCACCGTAAGCCTGTCAGCAGTGAGGGCCTTGTTATATAAGAGCAACCAAGTGAACATTTTACATTTTGGTTCTGTTACTCCCTTCCGGATCTTACTAGATTTGAAAGGAGGCACGGTCCCCACGAATTGTGCCAAATATGCTAACTTTACCATGAACACACCGTTCTCCGTCCAACGCCAGTGGATAGAGTCTGGCACAGAAGGGGTAAGCTCCACCTCCTGCACAAGAGACTAGAGTTCAACGAACACTTTGATTTAGGTTGTGGTGGTGATGGGTCGGAGGGAGCGGATCCATAAGTCGAGGGAGTGATATCCAAATTTTATGAGTTCAGATATCGTCAAATAATTTATACATCCACAAATATTCTCATAATTTTTGGAAACTTGTAAGCGGACGAACTCGATCACCCGAGAGCACATGCACCTAGGTGAACCCAAGCATTCTTTTTCCCTATAATTTGTTGTGATAAATGATGGATGTGTGACTTCATATATGCGTGGTCGAGTGCAACGTCTATGGCAAGAAACAAGTAAAATAAAGAAACCCTAACGTACTAGATATTCTGATATCGTAACCTGAGGTAATAGCTAGATATAATTACGAATTTAAATCGTGTGAATTTGGCAACGCAACAGAAGGACATCTACTTCATACTAAAAGTATAATATAATTAAAAAATAAAAAAATAATTTTTTTTAAAAACATCTGAGTATACCATTTTATTATTAGTGAAACCAATAGATCTTCATAATTATACCTAAATATATCACGATCGATTAATCTTTCTAACTATATCTAAACCGATTATAACCCGATAGATATTCATAACTGTATCTAAATAGATTACAACCGATAGACCTTTATAATTATATGTAAATAGATCACAACTAATAGATCATCATATACATAAATAGATCACATCCGATTGATCATCATAACTATACCTAAATAGATGGCTCAGTACAACGACTAACGGGTCGGCTCGCAATTTGAATTTTTATTTTTCATACTGATCTAGTATCACACGTATGAGTAAAAAATAAAGATAATTAAAAATATTTTCTCACAATTGCGCATGACCCGTGCTAGTTGGGATAAAAATCAAAACGGTTCTTTTCCAATTAGGATTCATCCATGCACGCATCTTCTCTTCCCGAGTAACAAGGAAGCAAGGCAATTAAAGAGCTAGCAAACATGGCAGCGCACGACGGCGGCGGCACCACCTTACGCCAGCACAAGAAGTTCTTCAAGATCCTCTTGCCCGGCTCCTTCGAGTCCAAGTTGGTACGTACCTGCACCTGCAGCAGCTCGATCATCCATCAAAAACTTTGCAATATGGATCATGCGAACAGTTTCAATCTACAATCTGCATGCATCTTGCTCTGCTGCACACTGCACGCCAAGTTACTACCTTGACGTTCGTGTTGACTGCATGCAGTGCCTGCCGCCCAAATTCGCGGCGCGCCTCCAGCGTCCGCCGGGCGGCGCCACCTGCGTGACCCCGCGGGACTGCCATGGGACGTGGAACTCGACCGATCAGACGGCCACTACCTTTGCTTCGCGGGTAGGGGGTGGCCCGGCTTCGTCGCCGGCACCGGCCTCTCCGCGGGCCCCCTGCTGGTCTTCGAGCACCTCGGCAGCCTCGACTTCGCCGTCGAACCTTTCGACGCCTCCGGCTGCCTCAGCGTCGACGACATGGCCGAGCGTGGCACGAGCACGATCAGCAAGACCGCTAACGGTTCTCACGACACGGCAGACGCCACAGCCGACGTGGAGTCTGGCAACGACGACGGATACCGGCGGCCGGGGGAGGCGCCGTGTGCAGCTGGGACCAAGAGGAAGCGCTCGCCAGCCACGGTGGCCACCTCTGCCGGCTCCCCCGAACGATCGGAAGGCGACGAGACGCTCCGCCGCCGCATCCAGAGGCCGTTCCAGCTGCGGTACCTAGACCTGACCAAGAGCTTCTGCGACCGCGCGGGCTGGACCACGTCGCGCACCGTCGAGCTGACCGACGCCGGCGGTGAGAGACGATGGGAGGTGAGCATCAAGGTTGCCACCAAGGGCGGCATGATCATGGGAGGGTGGGCGGAGTTTGCGCAGGACAACGGACTCAACATGTCCGACACTTGCGTCTTCAATCCGCTCCTAATAGCTGGGACCGGCGACCTGCTTCAAGTCCAAGTTCTCAGGGGCCCAAGCTAGCTATCTCTGATGCAGAGCTTGATTTCACCTTCAAAAGAAAACCAATATAGAACATGATTTGGATATTGTTGGGATATTAATAACCCTGTACGGGCCGGCCCAATTAGGTCCTGCACAACGTCTATATGGCAATAAAGTACGACTAAGAAAAGCCATTAAGCCAAGTCAAAGGAAGTCAACTAGATGTGTACAAAAAGGATGGTCTACTATGAACCAAGCTTCCTCTCACTTTTTTAATCCACTATGGACTCATGGATCAACTTTTCCAAAATACCTCTCCTTCTTTCTCCTATCAAAGGTAGTCATGGTCATTTGTTATGGACCCCTAGTCTACATAAACCCCCTATGGGGATGTAAAAACCAACCCTATAAATAAGAAATCTCATGGAGGAGGCATAGAGCTCCAAGTCTCGTACGGGGAGTTCCAGGAGCGACTTTGGGAAGTCTCGAACGGTCCAAGTCGCTAACCCAGTCTCGCATGGGGTGCCTCCCTCGATATAGGAGTAGCCCGCTCTCCTCGAGATGGCCGAACCTATTCAAAAAACATCAAAGTGTCACATATTGTCAAGTGTACGACGACCTTCTCATAAGACTGTCGTACACGGCCCATTACTATCACACTCTAACATCGAGCTATCGACACCTCCATATTCTGTATTGTTTCCATAACGATAACACATATAATTAATTGTGCATCATATATTGTGCAATTCGTTGATCTAGTACCGTTGAAAATGCCATTCCACTAGTACATATGCGTCCCCGTCTTCATCATTGCTATCTCTTCAATATTCATGGTAAATTTTTATAAAAGAACCCACCAAATCCATCAATAGGCATTACACAGTCCATTCTGTTATGTAAAATACTCCCATAACTCCATATTTTTTATCAACAATTTTTGTTTAAATCATTCATTCCCTCTCCATCCATATGTTTTTTCATGCATTATTTCTTCACGATTTTGAGTCATTCATGCATATTTCATTTTTCAGTTTACCGACCGAAGATTCATGAATATCTTTTCATGACCAAATGAAAAGTCATGCATAATTATATTTTTATGGATATTTCTTCACCATTCCATATGATGAACCAAAAATTTCATCATCAAAAAAGAATTCCACACATTATTTCTTCCCTTTATCTCTCACGAACAATCTACCTGCGACAACCCACATACTACCCTCTTGGATAATATGCCGGTCTTTGACATATTATAGACAAAGTGCCTTCTCATCCACAATATATCGTACAGAGTAGCACATCAGAGACATTGCAGCGGTCCATATATTACAAACTTAATTTACAAACTGTAAAAAAATAAATCCAAAATCTTACAAACTTGTTCCCAAAAATACATGAAATTTAAAACCGTTATCACTTGGTTACAGCAAAAGCCTTATCTACAACTCTCGACTCACACGATCTATTCTTCTACTCGGTAGTATTCTCGTTGCGGAATTCGACGTAGTAGTCGACGTCCTCGTTTTCCTTCGACGTTGTCTGCTCTTCAGGGACTTCCTCTTGGACTTCGACGTACACCACCTCCGTCTCTGCCGTCAGCTCACAGTCTAGTCAAAGGAATTAGAGTAAAGGGATGAGTACAAAAAGTACTCAACAAGTCCAGGAATAGCAAAGAGGTGTTTGATGCACTATCTACTGAGAACAGCAATTATCTTCAAAAGCAATGCAATTTTGTAAGGTAAGAGAGTCAAGTTTCACTACTGCAGAATGACCTTCTGCTGAACCCCCTCCACTGACGGACGGATACTTATCCGTCGTTGGAGGGGCTCATCATTTGACGGGCGCGTACTAGCCGCCTGTCAGTGGAGATGTGGTCTCCACTGACGGGCGCTGTTCCTGACCGTCAGCGATGGTAGGTCCCGGGCTGACTTGGCACTTGTGGGTTACCACTGACGGGCTCTTTTTATGTGCCCGTCAGTGGTAACCTGGTTTTAAAAGACCAGAGGCGGCTCTCGCTGCTGGCCAGTGCTCGCGCGCCCACTGGCCAGCAGCGAGCGCCGCCGCCACTGCCGTCCCATATGCTGCCGTCGTCGCCGCCAATCCCCCCTCCCCCCACAAACACTCCCCTTTCCCCAACCCTCCTCCTCTCCCTCCTTTCTTCCTCCCCAACTCAAGATCTCTCTAAATCTACATCTCCTCCCCTCTCCCCAACCCTCCTCCTATCTCTCCTTTCTTCCTCCCCAAGCTCAAGATCTCTCTAGATCTAGATCTAGAATTTCTTCCCAAACCTTCCCCTCCTCCTCTCACTCTCTCCATAGATCTCTCTTTTCTCGCCGGAAAGATCGCTAGCGCTCGGTAATAATGCTCGCTAGTGTTCTTTCCATTTATTATATTATTTGATGTGATTTTTGGTCATCGAGCCGAGTGTCACACCCTGTTTTTCTCATCAGGTTTTCCCTAAAAGCCTAAAACCCTACCGACGCGTATATGCGGGAATAGATGTTTCAACCATGTTTTCAAGTCATCGGAATTCCATTGTTGCCTCGAGCATGTCATTGCATGAGCATTCGCATGTGCATAAGATGTTAAACCCTAACCCTAATCGGACACACTCTATACACGCACGACACTCCCAAACCCTAGCGCTTTGCGGCAACCTGCCCAAATTCACTCCCAACCACCCAAACATGTTATCCGACCTTCCCCGTGCCCTACCGTAGTCTTGCCATTGTTCGAAGACCTAAAACCCAATCTGTCGTCCAAAACCCTAATTAGGTCCAAAATGTCCAGAAAAACTCCAGGAGCATCTTGAGTCTATTCTTCACCAAGCTATAAAATAAAACTTGAAGGTCCAGTTCAAAAATTTTGAATTGCATTCAAAATCCAAATTAGGTCAAATCTTCCATTTGAACTGCAACCACTTTGATCCTTGCTCAGAAAATTCTAGAAAATTTACACATTACTCCTCTCAGTATCCTTGTTCCAATTCTGTAAAAACATTTCTACCTCCAGTACAATTTCTTGCCAGAGCAGCCATCGAACACTTTGCATAATTTTCTTTTTCTCTTGAGTTTGGGCTCAACTTCCAACTGCTTTGCTCCCAACCGCCGACCAGAGTAATTGCCATCTCCAGGCACTCGTTCCAGCAGCTGAATTCCACAGAAAAACCCTAGCCACAGTCTTCAACTCCGGTGTCATCTCATGCCATCAATGGCAAGGCAGTGGCAACTCTTCCCTGCTCGAGTCCAGGCCAATCCCACTGCTCTCTTCTCACTCTGGGCACTTAATCTTTGTTGTCAACACCAGGCGCCTCTCCCTGACACCCTGGAGCTCAGTCATGCATGCTCATGTCGACCAGGACAAGCCCTGGCCAGCTCTGGGCGCGCCCACGGGCATGGCCATGCCAAGGTCAGACATGCACGCGCGCATCCGAGCCTGCACCCCATTGACCCTGTCTCCCCTGATCTAAGTCAGCGCTGCAGGCGTCCTCAACCGCTCCTGGGAAAGCCACGTCGCCTGCGTAGTTGCCGAGCTGCTGTGGCGAAGTCCACGGCAAGGACAGCGGCCCGAGCAGCCCGGCGCTCAGCTCCCTCCTTCTCCTCATCGATTTAAGGACCTCCAGAGCTCGCCATCTTCGCCACAAAACTTCTCTGGAGCTCCCCCATTCCACCAATTTCCTTGAGCAGCCTCGATTCTTCTTCTACCTCCCACGACCACCAGTGGTCGCCGTTGTTCCCGAGTGAAATTGAACCGCCCCAGTGAAGGATTCTCCTTTTCTCTCAGTCCTTAAGCTTCCTGGAACCTCCCCTAACCCTCTCAAGGTTTCCTCTGTAGCTGAAGCTCGCCGGAGACCTCCAGCCACCGTCGCCTCCGCCTTCCCTGTTCTGAGCACCGACGAGCCTCGTCTCCAGCGAGCGCGCGAATCCATTAACCACGAAAACGAGCTCGCAAACTCCTCTGGAATCCGTAGGTGCCAGCCGCTCCCTTTCTCTCCCTCTGAATCGCGTGCAATTGCTCGCCGTTGATTCACCGGAGCGCCGCCGGAGCCCAATCGATTTCTCGTCGGAACCCTACCGCACGCGCCCTCTCTCTTTTCTCTCTGTTTCTGACCTGTGGGCCACTCTAACCGAAGCGGTACGCCGCCTCCGCGCCACTGCCAGTGGGCCCGAGCGGTAGTCCAGGCCCACTGTCGGATTAAGTGAAGCCGGCGCCGACTCCCCTCCACGTCACCCCTTTTGATTAAACCAGTCGGTTCTCCTTTGAACCAGCTTCCCTCTCTGGTTCGGCCGGTTCACCCAGATCCGAGCCGATTCTCTGAAAACTCCCAAAATAAAAGTTGTTCCAAATTTAATTTCCCATCTTTTTGATATAGACCACTTTTCAAAAATCCAAATACTTCTCTCTGTACAGTCCATAGCTTCATATCCAAACCAAATTCAAATATGTTTTTAAATTCCTTTTGGAATGTGTTCAGTTTTAGGGCACTCCAGCATGTTAAACATTAATATTCTAGAACCTTGCACAAAGTCACATGCATATACTTAGGTTGCATAAGCCGGGAAAGAGCTGAGGCATGTTAAAACCTAGAAACCCTAGAAACCCTAATCGACATTTCATGCATATATATATGTTCTTCTTAGTATTATCTCCATCATGTTAAACCCTTCAAGAAAATGTTAGAACCCAGAATGCATGCATGAGTAGGTATTCGTGCAAGTTGCATGGTTCGGACAATAACAGGAACGCCAATACAACTCAAAACCCTAACCACCATAACCCTAGATTGCATGCATATTTCATGTGGTAAGTAATAGCCAATCACGATCATTCTTCCGACCAAAAACCCTGAGACCAACATGCATGCATGCTGACCTTTATTAGTTGTTTCTTGTGATGCTTGGTTCTTATTCGAAGTTTTTCCGAACGTGTAGTTGACGGTGTGAGGTACGTCCGCCAGGAAGAACCCAAAGCATCCCCGCATCCGGAACCGAGCCAAGAACTGCCAGGCAAGCTCTTCGCCCTTGATCATGTTGTAACCCAGATTTTTGAAAAGTTATTTTAATTTTGAAACATGCATGCTATGTTCTATTACCGTTATTTTATGTAGTATAGTTATACCGATGAGTAGAAAATCCTAGTTCAACCCTGAATCCCTTGTAGCCCTAAGAGTTATCTATTCCGAAAGTCTTATCAGAAAACTTAGGGTAGTGTATACACATATACTCATGCTTAGCCCTGCCGTAGAAAAATTAGGGTTTTAGAAAAAGGAAAATAGCAACACCCCATATTTTATGCGGTGAACTTTTGAGAAGCGGACCGTCGCGTCCGGAGGTGTATGAAGGTAGCATAGCCATAGGTTGGTATGTTTTACCGGAAATGGTTTGTGAAACCAAGCTGAAAACGGAGAAGTTTTTAATCCGGGTCGGTAATGAAGGGTGATAGTAGGGAGTTTGTTAAAGAGCGAGGTAAGGCCCGTCGTGGTTCTCGCTGCCCGTTTACGGGAGTGGTGTGGAGTTCTTCTCTGATCATCTAAGGACCGATCTTAAGTGCCGTTTGGCCAAGTCTTACCGTACGGCCACATGTCCTTTGTGGGAAGGACTTGACATAGTACCCGGCCTGAACTAGCATGAACCCGTGGGCAGTTAGTAGTGTGCAGATGGGGTGGTGTAACCCCTGTAGAGAACAAAGACAGCAGTTTAGCGAGGTATTGTTCACCACAAAGTTGGAACACCAACCTGCTTGTAGCGATGTTACTGACTCAAGCTAGGTGTGGGACATGTCCTTCAGACGGGTTCATGGCTGGGTTCACACCGGTGAAGGGTCTCGTTGTACTAGCTCTGGTAGTATACAGTGCACGGTATGCCCAGGGTGACCTACATCGTGTGGGTAAAGCCGTACCACCTCTGCAGAGGGTTAAAACTATTCGAATAGCCGCGTCCGCGGTCATGGACGAACTTGGTTAGGCCACACTAAAGTAGTCTGGCTTTCTAAGCCCCAAAAAGGTTTCTGGGTTATGGGTTTAAGGACGCGAACCATCGTGTTCGCAGGGCAGTTGGCCAAGTTCCGTTGTAGCGGGAAGAGTGAAGAAGGGTTTCCCCGTGGACTCGGGCAAACCCTAGAATCCCCGTAAGTACGAGGTGAGCAGCGTCTCCCTGAGGAACCGGGTGATTGGTAACCCCGTAAGTACGAGGTGAGCAGCGTCTCCCTGTGGAACTGGGCGAGTACCATGCTTTGCCGTTGTAGCGGTAAGCACAAAAATGAACTCCCCGTTGTAGCGGGTTGAGTGAATCAAGCAAATACCTTATCTCGCTGCGTCGAGATGTTTTGATAAAATCGCTTTTACATCTATGTATTTATTTCAAATGCAAACTTACTTTCTCGCACAACATGAAACTTAGGATAGAACCAAGTTCTTGTTTAATTCCGAGCATGCTCATATCCGTAATAATCTCCCTGGCGGAGTGCTTGCGAGTACATTCAATGTACTCACCTGGCTTGTTATGTGGCCAGACGAAGAGGAGGATTACCAGTCTGGCGATAGCGACAGCGACTTTGATGCGTAGGGTTTCTCCCCCAGTCTGTTACCTGTGGTTCGGCATACCGATGGGCTATCCACCGTGTTTTATTCGCTGCTGTTTAATTTGGCCAATAGGCCGGTTTGTATGAACTAAAGACCAAGTATGGCTGATGTTTGTAATAAACGATGTATGGCATGGTTATGTTATCAAGTACTTGTGTGTATCGACTATTGATCCAGGGATCGATACAGAGAACACAAGGGTTTATCCGGCCTTAAAACCGGGTACGCCACACCGAGGCCTAGTGTTTTGTTCTTTTTCGTCGAATTGATTAGTTTCGTGTCGTAGGTCTTGATCGATGGATCGCAGTTGGATGTACGACAACCGGGCGACAGAGAGTTGGGCTATGGCTTTGAACGAGTTTCTTGATGTCACCGAGCGAGATATGAGGAGAAAATGTGGCACGAAAATTTGTTGTCCGTGTCGCGATTGTAAAAATTTGGTAATGTTTGATACGAGAGGGAGGGTGACGGTACACCTGGCGCTTAAGGGTTTCATGTCAGGCTATACACGTTGGACGTGTCACGACGAGGAGGAGAAAGATCAGGTGTTACAGCAAGATGCTGAACATGGAGATGACAAAGAAGGCGAGGGGAGTATCGAACCTGACGCCGAAGAAGAAACGGGAAATAATTTGGCTGATATGGTGCAGGACGTTCACATGGTGGAGCAGGTGGTGATAGATCCCGAGGATGAAAGAGAGGCTGCAAAGTTCACGAGACTAGTTGAAGACTCGCAAACCCCGTTGTATACCGGTTGCGATCCAGAGCACACGCGTCTGTCGGTCACGCTGGAATTTCTAAGGATCAAGGCAGCCCATAATTGTCCGGACGAAGGCTTCAGCGAGACATTGGCTTATCTTGTAAAAGTTTTTTCGAAGAACAACTTGTTGCCTACTAGCACCGATGAAGCCAAGAAGGTTGTCTGCCCTCTTGGATTGGACATGCAGAGGTTCCATACGTGTCCAAATGACTGCTTTATTTACCGCACAGAGCACGAGAAGCTGTATAAGTGTCCTACGTGCAATACATCCAGATTCAAGCGAGGTAAAAACCAAGCCGATGATGAGGACCCAGTGACGAGTGGCGCTCTGGCAAAGGTTGTATGGTATCTTCCAGTCCTTCCCCGTTTGAAGCGTCCATTCGCTAACAAGAAGGAGGCAAAACTGATACGTTGGCACGCCGAGGGGCGAAAAAGTGATGATGGCGTGATGAGACACCCTGCCGATGCTTCGCAGTGGCGGACGACCGACGCCCAGTATGATGATTTCGGAAAAGATCCGAGGAATATCAGGTTCGGTATGAGTACGGACGGAATCAATCCGTTCGGCAATAAGAGCAGCAGACATAGCACTTGGCCCCTGGTTCTATGGATGTACAACCTTCCTCCATGATTGTGCATAAAGCGAAAGTATACACACCTCTCTATTCTCATTCAAGGGCCGAAGCAACCTGGGAACGATCTGAACGTGTATCAACAATTGTTGTTCGAAGAACTAGCTACACTATGGGAACCAGGGGCATAGGTCGGGACGCTTACGAACAAGAATATTTCAATCTGAAAGTGCTGTTGTTCACGACGGTCCAAGACTATCCCGCGTACAGATATTAGTCATGCCAGTGTGTTCATGGATACAAAGGATGTGTTAAGTGTTTGGAGTCTACAACAAGTTTACACTTAAAGGGCTCAAAAAAATCGCGTTCATGGGCCACCGAAGGTGGCTGAAACAGAATGACCCATGGAGGCAAGAGAAGGAATTGTTTGATAATACTGTTGAGATCCGTTCGGCGCCCCGGGAGAAGATCGGGGTAGAATCATCCAAGGCTATGTTGCCGAAAAGTGTGTCGAGTTCTGCACGGATTACTTGGCTGATCAAAAGTCTATCGGTGTTCCTTTTTCGCGCCACACGGGTAGGCTCGATGGTGAAGGCCATGCACACGGATAAAAGCCTTTACATGTCTATACTTCGGTACCGAATAGATCAGCTGACTACGACAGAGCACATCTCGTGGTGTTGCAACACCTTACGGTGGTGCATCCCTGTCGACGAGTAAACGTCTCTAGCGGTGGTCCGAATGGACCCCCTTGTTGGTTCGGCCTGGGGCGATGTAGAGTTCTTCTTATGAGCCGGTGATGGCGTTTCAAGGATGAGGGTGGTTATGATGCTTGATGCCGGAAACACAGGGATTTTCCAGGTTCAGGCCACCCGGAGGTGTAATACCCTACGTCCTGCTTGTTTTTGTATATATGCGTGTATATGGCAAGTATGATGAGTTACAGAGGTACGCACTGTTCTTCTTCTAGCTCTAGCCCGGAGGAAGAACGGTGCTTCTTTGATAAGGAATAAACTTAGAGAGATCTAACCTAGGAAAATCAGCCAACCCTTTGCATGGACCAGGCTCTCCCCTTATATACTCGGGGGAATACCACATAGGTCGGCAAAGGAGAACATGAGCTATACTTGAGCTGTAGACGGCGTGGGCGCTACTGGAAGCGCCCACACCTTCATTTAATGCCCACTTGAGACTTTCGGCCGGGCCGTCGCCTCGCGGTGTGTCGGAGCAGGGGCTCTGACACCTTTGCCTTCGGCGGGCCCCGCGGACGGAGACTTACAGGGTTCCTTCTGACTGGGTTGGTAAGACGTCCTCTCGCGGGCCCCATAGGTCAGCCTCTCATACCGCGCAATTGATCGCGCAGCGGCGTCCCCCATGGGGTAAAAAGGGTTGACAGCGACAGGGCGTGCGAGGTGGCGCGCTTGGTCGGTCAAAGAATCTGTCAGCCCGGGCCCACCCCTCAGAGAGAGAGAGATAGCTCACAGAGCCTATCGCCTGCACCGGTGGGACCCGGCCTGATCGTCATCATGCCCTCACAGGGCTTTGGGTTCCCCGTCGGAATGACAGGCATTAAATGCCTCCGCCAGGGCGGAGGCTTGCTGGAGAAGCTTGGCGCCGGACGACGTGCATGGACGAGGGCTCCACCAGAGGACACGTCATCCCCCGGGCACTCAGTCCCGAGTGACCTCCTTCGCTAGGAGGGGCGCCAGTTGTCTTCTACGCGCCCCTGAGCAACCCCGAGCGCTCGCGGAGCACCTGCTGGGGGGCCGCTCGGGGCGCCTTGAAGGGGGAGCCCGAGGGAGAGTGCTCGGGAGGGGACCCCGAGCGCGCCTTTCGCCTTCTGGGACGCCGAGCGCTCGGGGACGGACCCCGAGTGCTCGCTCAGCGCATGGGCCGTGGATTCCCGGAGGCCCACGATTCCTTCTGGTTTGCGGATGCAGCCTCTGTAGGAGAACCCCGGTTCCTTGGGATTGGCCGCGGGCTTCGTACGACGATCCGGGTGGGGCCCAAGGCCCCAGCGACCGGGGCGCCACGCGTCACCCTCTGCGGCATTCGGTTGGCCTCCGCCGGCGGTTAGGGGTACCCTGGGCCCCATTCCGCCGACAATCCCTATCTTTGGATGCACATGGTAAAGGACAAAAAGAAAACCTGAAAAAGGGAGAAGCGTGGCTCTTGAAAGAGCACAACGCAAAGTTCGCAAACTGGCTAAAGAACTACTGGTATGAAAGGCCTCCAACAAATAATGAAGAAGAGACGGTCAAAATGTTGTCACAAGAACCTGCGAACCTGACATTTCAAGCATGTGAAAAGTACGTATTAGGACAGTAGGGTGACGATAGAGGCTAAAACCGGTAACCGTAAAGACATATACTACGGCGTTATCGAAGAGATCTGGGAACTGGACTACACCGTCACAAAGATCCCCATGTTTCGTGTCAGATGGGCAAAAAATGTCCATATCGACGATGACAAATTCACTACCGTGACTTTACCTCCCCGACATCTATTGACCCAACACAAGTCAGAGCAATCAGTGCCAAAGATGAGCCATGGGTATTAGCTAAACAGATCTCGCAAGTCTTCTACATAAAAGACCCGAAGGAAAAGAAGCGCCATGTCGTCAGAAAATGAAAAAGGAGTATTGTCGGAGTCGATGATGTAGTTGACGAAGAGGACTATGACCAATTCGACGACCTGGACTTCGAGCCAGAAGCTGTTGATAAACGCCCTACCAAAAGGAGTAAAGCTACTAAGGATGCTGAGCCATACATAAGACGCAGTCACGTCGAAGGACTAACGTGTACCACCAAGAAGATCACTATTCATGAGAAGATTGTCGAAGACGACAAAACCTAGCCATGTGTATCATATTGTGTGTATCATATTGTGTGTATCGTACGTGTGTACGTATGTATGTTAGACATATGAGTGGTATGAAAAAAATTAATGGTATGGTATTCGTTAGTAACTTTACTATCTTTGCACATAATCACATTTAAATAAAGAAAGGAACTGATGAATCAATAAGCCAAAACAATATATACAATATGCCAAGAATAAAACCAAGAATATATACAATATATACAATATATACAAGATGAACCTAAAAGCTAAAACCCAAAAAAAATCAAACCTCCACTAACGGTCGCGAAACAGGAGCCCGTCAGTGGTAAGCACCTTAACCCTAACGCAACCGACCTCCACTGACGGGCGGAAACCGTGGGCCCGTCAGTGGTAAGTATCCCTAACCACCTGCGCTGCAGACCTCCATTGACGGGCGTTTATGAGATGCCCGTCAGTGGAAAGTCCCCCTGCTGACTGATGAGCCTCCACTGACGGGCTTTTATGAGGCGCCCGTCAGTGGTAAGATACTTGGTATAAAAGTCGCGCGCGAGGCTTGGCGAAAATTTCGCCAAGTCCCGCGCGTTCATTCGAACCAGCAGTAAGACGCTACGCCTGCCCCCGACGCCGCCAGGCTGCTCCGCCGCCCCGTCCGGCCCCGACGCCTGCGCCGCCCCCTCCGCCGCCCCCTCCAGCCCCTCCACGCCGCCCCCTCCGGCCCCGCCTCCGCCGCCCCCTCCGGCTCCTCCGCACGCCGCCTCCGCGGCCCCCTCCGGCCCCTCCGCGCCGCCCCCTCGGTGAGTAAGTAATACTCCAAATCCAGGTTCTAAATCTGATACTCGCCAGCTGATTCTGTTCTTGTCAGAGTTTTGCACGTGAAGAACTAATTTTGAGGCCTGCAGAAAGGAGGGCAATGTTCACCCTTCAAAGTTACTATACGCCATTGGCACTTAGCAGTTATCAATGCTTACACTAGTTACTTCAATCATGCTGTTATTTCTCCTGCCACTCTGTTGTATGCCAATTTTTTTGGTTCATACCACTTGCTTAGAAGGTATGTGAATAATGAGAAATCTGATCAAATTTCTCCTACACTTTTTTTAAGTAGCCTGTAATGCTTTGTTCACAATTTTATAATGCTATATAGTGGTGTAGTTTGTTTATGAAAATTGCGATGTGCTTTGGCTGCTGACGATGATGACCGAATGAACGCTGGAGTTCCTTGAAAGTTGGCCATTACGTACCTAGGGCCTCTTTGATTACAATTTTCTCTTGGCGGGAATGAAAGTTTGTGCTTCTTAGTCGCACTACCGCGTGCTCGTTTCTCGCGGCCCAAACTCACTTGTACCTTCTCGAGACAGCTGCTAGAGAGAGAAGAAAGCGAAAAAAGAAGACAGATAATGAGATCATATATACATACATATTGTTTATCCGTTTTATGTAATTGGTATGTCCATGTGTTCTTGAATTATATGATTAGAATAGATACTGCTTCTATCTTAGGTTTTATTATTAGAAATAAATTGATGAGACCATATTACTATCATAGAATTAAGAGTTTTAATTGTGTCTAACGTAGAACATCTATTGTTAGCTGGGCATTGAACTTGAGGACTCATCTTCCCTTCTTGATCCTAGTTCTTGACCTCCTCCTCTTAGCTCTTGATACTTGGCCTTCTCCTCCTTGCTCTTCATCTTGGACTTCTTCTCCTAGTGCTCTACTCTCCTCCTAGAATTACAGTTTTTTGCTGTGTCAGCAAGTTGACACCTATATGATGACTCTAGTTCATTCTGATGAACAACAGCTTAAGTGGTAGCTAGAGAGGGATTTGGGCTGATATTTCCGTACTTGGATAAGCTTTGTTTGCGGTTCTAGAGCTTTAATTCTTTAAAGATATGCTAAATGAACGAATCAATTGCGTTAGCCTCCTAATAGAGTTTATTATTATGTTTGAAATTTATTCTCTTCATCAATTACATGCCAGAACAGTTGAGAATAATGGCCGCCAGTACTCCTCCCGCTGGGTCACCGACCCGATAACTAGAGCCCGTTCATGACAGCACAGCCCCCCTCGACGGGGCGGCACCGATCGACACCCCAACCCTGGAGGCGCCCAACCAAGTTGCCTCCGAGCAGGCCAGGGAACCTGCCTCGGAGGCGGCCGTCACAGCTGGCGAAGAGCAACCTGCCTCGGACTCCAGCTCCTCCAGCGATGACTCTGGCTCCGAGTCAGGTTCTGAAGAGGACGTGGCGCCCGAGGAGGAAGTAGTGCCTCCGGCCCCGACCAGGTCTCAGACAAGGAGAAAAGGCAACCAGTTGCCAGGCAAGACGTATATCGTCACTCGAGTCGACGACGTCAAAGATGTTCCAGCGAGTCCACAGAAGGCCGCCCAGACCTTCAGCAACGCCTGCGGGTGCATAGTCCCGCGAACAAATAAAGATCACATGCAAAGAGTTCAGCCAGTTGTTTGAGTCGACCCGAGATGCTCTATTGAGGAAACTATGGGACAAGTACCAGATTCCTGCCGCCGACAAGGACAGAGTCCAAGCACAAGCCCTTCGCATCATGGCTAGGGCTCTGAAGACTTGGCGATACGACGCACAGAAAGTCGTGGACGATGACTGGGATACGAAAATTAGTAAAAGATGGACGAAGATACAAAAGGAAGACTGGGAGGAATTCGTTACTCAAATAAAGAGTCCAGAATTCCAGGAGAAGAGTCGCTGGGGAAAGGATCTTCGCTCCAAGAACAAGTTAGACCACAAGCTCGGCAGCCGTGGATACCTAGGGAAGAGGCCAAAGTGGGCCATAGAGGATGCCAAACTAGCCGCGGCTGGGAAAGCGCCTCCTTTCGCGCATCTCAGGGAGCCACGCGCCAGGGAGTACATGAGGGCACACACAAGCTTTGACCCTGTGACGGGGTCACCAATTATAGAGTCTGAGGAACTCCAGGAGGTGGCCAACCGGCTGGTAACATCTCAACTCAGTGTCTTTTCTTACTTAGTTACGTTGCATCCAAATACGCTATCTTCTCATCAGGTAATATAACTTGCAGACAGAGCTGAGCCAGCAGCCTGGAAGCTCACAGGACTCCGTCACGAGCTTCCCGAGGTGGAACGATGATCTGGCGAAGGCTCGATAGAAACCGGAGCATCGGGGCCGTGTAGTAGACGTCGAGGATGGCGTTAAGTAGGACAAAGTGTTTCCCCGAAACCCCAAGGGTCGCCGCCGCCCAAGGAGAGACAGCCAGGAGTACATGGAGAATTTGCGTGAGCAAATGCGGGAGATTGCCGAGCAAACGTGGGTATGTATGCAAGTGCTCGCAGCACAAGGCGGTCCGACCATGCTCCCCGATATCCAGCCGTCTGGGTGGAGTAGCTGCGCATCTGCCTCGGCCGACCCGGCTCGCTGAATCAAATCGACAGCATCACCGTAAGTTTCGTCCGCTAAAATGAGTCATTACAGTAAATCATGATTTCATTGTCCTGACTGCAGTGAGGATGGCATATCTATCCTATGTTTCGCAGGAAGCCACTAGATGCACACTCACGGTGCAGACTCCTGGCATGAAGGTGAAGGTTGCGCACGGCCAGGTTTTCCAGACGCTGGAGGGGGCAATCCTGCACTGTGTTCCTATGCGGGAGCACCATGCGAAGGTGCAGGTGGACATCGTCCTCAATGACTACAGTGACGTGTTAGTCCCCGTCCCACCTGAAGAGGAACTGACAAGGCTAGGGCAGTGCAAGAACTACTTCATCCAGTGGCCGAAGAGCCAAATTATTTTAGCTGCGACGGCCTCTCCTCGCACGGCCCCATCTCCTCGCATGGCCCCCTCGTCCAACAACCCCTCTCCATCGATTGGACGGTCTCCCTTGGGCCTCAGCCAAACAACTCCGACATTTAAAGACCTTGAAGACCATCTTGTCGGGGACCAGCACATGGAGCCGGTGTTGCAGTCCCCGGAGGCGCGGGAGGAACCCATGAACGATCCACCGGAAAGGCACTCGGAGGCTCAAGGCGACCCGCTGGATCAACCCAGAGGGAAGATTTTCTCTCCCGCCACACTTGCCGGAACATTGGAAGCAGCGATGGCGGCAGGCAAGAGTCTTGAGCCGCTACACAGGAGGAAGAAAAGCAAGAAGAGACGGGTCGGCACCGGCGAGAAGGAAAAAAAGGAGCAAAAGCAAATGAAGAAATCCTTAACCTTCTCGGCATCATCGTCTAAAATATCGACACCACGATGATCAGGCTATGGGCTCTCTACCAAGCCCAAGAGTGCAGACGTCTACGCAACTCCAATATTGGCATAATCGATCCGATATGCATGAACGAAGGCTACGCTGTGACCCAGGACGGTCGAGTCTTTCTGGAAGAATACTTTGCGCATGCGTTCATCGTTCATAAGGATCAGGACTACATACTAGCCCCCTACAACCCTCCGTAAGTCCTTTAACTTAGCACCGTGGGAATTTTTTTGTTACTTTCGCACGTATCTCCGCCAGCTAACGTCCATTTGTTCACATTTACGCAGCGACCACTGGGTCCTCATTGTGATCATTCCAATTTGGGCCAAGGCATTTTACTTTGACTCCGACGGGGTCAAGAGATCTGACTTCAACAATATCACTCGTATCTTGGATACTGCATTTTTCAAAGCCACGTTCACGGGACATAGTAAAATACCTTCAAAAGCGACAAAAAGGGTACACCATTACAAATTCCCTTCCAAAATCCAGCCAGAAAATAGCGTCACATGTGGGTACTACACCTGTGCCCAAATAGACTACTGGGTCCGGAGAAAGAACAAGCACTGGAAAGATATGAAAGAACTGAAGGCTTGGTCTGAGCTGGGAAGTAGCTTGTACGACTGGCGTCAGGACTTTGCCCGCATCCAAAGAATCTTCACCAAAGTCATCAACCTTGAAGTCATCAATCCAATGGGTGAATTCTACGCCGGCCCCCAATTTCCGAAGCCAAACTTAAGCGGGCATTGAAGATTCCTTGTTTTCGAAACTGACGAATAGTTGGCACTATGTTCTTTATAAACTTAACAACTTTATTATGTAAATACTTGTGTTCTTTCATACCTGTGATTAATGGTTATGTGAAATTTGAAATTTGTGAATATTTGTGAATATGTGTGAATATGTGTGAAATTTGTGAATAATTGTGAATTTATTTGTGAAATTTGTAAATATATTCTGTGAAATTGGCGCTGAAAGAAAAATGCACCATGGCAACACTACTGACGGGCGGTTACAAAATGCCCGTCAGTGAAGGCTAGGCATCACTGACGGGCACCAAACAGCTGCCCGTCAGTGGTGATACCACGCGCGGCCAATCCTGGAGGGGTTTCCACTGACGGGCCTGTTGCGCCCGTCAATAGTTATGTATACTACTGACGGGCTCCACGCCCGTCAGTGGAGGCCACCCCTCCACTGACATTCCCAGGGTGACGGGCCCCCTGCCCGTCAGTAGAGAGGGTATACTGCCCGTCAGTAGTAGGCGTCCTTGCAGTAGTGTTTTAATTTAAGAGACTATGATCTCATGCCTTACAGACTGCTTGGATCCCTTTCCTGCCGCGTTTGCAGTTCCAATTAGGAACATAGAGTGACTCAGCCACACTTTCTTACACTCTACAGAGGTGCGCAACTGTACCCACAAATGACCAATAGTCATAGTGTTTACGTCGTCACATGCACAACCAGACCGTAAGGTCACAGAGCCGTTTCACCACCCGCTCAGTCATACCCCGCGTCGTAGTCCCGCACAACAGGCCAGGTACTACCAATCTCACGTTGATACTACAGATCCAACACATCGTGATTAGCCAATGGCTAACACCACCTTCCCAACAGTTGATACCCCTGATCCAACTATTGAGGTCTTCCTTTCTCGGGGGAGTATGACCTATGGCAATGGTACTTTGGCTTAGCCCCGCCCATACAAGGTATGTGGTATGCGCGATCACTACGGCGCTTAAGCACAATTGATTATTTGTTGCTTTAACCTTATATGAACAACCCGTGTGATGAAACCCACCTTCTAATGTGCCCTAGCACCTTTCCAGGATTTCACCACCCACCGTGATCATGCCCAAAAAACCAGTGATCAAATAAAACAACAATTGATTCATCTTTAGAAAATAGATTTTCATTTTGTGCATGTTATAGACGAGAAGGACATTTTATAAAATGTTTTCAACGGATATGAACAATAAACTGGACTTGTCTGGTAACGGATAGGTAGTGGAGTTCGACTGGTCTGCTGGCTGAACTCCGGTTTCTGAAGAAAAAAACAATATTGTCCGATAAGGACTAATCTGAAAGATCCCAATATGGATGAAATGACATGGCATCGTATGCACGCGATGATGCATTAATCAAGATTATTATTAATGAATCCAAACTTAAATCTTTTGGACACTCCTTTAAAGATTTAGAATTTCTTAAGGGATTAATTCAATCTTTAGATATTTTAACTCTCATGTTAATCTTTCGTATGATAACATTAATCAATTTAATCTTGGTTTTACTTTACTTAAAAGTTAATATTTCTAATAAATCTATTTCCATTGACTTAAGAAATTAAAGCTCTTAAGAATCTAACTTAGGGCTTAACCTTATTTAGTGGAGTTAATATGTTCTATCAAATTTTAGATAAGCTTAATTTTCTTTCTAGAATTTATTTTATCTTAAGAAATTGTTCTAAATTTCTAATTTTTTTCTGAAGGTATATAACTATATCACCATAATTTATAATCAAAGAATTCACTTAAAAGAAAAGGGTTTCTTTTTATTTTTATTTCTTTTTCTTTTCTCCCGGCTGGCCTTTATTCCATTCGAACAGTCCGTTTGGCCCAATTGGCCCGTTCGGCTTCTGCCCTACTTCTTCTATTCTCTCTCTCTCTCTCTCTCTCATTCCGCCGCCCCCGACTACTCTTTTCCTCACAACCGTGCACAGCTGGCTACCTCTTTCTCTCCCCAAACACCACAGCGTCGCTGGCCCTTAATCTCCTCCACTCGCTGGTCTACTTCTCTTCTCTCTCTGGCTTACTTCAATTCCTCTTATCCTTCTCTCTGTCTGTGTGCCGCCGCCATTTGCCCCGTCCAATGCTAGCGCCGCCCCGGGCACTCCCCTCGGTGCCGCCTCAGCCGTGAGCCTGGGGCTCGGGTTCGGCTCCACCTCCTCGATCAATGCCGCCATCCCCCGGGTGCGTCGCCCCCGATGGCCGCTCCACTCGGCACCACCGCCGGACGGTGGCAGAGCTGACCACCGCCACAACCGCGGTGGTGCCGCGCTTAGGTAAGCTCTTCTCTCCCTTCTTCTCTTCTATTCGTTTCTTGCTCTATGATTTTCTTAAACAATTTCGGTATTAGCCGTGAGATGTATTGAAGCCGATTCGGTCTGTGATGGTGTTAGCTTGATTACTATGTTTAATCTAGCGATTCCCAATTCCTATTTGTTTTGATTAAGGCTCTACTGAAATCCCCCATTGATTCTATGTGGTTAGAAGTTGATTATTTGGTTACTTTGGGTAATGCTATGCTGATTGGTTGATGCTAAGCTCACTCCTGATTTGTTAGTGATTAGCATATTTGGCTTAGCGTATGTATGCTTATGCTAAATTTGAATTCTTTGCTCATTGCTACATTTCCTTAGTGACCCAATTCTTCTATGACATGGCATGATTTACTCTTCAATTTCATGTCAAGGACTTGGGCTCTGGAACTGTTATTTGTGGCTAACTTAATTAAGTTACTGCTATGGCCACTCTCTAGTTTGTGAATAGCTATGCATAAAAATTATCTTTTAATCTTTACACCATATATGTTGATGTATTTTACTAAATGAACATATTATCATACTTGATCTTAGCTAATCCATTTGGATGCTCGTGCATTTGAAGTATCTGGTTTAAGTTTATAGGCACATATGGTTCATATATACATTCTTTAGAAAACTGATAAGAACTGATACTATTCTTGATCTTAGTCTCCTTATGTTTCCTCCATGTATGTGTATCAATTTATTATTCTAAAAGAATAGAAATTCTGCCTGATCTTAGCTACTCATGTGATGACTAATCCCGAGAAAGAATTAAGAAATGATATTGTCTTGATAAGAGCAGATATATAAAGCTTGGTTCATTAGTCAGTTCCATGATAATTTTTTTATTTCAGAAATAGGTTAGAGAAAGGTATTCTGATAAGAACAGCTGCTTCACTAGCTGCCATACTACCCCCTGTGATGATCTTTAGCTGAGGATTTTGTTTGAGAAACTTATGGTGTCAATTGATAAGAACAGACACTATCAAGTTACCTATAAAATTCCTATGATAAAAACAGATTATGAGGGTTCTATTATTATCATGCTAAACTCTTATGCATGTATATGTGAGGTAATGGTGCTACGGATGATCCTTGGTGAACAATTGTTACCTTGTTGGCTGGACAAAAGCTTGGCCTTCGAAGTTGGCTAGTGGCTTGCTTTTCAACTTGCTGGTGGCCTACTCTTCTCTTCTATGGTCCTTCTCCTCCTCGGCTAGTCCTCTTGATCTTAATGGCCTGCTTCCTTCTTCTCTGCTTGGTGGTCTCGGCTCCTGGAGCTTGACTCCTAAACACCCTGGTGATCTTGCTGTTCCTGCACCTAATCTGGGTGGCCTTCTCCCTTGCCGTTCTTTGTTCTTGAAAGAATGGTGGTCGATGGATCACTATTGCTACCGGTGTAGCATTGCTCTACTCGGTTACCTTATACTAGTCTCCTATAAAGGTATTATATGATCTCTTGGTATTGCATATGGCCACCTCGTGCTTACCTTGCTACTACGTGACTATTTCACTTGATCTCTCGGGCTGCCAAAAATTGACTTTGGTCAATTATGTATGGCTGTTGGATATTTGCCTCGATGGCTTGCTACCTTATGGTTCAAGAAATGTGGCTTTGGTCAATTTGGGATAAAATGGTTGGATAGCTATTCGATGAGTGGCTGCCTTATCTCAATCTTTTGTTTGATAAAACAATTTCTTTTCAAAACAAAATCATGAAGGCAATTAGTATAGGTAAAATAAAACTATTTTTTAATACTTCTCACCTCTTTTCTCCATATACATATATATTAGATTCGTTTGATGAGGGTCTTAGCCACGTGGCCCTCGAACATTTTCAAAAGTAAAATTATTTTCTAAATTTATTTTCGAAACTAAAAACTATTTAGGTCCACATCAACACCATTTTGCCCCCCGCATTTAAAACCTGCGGATGTTGGCAGAACTGTGCCGAGGGAACCACATATATTTTAAAAACTTGTTTTCGGAAATCTCAGCCTCCTACAGCAACGGCATGATTCCAACGGTCTCGAGTGCACATACTCGACGACTTTGGGTGTTGCCTATATTTCCAAAGACTTCCCCCCTCTGACTCTCAATGTTCTTCTACATCTCCGTATCCGAAGATTAGGGTTAATATTGATGTATAGGTAGACATTCCATCATGTAATTTTGATTTTCTTCTTCTTTACTTAATTTTGTAATCGTCAATTGTTGTACCAAGATAATTGTATCACATGTTTAATCTAATAAAGTTGCAATGTTAATTGTATTTGAATGTGTATAAGTGATGAATGCCATGATCATACGTATGATGCGAATGCACAACAAATTTCCCCTCTCAACCTAACTCTCGATGTTCCCCGATGGAATCGGGTCAACTCAGCAACGCGAGTTGATCTGACTTCCACCTCACGCCTCTTACGACTAACCCAAAAACTAGGGTTCTCACACTACCACATGCACTTCTCTCGGATGTTATGGATTATGTCCCAATTAATGTCTCTTTCCGACAATCTTTGGTCGGCCACAAACAACATGATTGGCAGGAGCTTGTGAGCCGCCTCACAAGTGTCCAACTCAACACGAAACGGGATGTCTTTCGATGGTAGTTACATGCCTTGGGGCAATTTACTCTACAGTCGATGTGTGCTGCTCTCGTGGATTCAAATTGTTGTTTCTGCTGGAAACAAATTTGGAAGTTGAAGATCTCCCTCAAGTCAAAATTTTCTTTTGGTATCTTAGCCGAGGAGTCATCCTAACTAAAGACAAGCTATCAAACAAAATTGGAAGGGTAGCACGAGCTGTTGTTTGTGCGATGAAGAAGAAACAATCTACCATCTTGTCGTTACATGTAAGTTTGCTCACCTAGTGTGGTGAATAATTTATGTGGCTTTCCACCTTTGACCCCCCCCCTCCAATCCTACATACTGTCACTAGTATGTTAGGAAACTGGCTAGCGGAAATGGGGTGATCACTCAAAGCACAAATACTTGTAGGCATGTCTGCTATTTTGTGGTTGATTTGGCTAAATCATAATAACTTGGTTTTTAACAAGGTTAAAGCTCCTAAGTTTATGTAGGTTATACTAATGGCTACCAAATGGCTCCATGTGTGGTCCTTGGCGCACCGGATACAGCCGTTTGGAGATGATAGCTTGGTACTTATTTACCCGATATGGGTGGTGGTTTAATAATAAACTTTGTGATATATGAGGGGTCTTGTATCGCTTTTGTTTATTGCTATCTTCCTTCGTGGAACACAAAGACGTTGTAACTTGAATTTTTCTTAATAATATATGGCTGCATTCATCAATTGATGCGGAGATCGGGCGACCACCTCCTTTTCGTAAAAAGGTATTGCCATTTTTGTTTAATCTTCCTTTCTCGTTTCTTCCTACCTACAGAAACCTTAGATGTCACTTGTCTCCTTCGGCGCTGACGATATAGGTAGAATGACGTCAGGTACAACTAAGAAAATCTTAGAGGGGTGTTTTGAAGAGTGATATTTCTTGGTAAAGTTTTGATATTTAGTTCAAATTTGAAAAGGGAATACAAACTAAATACTGTGTTTCACGCTCGGAAACACCACGTACTCTGGTTGTTGTTGTCGACGTCATCACTTAAGCAGAATTTTTGCCGATCCTTCTTTAACCATTGCTCTCTTTTTTACCATGAATTCTGTTAAATGAAAGACAACTTTACAAGGCATTAATTTTGCCAGTCTAGTTTATGTGTGTACTCTCCATACGTACCGGCCGGCTCTGCTCTCCCGTGCCGTCCTGCTGCTGCTAGGTACGGATCGAGGCAGTTGCATGCATGCATGCATGTATGACAAGTAGTAGTCGTCTGCTCGATCTGCAGAACCTAGCTCCTATTTATCGCCGGTGGTGGTAGGTGTACTTGTGCACGACTACGCGCGTCGCAGTGACATGCCACATTCGTGCTGTACTACTCTTCCTTCCATGCACGGATCTCTGCTCGATCAGTAATGGAAGCTCCAGTAGTACCGTACTTAAACGAAGAGATCTGACTTCAAAGAAATAAAAAACGAAGAGCTAGATCACCGCTGCACATGGCCAATGCCCGTCGCAACCACAACTTCCAACATGCACCAACTCCGTCATCATTCACGAGCAGGAGCATGCACTGCACCATATCACGATACCTAGGTGAAGATGAATTCCTTAACCGCTCTAGCTAGGTACATATTGGCTCGGTGGTAGCAGCAAGCTTTGGCGCTTCACATTTACTCCGGCCGGCCGCTCACCTGTTCCCCGCCCTCTCGCCTCCTCCATTACTTCAGTTCGCATGCAGTTCCACTTCCATGGATCGATCTCTAGCCAGCTACTAGTTGTCTAGCTCTATATATAAAGGAGTAGAGGTAGCTACCAAGCTAGTACTTGGCACACATACCACCTAGCTTACAAGCTAGACTAGACTAGCACGAGTCCACGAGATCGATGGAGAGGTGGCGCACCGGTAATGCCACTGCCACAGTGGCGTGCTGCTCCCTCGTCGTCCTCCTGGCGCTAGCCCTAGCGCTAGCTGACGCGAGAGATGTGCCTGCCACTGCCACTATGACGACCATGGCTACAACCACTAGTAAGAGCGTCCCCGCCGCAGCAGGCCTCGGCAACCAGAAGACCTTCCTGGGTAGCGGCCTGGGAGGAGGCTACGGCGGCGGTATCGGAGGTTTCGGTGGCGCCGGCGGCGTGGGAGGCCTCGGTGGTGCTGGCGGCGTGGGAGGTTTTGGTGGAGCAGTCGGCGGCATCGGTGGTGCCCTCGGAGGCGTTGGTGGTGGCCTCGGTGGTGTCGGAGGCGTCGGTGGGCTTGGCGGAGTTGGCGGCGGTATTGGTGGCCTTGGTGGCGCAGGCGGGCTTGGAGGGCTTGGCGGTGGTGGTGCCGGTGGCCTCGGAGGGCTTGGAGGTGGTGGTATCGGTGGGCTCGGAGAGGAGGTGTGGGCGGTGGCGCCGGTGGACTCGGCGGCCTTGGCGGTGGCGCCGGCGGGCTCGGCGGTGGTGTCGGTGGCATCGGAGACGGTCATCATGGTGGCGGCGGCTGCATCCATCCGTGATGCATGCACGCAGCCATGCACGTGCTTCTCGACTCGCTGCATGCATTGCCTGCATGGCGTAGTACGATCAATCCTCGTCAGATTGTCAGTAGTGCTCTCCATTAGTACGACCAGTAGTACGTAGGAAGTTGATGTGATCGTGCTAAGATAAGTGTGTGATTGTAGCTTCGTTCGTGCGTGTTGATCTAAATAAGGATGTGCTAAGCAGCATGCAGCTAGCAGCTGGTAATAATCTTGTGCCTTCTCTGCGCCTTTGCAATTCAAAATAATTATTCAGGATCAGAACTCAAAATGCATCCCGGAACGTCAAACTGAATTCAGGATCAGAACTCAAAATGCAACCCGAGACGTCAAATTGATACGTATTATTTGAGTACATGATGCATGTATATTTTATAAAGGATCCTTAATTGCCTCTCGCATAGTTAATTTCGACCGCATGATCAGGGAACCACTCCACTTGTGGTTGTCTTCTCTTCTTCCCCAAGCTCCATCCACTTTTCACCTTCCCATATAAGCCTTCAACCACATCTTGAACGCTAATGGTCTCTTAGAAAAATGAGATTTTTCACTATACTAATTTTACCTTTCAACTAAGGTCAACTTCCAACTCGATAAACTACAACTTTTAACTAAAAAAATCAATAGCTTTTAACTTAAAAGGCAACAAATTTTGGATCACAATGTTCCCTTCCAACTCAAAAACAAAGCTTTCATTCCACATACAACAAGCTTTCAACCGAGTAAAATGAAGTTTTCAACTCACAAACTAGATACTGAAATTACCCAAAATGATAGCTTTCAATTGAATTAACCACAGCTTGCAACTAAAAATAATAATAATAAGCACGAAAAATGAATCTAGGTAGCTGAACCCCTCTCCCGCTTCCCCCCAGGATGAACAATGACAGCGGCGGAGCTTCGGGAAAAGGGAAAAGGGTAGCTACAAATGGTGAAGAGCGACATCCGTGGCGACAAAGGCCGTCATGACGGTGGTGATGACCCCGAACCCTACAACAACCTCCCCCAATGCGGTAGCGGCCGGCCACGATGCCTTAGATGTGGATGAAGGGGAAGGGGCACCTCCACCTTCTCTAGTGCTAGCAGCATGGAGGACGCAGCTGAGACCACCACGCATGAAGGCGGTGGCCACCTTTTCCGGCGTCGAGGCGCTAGAGGACACAACTAGTAGAGGCAGTGACCACGACGTGCGAACCTCCCAAGTCGACGCGCGGCAAGACACTAGAGAGAAGGTGTCGGATCTAGACCACTCCACCATGGCAGAGCTCTCACAGGCAGTTGGCGGTGCCGGTTCTAGGGCACAGGAGGTGATGGTAGCGGTAGGCGCGGCGTGGTGCCGACGATGGAGAAGATGGAGGAGAAAGCGTTTACATCGATAGAGGGCGGTGTATGCATCGATGGAGAAGAACATAGAAGGGAAACGAATTGTCAGGAAGAGAGCTGCTCTCGAGAGAGAGAGAGAAAAGAAAAGGAAAGTGAGGAGAGTGGACCCACACATATTTTGTTTGTCCAGATAATCGTGGGCTATGGTCGTTTGTGAAATAGCCTATTCGAATTCATGTTTAAGTTGACATAAAAATGTGGATATTAATGCAGAGTCAGAGTCGGTGTCGGAGACCGAGAGCATGCAACGTTACCTACTCCGTCCACGCGCGCGAATCCGACACCGATCGTCAGTCGGAAACAACTCCGACTCGGATCACGTACGATTGATTCCTCGATCTCTACAAATATACGCGCGCGACCGCCCCGTAGCACATCAAATCAAAGCGGCACCTGCGATTGATTGCAAGAGCTCAACTGCGACTCGCGAACTTGGCCGACAGCGAGCAAAAGATCGACGACCATGGCATCCGGCAACACCCCGCCCGCTCTCAAGAAGCAGCTGGAGGCCGCGGACAAGTCCTTCGCCGCCGGCGACCTCAAGTCCGCCAAGATGCACGCCGACATGGCCAAGGCCCTCTTCGCCACCGCCCCGGAGGCCCAGCGCGCGCACGCCGCCTACAAGGTCCACGTCGCCGCCGCCAATTAGCTCAACGGCGGGGGCAAGACCGCCCACTACGCCATCCTCGGCGTCGCGGCGCCGCCCAACGGCAGAGCAACCAGGGACACCCACGACGCCGTCAAGAGCCAGCACAAGGCGCTCTGCGACCTGCTCGACCCCGCCAAGAGCGGAGGTGCCGCGGCCGTCGGCGCCCCTACAAGCTCGTCAACGAGGCGTTCGCCGCGCTCACGGACATCAAGAAGAACGAGGCGGCGGCGGCGCCCGCTCCCCGCACCCGCACCCGCCTGCCACCGCTGCGCCCTATGCTGCGTCCCAAGATGCCCACCGCGCCCGCGCGCAGGGCGCCGGCGGTCGTGGAGGAGGAGATGGCATATATAGAGCAGCCTGCTGCGGCGGCGACCGCCGACCCCTTCTTCGGCGAGCCGCTACCTGAGAAGCAGAAGGAAGAGGAAGAGGAGGAGAACTACTATGCCGGCGGACGCAGCCGCAGTGGCCGGCAGATTCCCATTATCAAATACTAGCTAGCTACTTCATATACTTGTCAACTAGTAGAGTAACAGCTTCTTTCATCCTGCCACAGCGAAATTGCTTACAATTGTTCATGCCTTTTTATATATGTGATAGTTGATCTTGATTTGTAAAAACGTACTCATGAGAATTGGTACAAGAAGAGATGATGGAAATAACAGCAGCAATCCCTAATAGAACGATGAAACGAATCCAAAACACGAGCTGTTCTTTTAGTGGCATTTGCCATGGCAAACTGAGAGGACAATGATGAGGATGAGCGCGACGATGATGCCGAGGACGATGAGCTTGATCTTCATGTTCTGGTACCACATCTTGCGGCGCACCCGCGTGCCTTGCTGCCTGAAATCAGAAGCCTGAAAAAGGAAAACAAAAACATATTCATGACTCACTGAAGAAGGAAATAAAAAGGAGTGACGAAGAAGTTTTGAATGGATGACCAACCTGGTCATGGAGATGCTCTGTCCTGGTAACAAGGACATCGATCTTTTGCCCACGATCAATGGCCTGACACGAAACATATTCATCAAACATGACGAAATACTGAACAATTTGCACAAACGCATCCATGAAAGTAAGTAGCAGTGCTGAATAATTAAGTTAATTACCTTCTCAATGTTCTCCATCATGATGCCTTTCACTTCTGAGACCTGAGCTTTCACCTTGGACAGCCTGCTCACCTCCTCAGGGTGATCCATGCAGTACTGCATCTGCTCTCTCAGCCTTGGTCTGTTTCCCCATGAACAATCAAACAGATGAAGTGAATCTGAAACTCTGAATACCATAAATCTTTCTCTCTTTTTGTTGTTGCAGATGACATTAACTGTTGTTACCCGAAGTCTCGGGTGAGGCTGTTGGCCGCAGCTGTGGCTGCTTTCCCTCCAGCGTATCTCTTGTTGAAATCCTCCTTGATCGTCTCTAGGAAGGCCAGAGGGATCTGACGGCCTGCCAACTCGGCTGCGACAACGCAGTATGCTGCAGTTTTGGTTGCAGATGATGCTTTAGTTCAGTTAGCGGCACAGATCGATATGCACACACATAGGATTTGTGTGATGAGAGGGATAGCTTGGCATTAAGAGAAGGAATATGGCTTGCTTTTTCTCATGGACAAGCTTGGAAGCAAAGCAACAAAAAGAGCATCAGGCCCCAAGTTTGTGATTTATACCTGCCTTATTGAAAGCTGGGAGGATTATTTCCTCTTTACCATCTCCTTTTATACAACAAACTCAGCATACTAGTGTGAGATTATACTGCTAAATTCTAATTCGAGGTCTCTAAATATGAAACGGAGCAACTCTGGATACAACTCTGGATATAGCCATAAGGTAAAATTTGTGAACTTAGTAAGCCATAAATTAGTATGTCTCAGGGAAAGTACTTTCTAGAAGCTCCATTCCAGTAAACTACCCAAAAAACCTAGATGGTGTAGCATCAGGACGCAATAGTTTGCGTTTTAGTTGCAAATTTTCTGTGTGATGTATGTTAAAACGGTATAGACATAATAGTGCTGCACAGAGTAGGCACCGCCCAAATGAATAAATGATAAACAGGAACTAGAGCTAAGCCAAAGGATATTGTAAAATACATGTTGGTTATAAGTCGTTAATTTTTCAATTTTAGATAGCAGGAAAATAAGAACAAGGCAAAAGAAGTGCTACAAATGAAATCGCTCTAAAATTCTACCAAAACCATTGTGTCAGAGTACTATTTCCACAAAGAAACGAATTTAAATTTCAAGATTAATAGCTGTGCTTCTCAGGACACAGATCAGTTGCATCAATTTTTCTTCAGGCAGAAGAAAAAAAAGAAAAAGCAAGCAAACGGATACACGTACCGTAGCCTTGGTCGATGAGGAAGGTGAAGGCATGGTCGTCGCAGGTGTAGGTGAAGCGGTTGTTGCCGGCGGGGAGCTTTTGCAGGCACTGCGCCGCGATGTCCCGGAAGTTGCCCGTGTACGCCGTGTGCTCCGCCACCACCACCGTCCCACGCGCCACCATCGCGTATATCAGCGTCCCGGACGACGCCTCCCCACCTTGCACCATCGACGACGACCACCACCACCACCACCAGGAGAAGGAAAGGAGAGGAGATATGAGATTGTCAAGGATGAAACAAGGAATGGTGGTCTATACTATGTTGTCCTCGCAATTAACAAAGCCTGTGTTGCCATTGAAACGCCGCTTTGGAACTTGTCAATGGTTGTAGATCATGCAACAAAACACATCCCAGCCGTCCGTTGACTAGGATTCCCGCGTTCATTAGCTTTCTTGGACGACCAACCTTGTTGGTCATCAGCCGGTAAGAGCAGACAAGTTACCTCATCTAATCTGATCTCCACAAACACCAACATAATTTGTTTGAGAGCGTGTATTTCTATATTGATAAAAAAATTATTATTTCTAAGTTGACAATCTAGTTGACAATCTTAAGTGTTGATTTTCTATCTAGGGGTTAATTAGGTAGTTGCACATTTTAGAAATTACGTGCGACTTTAGGTTTAGATATATCTATAGACCTAAAGTTGTACAAACTTTTTTGTGCGACTTCATGCTTAATGATTGTGCAACTTGATTGATTTATAAATAATAATTTCATAGATAAATTAGAAATATCAAATCTGAATATATTTTTGTCAAGTTTCTCCCGACGAAACAGAAACCTTCGGTACAAGATATACCGAGTAGAAGCAGAAATACCTGAAAACCTGGGGCAACCAGCCGACTCCAGACCTTGAGTAGCAGTCAGTATAATCAAATATGGAGGCTTCTTCTGGAGCAGCACATTGGTCATCAAATTAGACTTGGATTTTGCTGGGCTCACAGGAGAAGAAAATGTTTGCAAACAACACGACATGAGGCCCCCAGAGTTAATAGCACCAGATGCAGTGTTTGAATAGCCACATCTTGACTGAACAGCAACAATCGATACAATACAATCATCTCAAAGGGATATCTTATCTGACCGAGCCGTCCTCCGAGCACACTACTGACAGATCGACCAGACTGTTTCTTAGGCAACTCATTTTCCAACAGCTCATGGAAATATCGCACTTTGAAAACATCGGTAACCTTTATTTCTTAGGCAGCTCATTTTCTAACAGCTCATGGAAATATCGCACTTTGAAAACATCGGTAACCTTTACAAGATGCACAGGTAAAGTAACACTGTAACACTAAAACAATATATTGATCACCATATTTTTCATCTTCAGGTCCATACCATGGATGATACAACATCTTGTGTCTTAGTCTTACAAGTGGGTGATGCAACAAACTCTACTTATGCTATGTGGTTGTACAACATTGCACAGGTTAAATGGAAGCTGCCTAGCAAAATGGCGAACTGCAGGTCAAAACAATCGTGTGTGTCGCCGGCAGCAGTCCATGCAAACGCTAGCTTTGAGTCAGACATACTACTTGCACTGTCTTGGGTGAAACTTCTCCTCCGACAGGAGCGACGTGATAAGCCGCTGCAGCCGTACAGCTCCACGGCTGGGCTGAAGGAGAGTGGTGTTTCCGATGATTGAGCAAGGATCGCTTCCGTTTTCTCGTGTCCCCGCACACCAACCTCCAGGGGTAATCATGTCTGGCCCACGGGACAGGATATCTGCATCTATTTTATCAAGGACTGGGTCATCCACATGAAACTTCCGAGCAAATGGTGCGTCACTACCAACCATCCTGTCCAAGTCATCGATCGTGAGGTAGTGCGGATGCTGTTTTGGAGGGTTGTCCCATGAGATGTAGTGTAGGTCATGGTTCACAGTGGTTTTCTTGAATTCCTCAGCGTTGCAGACCACGGTGTGGAAGTAACCTTCTGGTGAGGAGATGAAATTGGCATAGTACATGAGTACAGTGCGAGGTAGGTTGTCCCAGCCCCATATGCTGTATTCGACAAACGACCTAGACAGTGCCATCCAAGCAGAACCTGCAACGTGGTAGGATTATCAGATGCATCTAGCTCTAAAGATCAGAGGTTGAAGAGCAAGATTTACTCCTCGAAGGCCGAAAGTAATAAAGCAGTTCACACCATAAAAGCTCTTGAAACACAATATTTGTTGGGTTTGCACGAGGAAGAATAACTGAATAAGAATCTACAAATTTCTTGTTAGTTGTTACACAAGAAAGCTACAACGCATTTCGGGGAGAACCAGCTAGCTCTAGGTTCGAGTGGCATTTCATCCCCAACCACAACTCATCCGCTGATACTATAATAGGCCTAATGGTGCTCGGTTTTGCTTACCAATCATGAAAATCCTATGCCTTGATCTTCATTGGAAAGGTAGGCTAATCATCCTCTAGTTATCTGGTTCAGCTGTTGAAACCTGGAGTGTTTATACCTGGTTGAGGATTATTTGAGAAGAGCATTTGAGAACTAGGATCAATTGATCTTCTTGGTGTACAGAGAAGCAGACAGCTAAATTTTGGGGGTTGCTCTTAAAAGCATGGATAATGGATGTGAAGATGACCACATCAACTAAAAGCTTCCAAATGCATCTCTAGGTAGGTGCTTGAACCTTTAAAGAAAAACTTGATTCTTATGGCAAGTTTATTGGCACACTTTAAGAAGTCTGGAGGAAATGGACACAAACTAATGAAGGACCAAACTTTCAAATTGATGACAACCAATTTGTACAGTAGATAAGCTTTCTAGTCTAGGATGAATAGATTGCTTCCCTGAACAGCTATTTATATCGAATGCCTAACCTTATGATGCAAAGGTCAGAAAACAGTTCAAAGAGACTGCAGAACTTCGTTACATTCAATTGGATGATACCCAAACAGCGAAACTATATCAGACAAGAAAGGTATGTTTTACCAGGGAGAGTTTTTGTAATATACACTATATTAGTTTTCAGGAAAACACAGGAATCTTTCTAATGAAAAAGATAGAAAAATGCCACATTTATATGCAGCGTGACGACATGATATCTTAGGTGCACTACAGGTGAAAAGTTTATAATAGTAATAATTAATTTTAGTTGGTGCAAACCCCTGTATTAGTTTGCACTTCAAGAATTTAAACTGGTCAGCACAACTTGAATGATCAGCATCTTCGTACCGGTTCAAGAGGTGGCACAGATCCATGAGCATATGTTAGTTTCAAACATTGAACACTATCACATTCACTAAAAACTTCTTTAAGAGATTGCTACAACCCCGGAAACAATACCTGCAAGAGCAAACTAAGAGCTAGACTAGTATGCACAGATGGCTGGCAAATTCTACGGACATTTGTTTGCCAACACTAGGATTTGGATCTTTTGACTGGTCTGATCAGTTACAGCCAAAGGATCGATTCAAAGCCGTGTCTTTACCAGTGAAGAGTTTGAAGGCCGTCGGCACGCTCCGTCGCTGCGGTATCCAAAACACATCCGCCTTCTTCTTCATATAGAGCCCTGGGTCAATGATCACTGGCTTCGCCCTCTGAAACCTACACAGATTCACAAAACAAGAATAGCGTTGCCCTCAGTGACCACCCATAGTGAACAATTAGAGAAGCTAGGAAGCACCTACTCCTTCCATCCGATGTTGCTCGTGTGGTCGATGAAGTTCAGATCACGCGGCAGCTTGGAGAACACGTGTATTAGATCTGCAGCGAAGTTAAATTCAGATGGCAACCAAGAACTCTGATGGATGAGGCACCGAAGAAATCCGTACCATCCTGCGTGACGAGCGGGTAGTCCGAGGCGGAGAGGTTGATGAACCAGTCCCACTCAGACCCGCCGGCGCCGGCGTCGCCCCACAAGAGGGCGGCGCCGGCGTGCAGGGTGCTGGCGACCATGGTGGGCCCGCGGTAGGTGATGAGGTTGGCCCGCTCGACGACGCGCACGTTGCCGGCGGCGGAGATGACCGGGTGCGCGGCGAGACCCGCGGCGAGGTCCCTCCGGTCGGAGTCCGGCGCCTCGGCATCGAGGTGCAGGATGTAGAGGTTCCTCGGGTGGTAGAGCGCGAGGAGGACGCGGCGGAGCGCGGAGGCGTCGCGCGCGGATCCGGAGATGAGGAAGGCGATGCGGGGGAGCGAGGCGCCGGCGCCGGAGGGGGAAGGTGGGGTAGGGGTGAGCTTGTGCTCGACGAAGAGGGCCGGGGAGGGCGAGGATGCGGAGGAGGGGAAGGGGAAAGGGAAAGGGAAAGGGATGGTGGTGAGGAGGACGAGGAGGAGGAGGGAGAGGGCGGAGCCGACGGCAAGGGGGAGCAGCCACCGGCGATCCACCGGGGCGGAGGCGGCGTGGACGAGGGGCTTCATCGGCGGAAATGCACAAGCGGACACTAGTCTCGAGGATTCAAAGGTTTCACCTTTTCTACCAACAGTTCAATCATCAAAAATTTAATTTGACAAGTTTACTGCTGGTTTGCTACTGTTCGTCAAATTCAAATTCATATTCGTTAACTTAGTTCAACAAACAGCTAAAAGAAATCCAGAATAGCATCTGACATGTTAAATGAACTGATGGATTCACATGCACCAACCACATGATGTATCAGAAGAAGCATCATCGTCGACATCCATTCTAACGACTTACACACCAGTACGAACGTAGTTTCACACGTCATTACTTATGATCTACCGTCAGAAAGGAACATAAGCAGTACACGAAACATCACCTATCTGAACAATTTGCACAATAATCTGTGTGCTTGCAAAGTAACTTTGATCAGTATCCAACTAACTTTGTATTCCCGCCAGTGCATTCTTCCAAATGATTAACACAAAAAACATATGCAAACACCATCCAAAGCAACATACAGGTGCAGAAATCGTGTCACCTCATCCAAAGCAATATACAGGAGCACCATCTCATCTATGCATCTTCACCATCACCAAAACACCATTGACACCATGAAGGCCTTCATCCTCCTCGCCCTCCTCGCTCTGGCAGCGAGCACCGCCATTGCGCAATACGAGGATGTTCTCCAGGCGTGGGTGGTTATGAACAATGCCAGGAGGAGCAGATGGTGATGGGCTCTTGTAGGGATTACCTGAAAGAGCGGTGCACGGCGTCAGCGATGCCGACCACCTGGCCCTGGAAGTGGGGGATGAGGAGCTGCCAGGCGCTGCGTCAGCAGTGCTGCCAGCAACTGGAGCAGACAATGCAGCAGTGCCGCTGCAAGGCGATCTGCATGACGATCCAAGGCGAGCTCGGTGGCCTCTTAGGCTCTCAGCAAGGTCAGATGAGCAAAGTTTTGGAGAGGGCCAAGAGCCTGCCCTCCAAGTGCAACCTGGACCCAAGTTACTGCGACATCCCCCACCACTGGTGGCTGCTAGTAATTATGTCTATCTATCTAATAGCAGACCACCTTCAAATTGATGAGTAATAAACTGTCATATGTCACAGTATTTGATCAATAAATGGAGTTATGGAATAATATATGAATAAAGTTCTGCTTTTCTATATATGTTTCTCTTGCAAACATCTGAGTAAGTATATGTTCATCAAGACTGATGTTTCAGGATCTAATCCTCATATGCCATTCCCATATATCATGATCCATATTCCTAACTGCACAAGACTTATTTTCTCTGTTAATATTCTTGCATACTAACATATCAGGATTGATCTACATGACATACCAAGACATGAGGTAATAGGATCCTCCTATCTTAATAAAAACCAAAACACAATAACAGACAGCAAAAACGCTCCCATCTGCTTGCCCATTCCTGTTGCTGACGCCTTTGATGAAGGACCAGGGGGTGTCGTCCCATTGTTCATCACAGGTTTCTCGGTTGGACAAGTATAGCCGCACAGGCTGGGCCGGACAACCCGGTAGACGCCCTTGCTCGCCAAGACGTAGATGTCCTTGCTGTTGTCCTCACCGAAGGAATATATGTAGCCAAGTGATGGGAGAGGGCTTCCAGCAGCAGTGTCACAGGGTATGGGAGAGTTCTTGGAGCAGCTGAAGGGGATCAGAGTGGAGGTGTAGTTCCCACTGCTCTCTGGGGTCTCTGTCCCGGTCCACATGGCTGATGCATACAGGTCAGCATACAAGTACCTGAAAACACATTGACAGATTCATCTTGGGAATACAATATCAAGAAATGTGCTGCACAACATAACAGTTCAAGGCCATCTCTCAGTTACAAATGAATGCAAGATGTACTTCAACGACACTAGTACCTTCCATACAAGCAGGGATCAGTAGATCCTCGATAGACATAACCACCAATGATTGATGCAGATCCAATGTTCTTATTGACATCAGAATGGTTGTATCCCATGATAGGGGCAATGGCGTTTATGGAATTGAGTGATGTGTTTCCTCCAGGTGCCCATGGTGGATGGAAAACCAATGGACCCTCGTACACACGCCATCCATAGTTTCCCCCCTTGGAGATCAAATCAACTTCTTCATATTGATCCTACATAGCAAGGTCAATATACAGATGATTAACTGTTTAAAAAGTAAAAATTCATCACTAACAATCAAAATTTTTCAAGAAATACAGTTACCTGCCTTGAAAAGAAAATACAATGTTGTTACAAAATGGGAGTTTGAGAATGAGTAGTTGAGGTCTATTAATATGATGCACATAAGACACTTAAGAATTTTGAACTACCATCTGCTACATGTTTATCCTGTCTTTTTACAGTGTTTATTCTGTAAAATGCAAATGCCTGTCAAATTCGGAAAATAATGAGTTAGTGATCAAGCAGTACACTCCGGCCCATGGGGATATCAAACTAATGAAGCAGCACATACAGTTATTAACCAATATAAATTTAGCAGTCAAAAGCAAACATGAATTGTTTATAATCTTAAATGGTACCTGACCAACATCTGCACAGTAGAAGTAGGAAGGCTTCTCAAAATCAAAGCTGCATCTCCAAGGGTTTCTAACACCCAATGCCCAAATTTCTGGTTCTAAGTCACCATCATCAGAGAATGGGTTGCCTTTTGGAATGGAATAGTTACCCCATAAACTTTGGTTAGTGATTTCACTCTGCCCTGAAAAGACAACAAAAAAAAAGTTTAGAAAGCTTTAGGGCCAAAATGACAAATCTAGTACATGACAATGCTCCATATGTTGGTAGTTGTTTCTTCATATAATTGAAATGAAGTACAAAGTCTGTCTGACAGAAGTACTTGCCCTGGCGCCAGAAAATGTTAATCCAGACACCAGACTAAATATCTCGACTATCGAATGAAAAATGTGTTCATAATGAATTCTGAACTGTGGACATATAGAAAGTAACATACTAGTTCAATAAATATGGAATGACAATGCTGCCACTATGAAGCTCCTGAACTAGAATTGACTAGCTCATTCTTTAGACAGGAAAACAATGTGTCTAGCAGTTCACTTACTAAATACAAGTGGCCCAAAAGCGATATATCATTGAAATAGTCTCACTGGAGGAGGTAGGTAGGAATCGGGAGTAACATGTTGCCGATGCAAACAATTTTCAAGTAAAACAACTAAGAGTTACTATAAAGGAATGTCCCAGTACTAACCCTTTTAATACTGAAAAATAAGAGCGGCATATGAAGATGTAGCATGGAAACCAACTAAATGAGAGGAAATGAAAATAGTATCCCAACTTGAGTAAATCTAACAATGATAAAAGATGGCCTTCTCGAAGACTTACCCGGTGTACTGTCAATGTCAAGCCTCATAATTTTTCCCAAAAGTGACTTCTTGTTCTGAGCAAAATTAAAAGGGTCTCCTTTCTGTCCACGTCCCCCATCATGAGGTAGAGGTATCCATCAGTAGGCCCAAAAAGTATCTGACCTCCATGTTGAGATGTATAAGGCAGCCCCATAGTAAAAATCCTTCTAATTTCAGATGGATCAGCAGACGTTACCTAACAAAATGTGGAAAGAAGAATGTGAATGGATGAGATTCAACGTATCAGGACATTAATGGAAGAGCATATCCAGATGACCAAACCTCTGAAACATTCGATGAGGAACCTTTAGCAGAATATTCTGATACAACAACTTGATACTGGCATGGTTGGGCACCATTATCATTGCCAAGCTTGGAGGGATCACAGCCCACATCAGAATTGCAAGAGCACCTACCAGAACAGCTGGGTGACTTTGTCCTATCACAGTTGTAAGAGGCAAAGAAGCGTCCATTGGTTGCGAAATTCGGATGAAATGCCATACCCATGAGTCCAAATGTCGAATCGAAATGCACCTGGTCAGTCAGATCAACAAACGGGCTTGCCTCATCGAATTGCAGGGTACCTCCAGAACCCTGCTCTGGGACATTTGCAAGCCATATCTTTCCAGCTTGGGTGCCCAAGAAGACTCTATTAGACCCATCAGGGTGGGGAACCATGTTAAGGTAGGATCCATTGTCCATCCTCTCTAGGCATATCCCTTTAGGAGAGGGTGAAGGTTGGGAGGTGTTAAATGAAACCGTGTTCCCACTGAAGCATACTTTTTGGTCATTAGGTGCACCACCAAAAGATGTACAGAAATCATTTTCGGACTGCCAGGCATCAGTAAGCTTTGAGGATGAACCAGGAAGGTTTCCACCTCCTTGCAGCGGAGGTTGAAAGGGAGAGTTGAGTATTGTCACGTTTTTGCAAGTTTCCCAAACTAGTTTGCAGTAGTCCTGTGTGGAGTCCTTGGATTGAGCAGAAGTCGCGGAGGAGGTAGGGTTGCAGAGGAAAGGAATTGTTCGAATCTTGGGCCCCGCGCCGAACAGCTCAGCAGAATATGGATTACATTTCTAAAATTGGAATAGTCGAAAAAAAATGAGGAAAAACAGTAGAAATTTCATTAAATTGACAGCTTAGATCAAGGAAGCATAGGTGATTTGATTACTTGATAAGATGATACTTTACTCAAAGATTATATCTTTGTCAAGTAGCCTATTCATATTGCCAGAATCTCTTACTTTTTTTTTGAAAAAGAAAGAAATATCGAAAAACAGCATCTCTATATATGTTGGCATTTCCACAGTATTACGTCGATTATCACTATCAGCAAAGACCAAAGTTCTGATCTTGCAGCATATATCTAAGCAATACATACATCCAGCAGTATGCAGCGAACAGTAAAAATAACTGAAACTCCCAGTTCAGTTTGTCCAGCGAGGCAGACCGTCGAGCACATGGCGCGCAGGGCGCAGTACCAATTTGCAACAGCTCACAAGTCGTGTGCAAAATTAAGCAGAGACAGCAGGGCGACAGGCGTACGTACCGCGCAGAGTATGGACTTGAGGACAGCTGCGCAGGCGGCGTCGGAGACGTTAACGGCGTCGAACTGCTTCTGCAGGACAGCGTCGGCGGCGGCGTCGCAGCAACTGCTCCCGGTGTAGGCGCAGAAGGAGAGCGTCTTGTTGAGCAGCAGCGGCGCCCCTGAGCAAGAAACAAGAACATATACCAGATGAGTAGGTGAAGTCGATTGAGGTGAGCTCAGGTGAGGTGAGTAGTGGTGTGCTCTACTGACTTGCGTCGGTGCACAGCGGGAAGGCGCGGGAGGCAGGGAGGAAGAAGGCCAAGAAGCAGCAGCAGAGAAGGAGGCCGCGGACGGCAGCAGGAGGTAGACGGCGGCGCATGGGCATGGGCATGGGCATGGGCATCGTGCTGGTGGAAGTGGAAATGGAAGCAGCTCCCATCAATCTATGTAAGCTCCTGTAGTGACTGACTGTGATGGCCTCTTTGAAACCGCGAGTGGATTTATTTGTTTGACCAACCCACTGCTGGGATGATGGTTGTTGGGTGCTGGTGCGCACTCAGCTCCGACATACGAGTACTTGCCCCAGTTTGTCATATTTAGACCCTCTAAAAATAGTAAATTGATGGATGCTGCAATAACCAGAGATGCATGATAAATTAACGGATATTTTCATTTGACAAACAGTCTCTCTTTTTCTTTTACCAAATCTTCTCCTCCTAGATGATTCTTCTTCTTCTTCATGTTTGACCACGCGGCAAATTTGTCGGAGTCGACAATAGACGTGAAGACCATAACGCTGGGCAGAGATGAGACTCATTTAATCCAGAGGCAGCAACGATGAGCACGACGCTTGGGCTCGCTGGAGGGTTAGGAGTTAGGGTGAGGTGTTAACCGAAGCCAGAAGAGAGGGAGGTTTAGATAAAATGTTTGATCTGGTGATGGTTACCCCTGGAATCAAGGGAGGAGATCAGGATAGCGGCGGGAGGAGAGAGAGTTAGAGTTAAGATTATATAGAAAGAGAGGTAAAATCTAGATCCTTAAATAAAAATCTAATGGCTAAAAGAATATAACTATTGGCCAATAAGAAAACAGTTGACTAGACACTTTCTAAATTAAAGCCGGGCTAGCAGTGGTAATCAGTGGTAGTTGGCTTGGACCTGGAGACGCTCTTTCGGTCTTTCCTACGCATGCACGCTGATTGAGCTGGTAAATAATATTGATTTGCCTAACAAAGACAAGCAGAGGGCACGGATTCCCAACCAACCATCCAAGTGGATCGCACGGTTTCTTATATATATGACATTTAGGATGTTCACAGTTATGGCCACATAAACTACTCTCTCTGTCCAAGAATGTAACGCATATTTTGATTCGTTAAGACAAGCCTTTGACCAGTAATTACTCTATTACTCTTTCCGTCTACAAATGTAAGACGTGCACGGAATTTAAGGTTCAACTTTAACCAACAATTAAATCAATAATATTATACTATATAACACAAAAGTGATATAATTTGAAAATATATTTGAATATGAATCCAATGGTACCACTTTTGTGTCATATAGTTCAATATTATTGGCTTAATTGCTGGTCAAAGTTGAACTTGAAGTTTCGTGCACACCTTACATTTGTGGACGGAGGGAGTAATATACAGTTTATGTGATATAAAATTATAATCATAAGAAAGTACTTTTGAAGAGGAATCTAATGATATCATTTTTATGTCACATAAATCACATATGAATAGACTAATTGTTGGTCAAAATTTTATCTTAACCAATTAAAATACGTCTTATATTCTTGAATGGAGGAAGTAGTTTAGTTTGACTGCAAATATATAGTACGTAATAGCTAGCCACTGGATTTGCCCGTCTACCGTATCACCAAGTGACAAAAGGCAAAGGTAAATGACGGGCCAAACTTGCTCCGTCGTCTCTTTCATGCTTGTCATGATCAGGAGGCCGTCCAACGCTTGTCTGTTTCATTGTTTGTCCGTTCAGTTCACCAAATATCTAACCACGAGCTATATATAGAGGATTAGCTTAATTTTGTCAAACTCTTTCAACTTCACTAATCCGGGAAATACTCCGTGTAACACACCAGAACTATTTGAAAAGCTAATTGATCCACGGCGAACAACCCTCGCGAGTACTGTTTCTCTACCACTAATAACTTAGCTTATCCACATAAATTCTAACCAAACAGCTTTTCGATTTTAAACTTTTGGGATTTTTTATTTCAAATTAATTTCACGAATTTGGTAGTTTGAACGTTTCTAGATGAAAGTTGAAGCCTTCTGTTTTGAGAATTTCGAAGCTGAAAACTCTCGAATTTGAAGTTGAAAAGATGGAGTTGAAAGCTGAAAACATCGTATGGGAAACTTTCAGAAGGAATTTGGAGTTGGGGAAAGGCTTCTACTAGGTAAAGGCCTGGTCCAAGGCCCAGGCTGAAACTGACATTGTTAAGGGAATCCTACATTGAAACTTGACCTTTTGATCTTCTGCACATTTCGTCTCCTTCCAGAAATATCTATCTTTAAAATGTAATTTTTGTTTTCTGAGATCAAAATGCATTTTTAGTTTTCTCAGGCCGCATCAGTACGTAGCAGTATTATGCAGCGGTGGTAGGAAATAAAATTGGCCAAAAAAATTCGGTTGAGCCACGTCGTTTGAGTTTACATTTCACTTTCATTTGCAAGTGTCATGTTTATTTTATTTTTCTTTTCTTCTTTTTTCCGAGGAAGTGTCATGCTTATTTTCATCTCTATTTCGAAAAAATCGAAATTTTCGTAGGAAGATCAATTTCAAATTTCTGTTACTAAGCTAAGTCACCATGAATGGGGCCTGCTTCAGTTTAAATGCTCAGGTAAAAATGTGTTATTGTATTTACAAATATTTATTTGAATTAAGTGCGACAGTGAGACTAGCCAGGTAGCAGCTAGCTAGTAATTGCTGAAATATGTACTGCACTGTGGACTACCTACTGCCAAACGTACACTCAAATGCTAATGCATAATCTTACTTCTTTCGCTTGCTTTTACCCTTCTTATCTTCCTCTTCCTCCTCGCTGGACGACTCCTCGTCATCGTCCTCCTCCTCCTTCTCCTCCTCCTCCTCATCCCTCCCATCCGTCTTCTCCCCGGCCAATGCTTCTTCCTTTGCCTCCTTGAGGGCCTTGACCAGCTTACCCAAGCAGGCGTTCACATTCTTCTTCTTCGACTTGGGCATCAGGTTCTCCGCCACGTCGGCCGGCGACATGTTGACGTCCCCTAGAAGCTGCCAGATTTCGCAGAACAGCTCGTGATCGGCGACGCCCAGGTAGTTATTGGCGAGCACCTTGAATGACTCGAAGCAGTAGTAGGACATCTCGATGTGCATGTCCATCCTGCCGCGCCGGATCAGCGCCAGGTCCAGCTTCTCCTTGTGGTTGGTCGTGAACACGATGATCCGCTCGCCGCCGCACACCGACCACAGCCCGTCGATGAAGTTGAGCAGGCCCGAGAGCGTCACCTTGTTGTCCTCGTCCTTGTCGTCGTCCGACATCGGCGGCATCTTCTTCTTCTTCTTGCTGTTGTCCTTGTCCTTCTTCTTGCCCTTGCCGGTGAGGTCGATGGAGCAGTCGATGTCCTCGATAACAATGATTGACATGCCGGTCATCTCGATGAAGAGCCTCCACAACTCGGTGTTGCTCTTCACCGCCGTGAGCTCGAGATCGTAGACGTCGTAGCCGGGGAAGTTGGCCATGGCGGCGATCAGGTGGACTTGCCGGTGCCGGGCGGGCCGTACAGGAGGTAACCGCGCTTCCAGGCCTTGCCGACGGAGGCGTAGTAGTCCTTGCTGTCGCGGAACATCTCGAGGTCGTCGAGGATCTCCTGCTTCCTGCCGGGATCCATGCCGAGCATGGCGAAGGTGGAGGGGTGCTCGAGCTTGACATGGCTCCAGACGCAGCCCTCGTAGCCGGACCAATCGCTGCTGGGGTTGTTGGTGAAAAGGCGGCGCTGACGGTTGGCGAAGATGACGGCGCGGCCCACAGCGAGGACGTGCGGCAGGTAGGCGCCCTCGACGAGCTCGCAGTGGCGGCGGTGGAAGGCGAGGCGGTAGGTGCGGCGCTCCTCCTCGCGCGGGAACCAGGTGATGACGTTGCTGCGGGGAAGCGCCTTGGTCTTGCGCCACCAGAGCCTGGCGCCACGGAACTCGTCGACGACCTCCTCGTGGTTGTCGATGGAGACGCTCATGCAGTCGCTGCCGGTGGCGAGGTCGGCGCGGAGGCGGCGGGCGCGAGGCGCGCAGGAGGCGCTGAGGTAGGCCTCGGCGGCGAGGTAGGCCTCGCTGCGGCTGGAGGAGTCGAAGACGTGTTCGTCGATGGAGATGGTGACGTAGGAGGAGACAGCGCCGTGGAGGCGGCGGGCGACGTCGGCGAGGTAGTCGTCGAGCTGGAAAGGGACGTACTGCTGCACCATGGACCAGAGGAAGATGAGGCTGGCCATTGCCGACCACACCCCGGCCCAGCCGTAGGCGTGTCCGTGGACGTCGCCGTCGATCATCTCCATGACTGTCTATTGTACTGCACTCTGCACACGTGTGTGTGTGTGTGTGTTACAAATCAGGCGCGCTTCTTCTCATGGCTTTATAACGTGCGAATTTCTTCTTTTTGAAAAAGCATAACGCGCAGGAATGGAATGAGCATCTATTATTCTTAACAGTTAAGCAGCTAGTATATATGTAAAGCCATCCAGAACTTAGGCGAGCAAGTCTCCCAGTCGACTTACGTAAGCATGGTTGTTGCAACATGTCATTGATTAACACGTGCTTCAGAAAAACGGAAAAACTTTGAAATGGACTCCATAGTATCAGCGGGAGCTCCCCTAATGTCGAGGTGCTATTTTCTGTTAGCGTTGTCTTCGATCCTGCTTCCTGGCGCCGTCGTATCTCTCACAGCGGGTGCGAGGTAGGAGGAGAGCTTCTAGGTCTGATTCTCCATTATTTTTTCTGAAATTTTTAAAATACTTGAGTTGAAATCTCTAGCTGAATTAATAGAAAACTTTAATTCATGTAGTAGAAAGTTTGACATGTATTAATTGAAAGCTCCAACTATTTATAGTAGAAATCTTGTCATGAATGAATAGAAAGCTTCATTTGTTCTAATAGAAAGTTTAGCATAAAATTGAATTTTCTTTGATTATTAGTAGAAAGTTGTTATCGATCTAGTTGTAAGCTGATTTTTTTTGTGCAGAAGTGATGAAATCCATAATCCAACGATACCACCGACATCGCCGCTTGCTGGTGATGGTAGCCGCACCGTGCCAAAGCAGGAGGTTGTAAGAGGGAAAGAGAACCACGAACCATGGGAACTGGGCAAAGGAACAGAGACAGAAGCAAAGACGAGGGGTCATACCCACAGCAATCTATAGCACTGTCGAAATTGACCACCTACGCGGATGACCACAAATTATATATAAATTTATGAAAAATTATATAAATCATGAGTTTTGAAGGTCAGAGTCGTTGGGGGAAGAAACTCATTTATAAATAAAAAATTCCACTAGTTGTGCCAATCTGACTATCGAAATGCATCATCTCGGTGGATAAATATAAGAAGTTTATAATTAATGAATAATAATATTTGTTCAAATTATTTGTCAAGATACCAAACCCCAAGTTTGGCTCCCCGTCTGTCTCACCAGGATTGAATATTCTATCAGTGATAGGTGAATCCGTCGCCATATCCTCTGCCGCATCCTCCACCACCCCCTCCGGCCTCCTTGACGAGCCTACGAGCGGCTCGCGAGCTTTTGTGAGCCGGCTCACCGAGCTTTGCGAGCTGAGGAAGCGGCTTGGGCTCGACTCGTTCGACCACTGAGACGAGCCGAGCCCGGGCCAAGCCTTAGCAAGCCTGAGCCGAGCCACGAGCCTCGAGCTTTATGTCCACCCCTATACGTGATAGCGAGGTGGCTATAATCAGGGGCGGCGCCAGCGTGGGGTCGTGTAGGGGCGGCCGCCCCAGGTAAATTTTTGGAACCTAGGGTACCCCCTACTACTTTGGCCAGGACTTTGGCCACCATGGGGGGCGAGAGGCAAGCTCTGTTCTGATCTGTAGGTTGGGTCTCAGGGGAGGTCGAGCAGGAAGATGAGAAGAGAGAAGATAACGATTCGTTTATGAGATGGGCCAGCGAGTAAGTCATAGAAATTGGTAGTAAAGGGCCAATTGAACATGGGTCCATTATTTTCTGTACACCTTTGAGCCTTGACGTTCCCAATTCCCCAATTTCCAATCGACGATCGACCATTCTACCGGGAAAACCGATCAGGGCATCAGGCGATCACGCCCTCCACGCATGCCAGCTCGCCGCCTCGCCGCGGCGCTGCCCAAGTCCAGCCGATGGCGCTGGATGGAGAAGGAAGTCCACCTGTTCCTGCTTAGGGCGCTGTCTGCACGGGAGGCAGCATCGCCACTGCCACAGCCACGCCCACGCGCCCCGCTCAAAATTGCAAGCGAGCAGCCAACAGAGGCAACAAGCAGCAGGTTCTTCCGCTCTCCCCTAATCTTCTCTTCTTCGTCTACCATTCTTTAATTTCTTGTCACATTTGCCTAATTCTTGAAAGTTGGATATTGAAAATCAATTACGAAATTTGATGTTATAGGGACCTAAGAAGATGAAGTAAATTGATTCTTTTTTCAGAGCTACCCTAGTAAATCAGTCCGGACTCCCCAGTTCGTGAAACTGAAGTAAATGCAACCATTCCAGAAGCTAATGTTCCCGAAGTATTAAATCAAGAGACTGATACAAACAATTTGCAAGCTAATGTTCCTCAAAGATTTAATCAAGCTGACATTGAAGCTGATCCGGGCCTTCGGAAACAAATTGAAAAGTATGCTACCCCAGAAATCAGAGATGAAGTGAGAAGGGCGTATCTGACGAAAGGTCCATGTCAGCCTAAAGATCATGATTTTAAACGCAATGAAGATGACAGGGCATTTAGAGCAGCATGGTATAAGGAGTTTGATTGGCTAGAGTTCAGTGTAGCCAAAGATGCTGCTTATTGCTTTTACTGTTTTCTTTTCAAGAAACCAACAATCAGTTCAAAGTTTGGGGGTGAAGTCTTCACCAAGACTGGGTATACAAATTGGAGGAAAGCAGTCGAAAACTGCAGGCTCCATGTAGGTTCAACAAAGAGTGCTCACAACAATTCAAGAAGACATTGTGAAGACTTTAAAAATCAGAAGCAAAGTGTGGTATATGCAATCACTACTCAAACTGAGAAGGCACATATTGTTGGGGAACGTGCTACGTAAAATAAAAATTTACCGCGCACAATCCACCCCAAGATCACTATCGAGGTGCAGGCAACAAGATCATACCTTCGACGATCACGTCAATGCAGCGGAGAAGTTGACCGATGTCGATGAGGTCCGCAGACTCCCGCAGCTAGGTTATACCTCCCAGCCGCGAGAGCGATCTCCTCGCGAATAGTTCGCCCGATCGAACGCCGAAGTATACGACGTCTCCGAGATATCCACGCGTACCGGATCAGCGACACCGCGGTAATGTGTGGACCAGCACACAAGAACAGCGGGGATCTACGAGAAGGAGAAGCAGCAGCGCGCCGGCAGCTGTACTAGATCCAATCTAGAAGAGAGAGAAAAAGAAGGCTGTGGCCAATCTAGAGATGGCCGGCCTAGGGTTTAGGGCTGCTTCTGGGGCTGCTCGGGATACCCTTTGAGGTGCCCTGCCCCTCTATTTATAGGGGTTGGGGCAGCTCTCCCTAGGCAGGTGGAGTCCAACTCCAGCAGGGACACCCTGTTGGAGTTGGAGTCCAACTCTACCAGAACCTTCTAGAACTTCCGGAACCTTCTAGAACCTTCTAGAACTTTCCGGAACACTTCCAGACATCACCGGAACCATCCGGGACCTCCCGGAACACTTTCGAGATCATCCGAAACACTTTCGAAACCCTTCTCTCTCGTTCTCCATAAATCGTAGCATTCCTAAATGTCGCTAAAACGTTAAGCGTATGACCCTATAGGTTCGAGTATATGTGGACATGTCCGGAACATCTTCCGGTCAATAATCGTCAGCGGGATCTGGACACCCATAACGATTCCCACATATCATCGAAGATCTTTATCGAGCGAACCTCGTATTACCACATATCATCCTTTTGCCTCACGATACGTTACACAACCCGAGGCGAGACTTTGACGGTATCCCTGTGATCAACTCCTTGATCACCATACCTAGTTATCCTCGTTACCGGTTTGTACTCTTTTCTCGTTTCCGTATTCCGGTATCCCCGTGACTAACCTTTTAGTCACAATACCTGGCCAGGTGATGCTGGACACCGTAATACCGAGTGGGCCCAGAGTGTATCTCTCCATCGCCGGATGGGTAAATCCCAGTCTTGAGATATCTAGAACCACAATATACTTTCTGATGTACCTGAAAGTCACCTTTATAATTACCCAGTTACGGAGTAACGTTTGATGACCCCAAAGCAACCATCCGGTATCTGGGTCTACGATATTCTCATGGTCTAAGGACGCAAGTAAACGTTAACATATAATGAGAAGATACTGACAACATATTGACGAAGTGATCTCGCAGTATTTCATAAGGGGGTCTATCCAACACCATTGTTACCCTAACAATGTGTTCCCATTATTGTCGGCATCCTTGTTACATTAACAATGCCCATGATCAGAAAAACAAGACCATCAACAATACATGAGCTAGTCTAGAGGCCTGACTAGGGATCTGAATGGTGTTTATTATTCCACACATGCAATTAGGTTTTCCTCTGAATCTCATATTCAAGAACCAATGCAATTCTAGCATAGAACATAAACTTAATCATGAACATAAAAATAGAATAATAACAACTTTATTATTGCCTCTAGGGCATATTTCCAACACATATTGAATATCAGAGTCGTTTGATGGCTGTTGTAGGTGTTGTAAGGTTTCTCCTTAGGCAAGGTCTTGCTTTCCGTGGTCATAATGAGTCTAAGAATTCAAGAAATAAGGGTAATTTTTGTGAGATGTTAGACTGGTATGCTCAGAGATGTAAGGAAGCAGCTGATGTTCTCCATGACAATGCTCCTGGAAATCATCAAATGACTTGTCATGATATTCAAAAGCAATTGGTGCAAGCTTGTGCTGAAAAAACTACTGAATTCATGATGAATGAGCTTGGGGATGGTCAATTCTCACTTCTTGTTGATGAGTCCCGTGATGCATGATCTCTTGCTGTATAGCAGTGTCGTTCTCTCCACAGGGATTGAAGTATTGTTGTCGAACAAGTTCTCAAAGCTAAGCTAACAAGATGGTTTTGTTGGTATTTTCTAGGCTTGTTTATGAATCTCACAATGCACCAAGCAATATAACTAAGACTGGGAAAGATGTGTTCTCCGATCTCATATCACAGCAAGTAACAAGAATGGGGAAGAGACATATCGCAACAAGCAAGCAAGGAAATAAGATTGGGAAAGATGTTCTCAAGTTACAGCAACAGTTGGGGAAGAGTAGACGAAGATCAGCAGCAATCAGCAGGATGAAGCAAAATGATGGACGGGGAAGAGCTGTTTCTGGCCAAGTTTCCTTCTCTCCTCTTCTCCCCACCTACCCTCTGGCAGGACTCTCTCTAAAACCGACGACCTTTCTTGGATCTGGAGTCCTCCTTTTATATCCTGAGAACTTTGCACTTTACCCCTTCAGGCTCTTTTCTTTCCATTGAAGGCCTGTGTCACCTGCCTGTGACACAGGTGGTTGAAAAAGTTGTAAGCTTGGCGATCTAGAGCGTAGCTGTGTCAACTGGTTGTGACACCGGTGATCGACACAGCTGGTGACCTGAAGCATGCCGGTGTCAACTGGCTGTGACACAGGTGATCGAAGCAGCTGGTTTGAAGCACCTCCTACGTGGCTATGTGACTTGGTAGTGTGCCAGCTGTGACACAGGTGAATAGAGCAGTTGTGGATTTGCTTTGGCTGGGTCAGCCAGCTGTGGTACAGCTGGTTGGCAGCTTCTGCTTCAAATGCTTTAGAGCCTTCTGATTGCTGTTCCTTGTCGAAGAATTATGCGCCTAGTCGCGCTTATCTGCACAATTGTTGTGCAGCCAGTAAAAGTGTCCATGTGAAGCTTTTTTGCTCTTAAATAACAAGATTTGAGCCAAAAACAATCAAGATTGATGACGATAAACAACTGAATTAGCCCAAGAAAATGATACAAAATAGTGTTTATCAATGCATCAATCAAGGAGCAAATGGCTGTGATACTAATGCTCAACAACTATAGACAATCTGTAGTGACACTAACCTCTAAACATGAGGTCAGTGAGGTTTATCGGGTATACAAGGATTCTTTTCATCATGTGCATGCATCTAAACAATTCAAATTGGCTCAACTCGAAAACCCTAGAAGACACGACATGAAATCGGCTTAGATAAAATTTACGAAAAACAATTTCACTCAGAAAATACCTTAAGTTATTCTCTCAAGCTCTAAACACCCCGAAAAAGATTTACGACCGGATCTACAGGTGTATATATATATATATATACATCTTAAGATTGTTCTTTTCTAAATTTCCTCTCTTGTCCAAAATTAGTCCTAAATAAAGTAGAGATAAAGTACATCAGTAAAAGAAACAAAACCAAAGAAAAATAAAAAGAAAAGACAACTCACCTGCAGTGGGACCCGCTGGCAGCTCACCTTTCCTCCACCTGGCCAGCACAGCAGCTCTACCACGTAGCACTCATACAGCCCTTTCTCTCCACGTGGCAATCAGTCCCCGGCGCCACTGCCTTTTTCCCTCCTCTCTCCATTTCTTTTTCTTCCCTTCACCACACGCACGCACTATTTTCTCTCCTCCACGCAGCAGCACCCATTTTTCCCCAATCTCTCCTGCCGACCACCCCAAGGGAAGCCACCCGCCTCCTAGAGCTCCGGCTCCCCTCTGCTCAGCGCCCCTCCACGCGCCGCCGTCCCCCCCCCCAAGGCCCAAGCTCCCCCTCCGCCCTAGCCCGCCGCCGTCGGGCCCGTGCTCCCTCAGTGCCGCCCGGCTCCTCGCCCCGTCGGCTCGCCGCACCTGCAGTGCCGCCTCGCCGACCACCGTGGCCATCCCCGCCTTCCAGCTGCCGGCGAGTCACCCCGCCGGTCCTCCCCTCCGCTCCCCACCGCCCCGCTGGACTCCTCCGTGAACAACGCCGCCGGAGCCCGGCCTTGCTCCCCGCCTAGATCCACGCCAGCGTTCCTACTGGCGCTTCCCCGAGCTCAAGCCGCCAGCTCCGCAACCTCACCACCGAGCTCCTCCTGTCAGTGTCGACCTTGGACAATCCTCTACTGCAGGTCGCCTCGAAGCTTCGGTCGCCTCGCCTCCATCCTCACCGACTTCAGTTCTTCGCCACCGTCTTCTTTGTGCCAAGGAGCCCCAAACCCAGCCATCTTTTCTGGCGTTGAGCAGATCACCCAGGCGGTTTCCTCCCCTCCGACGAGCCCCAGGTTTTCACCAATGGAGCAGCACAATTTCCAACTCGAGGTTAGGATATTTGCCTAAGTTCCAACATAACCAATGCACCGAAAAATGAAATCTTGGGGTAATGTTTGGTCAATGGCAAATTAGTATCCATTAGTGTAGTTGTGGGAGTATCAAGCTATTGTAGTTGACGCGCAATTCATAATCTCAATGACCAATTAGTCTTAAATAAAAAGTTAGTTGATACGTTGATGTGGTGATTACATGTGGCGCCTGAGTAACAGCAAGAATAGGTACCCTGAACCTGTCTTCTGTGATCCCACCCTTTTTGCAATTACACTGGTACAATTGAGACTAATCCTTGTGTCGATTAACCTAATGGTTGAATGACTAGAATGGAACTTAACTGATGCACTGGTACTTAGTACACTAACAACATATCGTTCAGTTGGATTAACCGCCAGGCATTCTGGACCAAACCTGAGCTTACCTGTTGATTACTAAATGAGTAGGGCATAGTTCATGGGCTGATGTTGGTAAGGACCATATAACAACCAGTGCCTGAGTATATCAACGTAATTGATTCCTATTCTACCGATCGAATCAAAGATAATGTGAGAATAATCAGGCATGTTCAAACAAGTAACAGGCCCCATGATTTCACTATTGAAATACCAGTGAAATTCACCAATCGATTCTTACTGGATTCACTCCTCTAACTAAACCTACCTTAGGTCAGACATAATTAAATTACTGATCAAGAGATACTGATTAAAATCAATAGCATATATATATTAAGGTAACCCCAGCAACACTCGACTTGTCATGACTAAGTGCCCTCTGAAATGCTTAGATGTTTACGGAGCTAATCATGGTTTAGGTTCACTAAATTAATAAACTCGATGATTGGTCCGCTCATTTGATTCATTAACATGGCGTGCCTAACTCGGTTCAAACAGTTTAAATCCATTTACGGTTGCCCTAATACCATTCAAATACTTTAATACCGTCATCTTAGAGTCAATGCCTGCCCAGACTTGGTGAACAAATAAAATGGATTAGTTTAGCCTTTCATCAATACTTATCGGTAGGTTAATAACAAATAACAGTGGAATTGTTGATGAAAGAACTGTCGTGTTAACTATAATTAGCAATCCAGGCTTAGCATGCTTAGCTGATCAATGAACTAAAAGTGCGGGAGAAGCCAACAACTAGCTTATGATTGACTGTTGGGACACAATGTAAGTACCAATAGGTAAAGCATTGTCGTCCACTTATTTTCATAACATGAGGAACCAGATAAATTTGACATTAAGGTTATAACCATTAGGAGTAAGATTTGTGGAACCGATGGTCTATTGACTAATCAATGTTGACTAAATCAAATTTAGGTCAACACGGGCCCACTTGTCATTCTCTAGCCCCATCGTCCAACTAATTTAAGAAAATATTTAAATCCTTCCCTTTACTGAGAAGAAGACAGAAAATGCTAAATTTGATTCAACTTGTAGGATTTAGTGATGTCCCTGTGCTGCATGATATGGTAGTATACCTTTCAGAGATGATTGACTTGCATCTTTAGACTTAATAATAAACATGAATACTAGAGAATCTAGCTTAACGGCCAAACCTAAAATGTTAGTATCCCAATTCGCCTAACGGCCAGAGAACAATCGCGACCCCATGTTCTCACCTACGATAACGAATCAATCAAATGAGCCCTAACCCTAATTATAGATTTAAAGCCTTTCTCCTTAGTTGCATATCATATTCCATGCATGCATCCATATTCTAGGTTTATCCATGATTAAAGTTATACCGCAACTAAAACTAAACCAATATATGGAACGAATACTAACCTGCCTATGTTATTGCATACCTTCGTTTTAATCCACCGTAGTTGCATCGCATGCATTTTCGTAATGTTCGCAATAGTTCCTTAGACTTGTCTCTTTTCCTTTCTAGAGGTTATTTGCTTCTTATTGAAGTTTGGCTACTTTGGATTTCCTCACAAACGCTAGTGGATACGTTATACATCGTCACCCCGGCTCCCAGGCAAGCTCCATTGCTTGTTGATTAATTATTACGTTGTGTGTCAATCTTGTTTGGCTCAATTATTAATCGAATTGACTTGGTGCTTGTGTGAATGATTGCTTGATCTGTGCTGGATACCTCATTGGTCTGTGTAGGCCTTGTTCTTATGCAGTAGCTAAGGCTGATACTTTAACCTGATGCCCTTTCAACTTGAACCTAATAAAGTGAGATGTGAGCGCTGAGGGGACATGTATGTGGGATACGGCTGGTGGATAGTGAGATTATTGAGATTATTGAGATTGTGTTTGTGCGCCCCAGTCTGAGGTTATTCCCACATACACTACCCTTATCACACGTAGATGAGAACCGAAAGTGCACCGAGGTCAACACTACGGTATAATGGGGATAAGTCTCAGAGACTGGTGGGAGCCTTGTGAACTCCACCAGGGTTGCACTCCTTATACCCGAGGTGGTTGAGTCGGCGGTGAAGAAGAGAACCGAGGGTGTTACCGAGACCAGCACTACGGTATATTGGGGATAAGTCTCAGAGACTGCGTGGAGCCTCACAACCTCCAGCAGGGTTGCACTCCTTATACCCGAGGTGGCTGAGTCGGCGGTGAAGACCCGAGGGAAAACGCGTAGGTCACCAACGAAACGAAACTACGATATAGTTGAGGTAAGTCTCAGAGACTGGGGGGAGTAGTGTGAACTCCACCAGGGTTGCACTCTTTATATCCGAGGTTGTCGGCTCGTTGGTGACGGTTAGGCATGTGTTGCCATGAATTGGAGTTTGAGGCAGGCGTTGCCATGAATTGGAGTTTGAGGCAGGTGTTGCCATGAGAAAGATTGAGATTTTTAAATGGGTGTGGGCTACCCAAATAAATTGGAAATGATGACATTCGTATTGTTATATTTGTGTGTATGCTCGTGAGTTACTTTTATCGTCATGTGTTTATCATTGCTATGCTCTTGCTACAATATGAGATTAAATTGTGTAGTTTATGTTCATTTCATCTCTAGTATGTAACTTGAACTTGTTATAAAATCCGAATCTTTATCACTGTCAAACTTGATTAATACCATGTTTTAATTAATCAATAAGCAATGTCTTGCGAGTACGGTGGTTGTACTCACCTAGGTTTATCCTAGGCAGGTTCTTGGAGCAATTGAAGTTGACGTTGGCTGCTTTGGTTTACCACTTCGGCTTCGACTCCCTTGGGATTGTTGTGGGTTGTTTGAGGTGGTTCCCCACCATCTCGGGCTTTTTCGTTTTTCTTCCGCTGCTGTTTATAATAATGTATATTGTGATCGACTTCCGAGTCGCTATGTATATATATATGTATTCTATAAGTCTTTCTTCAGTAGAGTTTGTGCTGTGGTAGTCCAAGTTGTTACTTGCGGTTGTCCATGTACAATGCGTGTATGTGATGAAGTATGTGGACAACTGTGCAGCGGTATTATTGCGTGCTAGGATTGCATTTCGTGATGGCAGAGGTGAGCGAACCACTAGTCCTATGTAGCCTTGGTTGAGTCGATCCAGGGATTCGTCCCGTACTCGCTAAGCCTCCTACGACCGTCACGCCTCGCGCTGACGGCAGAGCAGAGCTGGATCCTCCCAGAGTCGCACCTCGTGGCTAGGTTAGGTTGAGGGGATGCATATCCCGGGCTCTAGTCCTCCTATGACTATCGCGGAGCGCAGACTTATCACGCGGCCTTACCTCTTCACCGGTATCTGGAATTTATATGTGGTTTGGGGAAGATTGGTCGCTTTCGGCCGGCCCGCACATGGCGGGTGTTGGATCGTTTGCCTTGGTGCGTACGGCGCAGGTACCGTGCCACCGGGCTGACGAGTCCTTCGGTCCTTGGAGACTTCGCGTTCCCCTAATCATATGTGGATTCCGGGTCCGTGACACAATCCCCGGCAACGGCGCCAAAATGATCTCTTGCTGTATAGCAGTGTCGTTCTCTCCACAGGGATTGAAGTATTGTTGTCGAACAAGTTCTCAAAGCTAAGCTAACAAGATGGTTTTGTTGGTATTTTCTAGGCTTGTTTATGAATCTCACAATGCACCAAGCAATATAACTAAGACTGGGAAAGATGTGTTCTCCGATCTCATATCACAGCAAGTAACAAGAATGGGGAAGAGACATATCGCAACAAGCAAGCAAGGAAATAAGATTGGGAAAGATGTTCTCAAGTTACAGCAACAGTTGGGGAAGAGTAGACGAAGATCAGCAGCAATCAGCAGGATGAAGCAAAATGATGGACGGGGAAGAGCTGTTTCTGGCCAAGTTTCCTTCTCTCCTCTTCTCCCCACCTACCCTCTGTCAGGACTCTCTCTAAAACCGACGACCTTTCTTGGATCTGGAGTCCTCCTTTTATATCCTGAGAACTTTGCACTTTACCCCTTCAGGCTCTTTTCTTTCCATTGAAGGCCTGTGTCACCTGCCTGTGACACAGGTGGTTGAAAAAGTTGTAAGCTTGGCGATCTAGAGCGTGGCTATGTCAACTGGCTGTGACACTGGTGATCGACACAGCTGGTGACCTGAAGCATGCCGGTGTCAACTGGCTGTGACACAGGTGATCGAAGCAGCTGGTTTGAAGCACCTCCTGCGTGGCTGTGTGACTTGGTAGTGTGCTAGCTGTGACACAGGTGAATAGAGCAGTTGTGGATTTGCTTTGGCTGGGTCAGCCAGCTGTGGCACAGCTGGTTGGCAGCTTCTGCTTCAAATGCTTTAGAGCCTTCTGTTTGCTGTTCCTTGTCGAAGAATTGTGCGCCTAGTCGCGCTTATCTGCACAATTGTTGTGCAGCCAGTAAAAGTGTCCATGTGAAGCTTTTTTGCTCTTAAATAACAAGATTTGAGCCAAAAGCAATCAAGATTGATGACGATAAACAACTGAATTAGCCCAAGAAAATGATACAAAATAGTGTTTATCAATGCATCAATCAAGGAGCAAATGGCTGTGATTGTGAGGTTTGTGAATAAGCAAGGGGAGACTTTAGAAAGACTGCTTTGTGTTGAGCATGTTGTGGACACGACATCTGCTTCTCTCAAACGATCTTTGGATAAAGTGTTTGCTACCCATAATTTGAGCATGTCTAGACTGAGAGGGCAAGGATATGATAGAGCCTCAAATATGCGTGGGCAACTTAATGGTTTAAATAAACTAGTGCTAGATGATAATCCTCATGCATTTTATGTGCATTGTTTTGCCCATCAGCTTCAACTAGTAGTTGTGGCTGTTGTGAAAGGAGTTCTTGCTGTTAGTGATTTCTTCGGCTATACAAATATCATTGTGACCACAGTAAGTGCATCTTGTAGAAGAAAAGATGCACTGCTGCAGAAATATCACGACAAGATTGTGCTCCAATTGGAGAATGGGGAGATTATGAAAGGAAGGGGCAAACATCAAGAGACAACTATAGCAATACTTGGTGATACACGTTGGGGATCACACCAGAGAACTCTAGTCCGTATCTATCAAATGTGGGATTCAGTGATCCAAGTGCTACATGCTATTTGTTTTGATGGGGAAAATGAGGATGACAAAGGCAAAGCATCAAGTTTGATGAAACAAATGGAAGTCTTTGAATTCGTACTCATCTTGCACTTGATGATTAAAGTGCTTGGTCTGACTAATGATTTGTCACAAGCATTGCAACAAAAGGACCAGAACATAGTTAGTGCAATGAACATGATTGTGTCCGTGAAAAGGTTACTGCAGCATTTGAGGGATGAAGGGTGGGAGCCACTTTTGGAGACTGTAACTGCATTTTGCGTTCAGAGAGATATACCAGTGCCAATTATGAATGATAATATTTCAGCAAGGGGTTACCCAAGGAGTTCGCGCAAGTCAGTTACTTGCTTACATCACTACAAGGTAGAAATATTCAATGAGGTGATTGATAGAAACATAGCTGAGATGAACAATCGATTTAGTGAAACAATAACCCGGTTATTGATTTGCATTTCATGTCTAGATCCTAAAGACTCATTCAGTAGCTTTAATCCTGAGAAGCTAATTGAGCTTGCAAGTATTTACTCAGCAGACTTCGATCCAGAAGAACATCAATTTTTGAGTGGTCAGCTTGACATATACATCGATGTGATGAAAAGATCTCCTATTTTTTGTGCTTGTTATAGTCTATCAAGTCTGTCCGTCAAGTTAGTTCAAACTAAGGAGTATTTGCATTTTCCATTGGTTTATCAGCTCATCAAACTTGCATTGATATTGCCGGTAGCGACAGCATCAGTTGAAAGGGCTTTCTCAGCAATGAATATAATAAAGACAGATTTGAGAAACAAGATAGATGATGAATGGTTGAATGATATGATGGTATGCTATGTTGAGCGAGATATATTTGCTGGGATTGAAGACCAGAAGATTATAGAACATTTTCATGGCCTAAAGAATCGTAGAGGCCATCTACCAAATCCTCCTCGTATAACTACATACTTGTCTTCACTGCTTGCTTGTCTTATCTTTTGTTTGAACAAGTGTCATATTATGCTAAGAATTATATTAATATGAATTTTTTTACATGTTTTAGGTACCTAATGGACTTGAAGATTGGATATTTTGGGATAAAGCATGGAAGATTCAACTAGCGGGAGTCCAAGTTAGACTTTATATGAATTTTCTGTTGTGTTTTATGCTTTTCACCTAGTTCTTGAGAATGAAACTACTTCGTACAATTAACCGTGTTGATTGTCTTGTCTGAATGCATACTACTTGACCAATTAATTGTGTTGATTGTCTTGTTTGATTGCATCGTGGCTTTGATTTTTTGTTTCCTTTAAAAGTCCGTCCGGGGTAACTTCAAATCCTGGATCCGCCACTGTTTAGTGGAAACTTGCATGCGTGGAGTTCAAGGAAGCAACTGACCCTGTTGTGTTTAGCAAACATATCTTTCACCAAACTCTCTATTCCATGACAGGACAAAGCACCACCTACTTTAGGTGGTGCTCAAGTGCTAAGAAACCAATATATGTCACCGCTTGTTGTACTAGTCCACCTCATTGGCTGCAGATCCATAATTTATACAAATTGCGACCAGCTTCATATATAGAATAGTAGATAGCACGCATGCATGCATGCATGACCAGCTCAGCTCCATGGCATCTGCTGGTCATCGGTAAAGGTGGGACCCGGGCTGTGCCGTGCCGGCACGACACGAGCCCGGCGTGCTTCGGGCCGCCGCTTGACCGTGCCGGCACGGCCCGCAGTGACCACCGTGCCGTGTCGTGCCGGCACGCGCAGCCGCACCGGCGGCCCAAACATGGCACGGTGGCCCGCCGTGCCGCCTCCGGGCCGTGCCGGCACGGGCACGCCACGGGCGGGGGCGCGCGATGGAGGCCCCGCGCGCGAGGAGGGGGTGGGCGCCGGCGGGAGACGGCGCGAGGGAGGAGGGGCGGTGGAGGCGGAGCACGCGAGGAGGGGACGGCGCCGGCGGGAGACCGGGCGAGGAGGGGGCGGCGCCGGCGGGAGACGGCGCGAGGGAGGAGGGGCGATGGAGGCGGGCGCGCGCGAGGAGGGAGCGGGCGTCGGCGCCAGCGAGAGACGGCGCGGGAGGAGGGATGGTGGGGAATTGGGGGCGGTGGGGATTGGGGAATTGGGGGGAGCGGCCGAACGGGGTGGGGAATTTGGAGGGTTTTGGGAGGAAATTTGGATGGGGAGGCGGGACGGGCCGGGTTTGGGGGGGAAATGCGACGTGGGGAGGCGGGACCGGCCGGGCCGGCCCGAACACGACCCGCTGCATCGTGCCGGGCCGTGTAGCCCATCGGGCGCCGTTTCCAGGCACGGCCCGGCCCGAGGTGTCGTGCCGTGCCAGCCCGACCCGTTTGGCAGGCGTGTCAGGCCGGGTCGTGTGCCGGGCCGTGCCGGCCGGGCCTCAGGCAAGCCCGGAATAACCCGGCCCGAGTCCCACCTTTAGTCATCGGTCCATCGTTCGTCTTGCCTGAGATGACACTAACACCGACATCTCTTTCACTTCTAGCCCACTATTCTGCGCACAAACTTGATCCCCTGGACATCGCTGGACGTAAGCATAGTGACGCATTTGGATGATTGGATCCAAAGCCAATTCTGCATTTGCCACCCCATTAAGTAATCCCACTTTCCTATGAACTCAACGATCGATTCTTCTCAGCTCCGACAGCTCCTCCTCACCTGCTCCGAGGACCACGATGACGACAATCTTGACGAACCGCCGCAGCTACGTCAACCTAAGTAAATATATCGATCACCGCACACATCTGCACCTAGCGTTCTTATATATACACACGTGCGTCTTACGAGCTAGCTATCCATCAAGATTCTAGAGAAGATCAGAAGAGAAGAGAGCGATTCATAGCCATGGCGATGGTAGAGAGGTGGGCGGGGTTGGGGTCGGTGGTGGCGAGCATTATCTTCCTGTGGTCCGTGGTGCAGAACCACATCCCGGCCTCCTTCCGCATCTACCTCACCACCTGGGCCAGCAAGCTCGCCTCCTACCTCTACCCCTACCTCGAGATCACCATCTCCGAGTACGGCGTCGAGCGCTTCCAGCGCAGCGACTTCTTCCTCGCCGTCGAGGCCTACCTCAGCGACACCTGCGCCCGCCGCGCGCGCAAGCTCAGGGCCGAGCTCGGCAAGGACAGCAAGAACCTCCAGGTCTCCGTCGACGACAACGAGGAGGTCACCGACGAGTTCGCCGGCGCCACGCTCTGGTGGTACGCCTCCAAGAAGCAGTCCAAGGGCAACGTCATCAGCTTCTACCCTGGCGAGGACGAGATGCGCTTGTACCGGGTCGTCTTCCACAGGCGGCAGCGTGACCTCGTCGTCGACTCCTACCTGCCATACGTCCTTGGTGAGGGCCGCGCCGTCACCATCAGGAACCGACAGCGCCGCCTCTTCACCAACAACTCCAGCAGCAGCTGGAACCCTTACCGGAGCAAGAGCATCTGGAGCCATGTCCCGTTCGAGCACCCGGCGACATTCGACACGCTTGCCATGGACCCCGCCCAGAAGGAGGCCATCATTGACGACCTCATGGCGTTCCAGGAAAGCAAGGAGTACTACTCCAAGGTTGGCAAGGCATGGAAGCGCGGGTACCTCCTGTACGGCCCGCCCGGCACCGGCAAGTCCACCATGATCGCCGCCATGGCCAACTTCCTCGACTACGATGTCTATGACCTCGAGCTCACGGCGGTCAAGAACAACACCGAGCTGCGAAAGCTCTTCATCGAGACGACGGGCAAGTCCATCATCGTCGTCGAGGACATCGACTGCTCCGTCGATTTCACCGGAAAGCGCAAGGACAAGAAGGCATCTCGTGATAAGGAGTCCGATGGCGACGACAAATCCAAGCTGCCAATGCAGCCGGAGGAGGAATCCACCAAGGTGACGCTCTCGGGCCTGCTCAACTTCATCGACGGGCTTTGGTCGGCGTGCGGCGGCGAGCGGATCATCATCTTCACGACCAACCACAAGGAGAAGCTAGACCCGGCGCTGATCCGGCGGGGCAGGATGGACAAGCACATCGAGATGTCCTACTGCCGCTTCGAGGGCTTCAAGGTGCTCGCCAAGAACTACCTGGATGTTACCGAGCACGAGCTGTTCGGCGAGATCCGGCAGCTGCTTGAGGAGGCCGACATGTCGCCTGCAGACGTGGCGGAGAAACCTGATGCCCATGTCCAAGAAGAAGAAGAAGGACCCAGAGGCGTGCTTTTCCGGCCTCATCGAAGCGCTCAAGAAGGCCAAGGAGGATGCTGCGGCAGCCAAGGCGAAGGAGGAAGAGGAGGCCAAGGAGAAAGAAGAGGCAGAGGCGAAAAATGCCAATGAGAAAGAGGAGGCAGAGGCGAAGAAAGCCAAGGAGAAAGACGAAGGGAAGGACAAAACGTTGGAGGAAGCCAACGGAGAGATCAAACAAGGTGACAAGTGACAGAGTACAAAAAGATGCAGTTCATGCTTGTTCAAAAAAAATATGTATCACTCAGTCGAAATCAATCGATCCATAACACTGAGGGTTCTCTCTTTATCTCGTGATATCGTAGTAAATTTGCACAAGTGATCAATGTAATGTTTTGCTATCATCGAAGCCGAGCAGAGAATTTTGAATCCGGCCGATCGGATAGTAGTACAATACAAAATGCTAACAGGACATAACTGTAAGAACACAAGACAACTAACGTTGTTCCTTCGCATTATATGCACTTTGTCATTACTCTACAAAAGCCTGCAGCCTTGCGTATATAACCTGCCTATAAAACTTGCTCGTTCTGATGAACAATATAAACGCGACGGCAGACCCAAAGACACAGACACAGGCCATGATCACGAAGGAGAGCGTGAAGCAGTGCATACCGGCACAGGCAAGCTCACCTTGGGGCGACTCCATGTCGTAGATGTAGCCCACAACACGCACCGAGAGGATGTAGGAGCCAACAGGGCTCGCAACTGCCACCGTGTTGAAGATGGTGCCGAAATGGTTCAGCCCGAATATCTCTGACGTTATGCTCGGCATCAGAGCCCACTGAGACCCGTAGCACAGGCCGACTAGGACCGAGCCGATGTACAGCGAGGCGGGGAGGCCAGAGGAGATGATGGCATGGCCTATGCTCATGACCAGAAGCGTAGCACCTATGAAGAAAGGCCTGCCAAGCCCTCGCGACCGAAGGAAGTGGTCAGAGATGTAGCCTGCACCAAACCTCCCTGAGAAGTTCCAGATGCTCCATAATGACACCAGAGTGCTGGTCTCCCTGCTTGTGTAGCCAAGGGAGCCCCCGATCTGGCTGATGTTGTTCACCGTGGCAAGCCCCGATCCCATCCCGCAAGACATCGCGAGAAAGAGCAGCCAGAAGTCCAGTTTGCACATGGCCTGTACTAGATTTAGGTTTTCTTTGCCTGACGACATGTCCTGACCAGCTCCCACTAGTGCAGTGCTAGAGCTGGCACTCTTAGAATCCTCTGCAGTCTCCTCAAGAAGTAATCCAGTTCTTTCTTCTGAAGTTGGTTCTTCTCGCTGTGTCAATTCTGTCTTCTGGGCCTTTACGACAACAGCTACTGGAGACATGACCAATAGCAGGAGTATCACAAAGCAAATACTCTGCACAGCTGAACTTATCACGAATACTTGGTCACAGATTATGACAACCATTAGGTACCCAGCAACAGTAATGGCAATGAGAGAGAAAGAATCGAGGAACTTCTTGCTGTACCGTCGATGTGTGCTGTGGACTTCGACAAAATACATGAGCAGCAATGTGATGGCTGTGGGTAATATTGCCAGCATAAGTATGAAACTGCTGGGATCAATATGGAGAGTGCGGTGTACTTGGACCAGTATTGCTCCACTCAAGCCTAGAAAACCCTGTTTGAAAATTACACAAATGAATTGATGTGATAGAAAGGACATGATATATGTACTGGGTAACAGGACAAAATATGATGCATTGACAAATAAATGCACCTTACGATTGCTATGTTGTCGAGAAACAAAGTGCAGGTTAGGATTATTGAGAAAAAGTGTGTGCTATCCTGGATGCACCAAGTTCACATAATCAAAAATCATAATAGAATTAGGCGAAAACGGAAGACAATAACAAAAGATACGATCTAGAACTAAGAGTTCATTCAGAGGTTTCCAACAAAACTACACTGGAAGTTCATGCAAATTTAGACAAATGACAGCTCCACCCACAGTGCTAGCTACAGGATTATAGGAACAATGGTCAGGAAACGGCAAAACCAAGAAAAGAACACAGCGTTATTGCCTCTGACGGCTCTGGTTTAGAAAACATTATTCTGAAATAGTTACCTTAACTACACGATTTACTGCTCTAGCATCAGTTGTGCTCCTCCCGGGAAGCAAGAATTTACCAGCATAATACACAATATTCCTGTTTCCCAGAAACTCCTCAATTACTTTTTTTTTCAAAACAAATGTCAGTATAAAATAATGAAAGGATGGATGGAGCAGAGTCCTCAAATTCATTTTTTCCCGTTTATTTCCAGCACAGTTAAAAAACAGATATTCCAATGAACTTATATCACATTGATTAAGTAAAGCTTGGTTAGTAGTTCATGAAAGAGTTTATCCTCAAGTAGACCTGCAAACCTGCCTGAAATTTGGGCCTAGTCAATGTGCAAAACGTTCCACGGTATGGGTCAACCATAGAGGCGATTTGGGACATCGCCATTATCACATCATGAATCAAGTTTCTTAAATGCTAGCCGCATGCTCAACACACCGATAGGTGAAAAGAAGGGAAGTAATTGGGGGTGAGGAAGATATACGACTAAGAAGTGTTATCTACAAGGTTGTGTTGCATCAAATCTACTTTCACCATCCATTGGTGAGAGAAACTATCTCTAGACTCTGTTATGCCACCAAAACAGATTCCCTACAATGAACTTGAAGGCCAACAAAACAGAGCAGAATAGTAGAATACAGATCCTTGGTTTTGGTATGCCTGTCTCTTTTGGTTCCACATGGCTGTATGAATTATTAGGCCCCTCTGTAAGTCTAATAAACCATGTTTATTTTTAATGCAGAGCAACAGATCAGAATAAGAAATGAGATGAAGGGGGGCTGGAAGACCTTCATGATGCCGATGACGGTGCCGCGCCGGTCGGGAAAGTTCTCGACGGCGGTGACGACGTCGGCGGTGTTGAGGAAGGTCTGCGCCTGCGCTGCCAGCAGCATGTAGAGACAGACGAGCGGGAGCGGCGCCGGCACGACCCCAGCGACGGCGAGCCACATGGGGAGGTACCCCGCGGCGCAGAGCGCCGCGCCGGCGAGGAGGACGAGCCACGGGTGGCGGCGGCCCGAGGGCGCCCACGCGGCGAGGAAGCCGGAGAGGACGCCGGCGTTGGCGCCGACGTCCTTGAAGAAGGCGACGGCGTCGAGCGCGGACTGGTCGTAGCCCTGCGAGGCCTTGAGTGCGGGGGGAATAGACGCCGAAGCAGTATGAGCTCCCAGCGAAGCACTGGATCAGAGCGCTGGCGGCCAGGGCCGACCACCGCGTCCGCGCCGGCGTCGCGGCGGGGGCCATCGCGGGTTTGGACTGCACGGAAGAAACCAAACAGAATTTGTTATTTTGGTCCAACAGTACTTTTATGCTGACACGTACAACTTGCCGCCTTCTTTCACTGACAGGATGGGACCTCCCACAAACTGGAGAATGTTCTGCGTACGGCACATCAAGGGAGACTGCTTTTAATTGTCGATTGAGATATAAGTCGTCGATTTTGTTAGATAATTAATTACTTTTACGTTTTAGAAATTAAAGTTTAAATATGTGCAACTTGGCAGTTGTATATTTCTAGGCATAAAGTTGGACAAAAATTTTGTATAACTTTAAGTGTCATGATGCGCAACTTAGTCAAGTTATGGTTAGCTCCTTCCTACCCGTATGACTTTGTATAACTTTTAAGTCTAGGAGGGTTGGCCTTCTCCTTTCCACCGGTTATGGCCGGCTCGCCGGCCTCCTTTGTCATGCTGTTGGGGGTTCCAAGTTTAGCCTGTTGTGTGCCTTCTCCTCTACTGTGGCTGCTTGTTGAGCGCCGGCGGTGTGGCGCTGTCGGACAACGAGGTGCTCCTCCTCTTCAAAGTTTCATCGTGTTGGGGAACGCGCTACGCAAAACAAAATTTTTCGTGCACGAACCAAACCAAGAAACACTATCGAGGTGTAGGTAACGATATCATACTTTCGACGATCACGTCAATGCAGCGGAAAAGTTGACCGATGTCGATGAAGTCCGCAGACTCCCGCAGCTAGGTTATACCTCCCAGCCGCGAGAGCGATCTCCTCGTGAATAGTTCGCCCGATCAAACGCCGAAGTATACGACGTCTCCGAGGTATCCACGCGTACCGGATCAGCGATACCGCGGTAATGTGTGGACCAGCACACAAGAACAGCGGGGATCTACGAGAAGGAGAAGCAGCAGCGCGCCGGCAGCTGTACTAGATCCAATCTAGAAGAGAGAGAAAAAGAAGGCTGTGGCCAATCTAGAGATGGCCGGCCTAGGGTTTAGTCCAAGGGACTAGGGCTGCCTCTGGGGCTGCTTGGGATACCCTTTGAGGTGCCCTGCCCCTCTATTTATAGGGGTTGGGGCAGCTCTCCCTAGGCAGGTGGAGTCCTACTCCAGCAGGGACACCCTGTTGGAGTTGGAGTCCAACTCCACTAGAACCTTCTAGAATTTCTAGAACCTTCCAGAACCTTCTAGAATTTCTAGAACCTTCCAGAACCTTCTAGAACCTTCCAATACTTTCCGGAACACTTCCGGACATCACTGGAACCATCCGGGACCTCCCGGAAACACTTTCGAGATTATCCGAAACACTTTCGGAACCCTTCTCTCTCGTTCTCCATAAATCGTAGCATTCCTAAATGTCGCTAAAACGTTAAGCGTGTGACCCTATAGGTTCGAGTATATGTGGACATGTCCGGAATACATTCCGGTCAATAATCGTCAGCGGGATCTGGACACCCATAACGACTCCCACATATCATCGAAGATCTTTATCGAACAAACCTTGTATTGTCACATACAATTCCTTTTGCCTCACGATACATTACACAACCCGAGGCGAGACTTTGACGGTATCCCTGTGATCAACTCCTTGATCACCATACCTAGTTATCCTCGTTACCGGTTTGTACTCTTTTCTCGTTTCCGTATTCCGGTATCCCCGTGACTAACCTTTTAGTCACAATACCTGGCCAGGCGATGCTGGACACCGTAATACCGAGTGGGCCCAGAGTGTATCTCTCCATCGCCGGATGGGCAAATCCCAGTCTTGACATATCTAGAACCACGATATACTTTCTGGTGTACCTGGAAGTCACCTTTATAATTACCCAGTTACGGCGTAATGTTTGATGACCCCAAAGCAACCATCCGGTATCCGGGTCTATGATATTCTCATGGTCTAAGGACGCAAGTAAACGTTAACACATCATGAGAAGATACTGACAACATATTGACGAAGTGATCTCGCAGTATCTCATAAGGGGTCTATCCAACACCATTGCTACCCTAACAATGTGTTCCCATTATTGCCGGCATCCTTGTTACATTAACAATGCCCATGATCAGGAAAACAAGATCATCAACAATACATGAGCTAGTCCAGAGGCCTAACTAGGGATCTGAATGGTGTTTATTATTCCACACATGCAATTAGGTTTTCCTCTGAATCTCATATTCAAGAACCAATGCAATTTTAGCATAGAACATAAACTTAATCATGAACATGAAAATAGAATAATAACAACTTTATTATTGCCTCTAGGGCATATTTCTAACAGTCTCCCACTTGTACTAGAGTCAATAATCTAGCCAATGCTTAAGCTCCTAACACCTATGGCATTCCGGTGTTGCTCATGCTTTGCTTGTGGTAGAGGCTTCGTCAGCGGATCTGACACATTCAGATCCGTGTGTATTTTGCATATCTTTACGTCTCCACGCTCCACCAATTCACGAATGATGTGGAATCGGCGTTGTATATGTTTGGACTTCTGGTGGGACCTTGGCTCCTTGGCCTGAGCTATGGCGCCACTATTGTCACAATAGAGCTCCATAGGATCCAGCGCGCTCGGAACCACACCAAGCTCGGTGACGAACTTCTTAATCCAAACGCCCTCCTTTGCCGCTTCTGAAGCGGCGATATACTCAGCCTCCGTTGTAGAATCCGCCACAGTGTCCTGCTTGGAACTCTTCCAGCTCACTGCGCCACCGTTCAGTGTATACACTAAGCCTGATTGAGATCGAAAATCGTCCGGATCTGTGACAAAGCTGGCGTCGGTGTAACCCTTTACAACGAGCTCTTCGTCACCACCATATACGAGAAACATATCCTTAGTCCTCTTCAGGTACTTTAGGATATTCTTCACTGCTGTCCAATGATCATGACCTGGATCACTCTGGTATCTGCTCGTAACACTTAGAGCATAGGACACATCTGGTCGTGTACATATCATGGCGTACATGATTGACCCAATCGCGGATGCGTATGGAATCTTACTCATGCGTTCTCGCTCATCAGTTGTCGAAGGACACTGATTCTTGCTCAAACTTTTCCCATGCGACATCGGCAAGAACCCCTTCTTGGCGTTTTCCATACTGAACCTCTTCAGTACTTTATCTATATATGTACTCTGGCTTAGCCCTATTAGGCGCTTTGATCTATCTCTATAGATCTTTATACCTAATATGTATGCTGCCTCGCCTAAATCTTTCATTGAAAAACTATTTTTCAACGAAGTCTTAATATTGTCAAGAAAAGATACATCATTCCCAATCAACAATATGTCATCCACATAGAGTATTAGAAATGCTATTGCGCTCCCACTTACTTTCTTGTAAACACAAGCCTCTTCGCAGTTCCTGATGAAGCCAAACCCTTTGACCACTCCATCAAAGCGAAGATTCCAACTCCGTGATGCTTGCTTCAGTCCATAGATGGATCTCTGAAGTTTGCATACCTTTCCAGCATCCTTTGGATTGACAAAACCCTCGGGCTGTATCATATACACGTCCTCGGTTAGCTTCCCATTCAGGAACGCTGTTTTGACATCCATTTGCCATATCTCGTAATCGAAATATGCAGCAATCGCTAGAAGAATCCGAACAGACTTAAGCATCGCTACGGGAGATAATGTCTCGTCGTAGTCAACTCCTTGAACTTGTCGGAAACCCTTTGCGACAAGTCGAGCTTTATAGATGTATACATTCCCATCCGCGTCTGTTTTTCTTTTTATAGATCCATTTACATTCGATAGGCCTCACGCCTTCAGGAGGGTCCACCAAGCTCCAAACTTGGTTCTCGTACATGGATTCTATCTCGGATTTCATGGCGTCTAGCCATTTAACGGAGTCAGGGCCCATCATTGCTTCCGTATAGGTCGCAGGCTCATCGTTGTCTAACAACAATACCTCGTCCGAAAACCACTGTGGTTTCGTGCGAATCCTACCAGACCTTCGTGGTTCAGCTGCTGGCTCGACTGAAGTCTCTACATCACATGTAGGGGCTTCCGTATCAGTCATTGTGGGAAACTCCGGAACCACTTCCGGCATTGCATCACTTTGACCTAATGACGAAGATTCACCAATCTCGTCGAGTTGCACTATCCTCCCACTCACCCCTTTCGCAAGAAACTCTTTCTCGAGAAACACACCGTTCTTTGCGACAAACACTTTGCCTTCGGCGCGGTGATAGAAGGAATACCCAACAGTTCCTTTGGGATAACCAACAAAGAAGCATTTATCCGATTTGGGATCGAGCTTATTTGGTTGTAAACGCTTTACATATGCATCGCATCCCCAAATTTTAAGAAAAGACAAGTTGGGTTTCTTCCCATGCCATATCTCATATGGTGTCGTTTCAACGGATTTAGATGGTGCTCTATTTAGTGTAAAAGCGGCAGTCTCTAAAGCATAACCCCAAAAAGACAATGGCAGTTCAGTTAATGACATCATCGATCTTACCATGTCCAACAAGGTTCGATTACGTCTCTCGGACACTCCATTCCTCTGTGACGTTCCGGGAGGCGTAAGCTGTGAAACAATTTCGCAGCTCTTCAGATGTTCGCTAAACTCGTAACTCAAATACTCCCCTCCGCGATCTGATCGCAGAAACTTGATTTTCTTGTTACGATGATTTTCTACTTCATGCTGAAATTCTTTGAACTTTTCAAAGGTTTCAGACTTATGTCTCATCAAATAGATATACCCATATCTACTCAAATCATCCATGAAGGTAATGAAGTAGAGGAATCCACCGCGTGCAGCTATACTCATTGGACCACATACATCCGTATGTATGATCTCCAATAAGTCAGTCGCCCGTTCTACGTGGCCTGTGAACGGCGTTTTAGTCATTTTACCCATTAGACAAGGCTCGCAAGTGTCAAATGATTCATAATCAAATGACTCCAAAAGTCCATCACAATGGAGTTTCTTCATGCGCTTCTTTCCAATATGACCCAAACGGCAGTGCCACAAATAAGTGGAATTCGAATCGATTATCTTGCGACGTTTAGCGTCAGTGTTATGGATGTGTGTATTACCATCAAGATTCATAATAAATAACCCATTCACAACGGGAGCATGGCCATAAAACATATTATCCATATAAACCGAACAACCATTGTTCTCAGACTTAAACGAATAACCGTCTTGCAACAAACATGATCCAGAAATAATATTTTTGCTCAAGGCCGGAACATAGTAACAATTACTAAGCTCTAATATAAATCCTGAAGATAAATGTAGAGGTAGGACACCGACGGCGAGCACAGCAACTTTTACTCCGTTCCCGACGCGCATCGTCACCTCATCCTTTGCCAGTCGCTTAGGCCTCTGTAGTTCCTGCATCGAGTTGCAAATATGAGCAACCGATCCGGTATCCAATACCCAAGAATTACATTGTGGACCAGCAAGGAATACATCAATAACATGTATGACACTCATACCTGAGCTGGACTTTCCAGACTTCTTCTTTTCTGCCAGATATTTCTTGCAGTTCCTCTTCCAGTGTCCCTTCTCTTTACAGAAGAAGCACTCAACATCAGAAGTGGCACCAGTCTTGGACTTCTTAGGCGTGTCAGTCATACTAGCACCCTTGGATTTGCCCTTTTTCTTAGACTTGCCCTTCTTCTTGAAGTTGGTTGTTTTATTCACCATCATCACATGATTGGCGTCCTTCTGGATTCCACTCTCAGCAGTTTTAAGCATAGTGAATAATTCACCCATACTCTTTTCCATCCTATTCATGTTGTAGTTCATGATGAAGCTACTATAGCTCGAAGGGAGGGAAGCAAGAACAAGATCAGGGCCCAACTCTTGGGAGATTGGAAAACCTAGCGCATCCAATCTTTGCGCGTACCCAGACAATCTAAGTACGTGCTGACTCACTGAGCTGCCCTCAGCCACCTTGCATTCAAACAAGGCTTTGGATATCTCATATCTTTCAGTCCTTGCTTGCTTCTGAAACAAAGCTTTCAGCTCCTGGATTAACTCATAAGCAGCCCAATTCTCAAAACGCTTTTGAAGATCAGGTTCCATGGAGGCAAGCATGATACACTGTACTGCAATGGAATCATCGCTCTTAGATTGATAGATACGAGTCTCATCATCTGTAGCGTTAGCGGGGAGTTCACCGAGAGTTTGCGATAGGGACATAGTCCTTCTTGGCACTCTTGAGGACAATCCTCACATTACGGTACCAGTCCGTAAAGTTGTTCCCAGATGAATTCAGTTTTTCTTTCTCAAGCAACGCGCATAGTGGAAAGGTGGTTACGGGTGCCATAGATCTACAACTTAAAAACAAATACACTTTAGACATTGTTCATGATTAAAGCAACTCAAATTAACACTTAATTAGAGTAAGCTCCCACTAAAACCAATATCCCTCATAATTGATTATTAGTGATTCAAGATCCACGACTCACTTACTCCACCATTGATGTGACATCACTGATGATGGAATAACGAGACCGGTAGGTCAACATGCCAATCATATCCCATATGACTCTTGTTCATCTTTCGATGGGTGTGTTCCGAGCCCAAGACGATCTTGCAAAGCTCGTCAAGACAACCGAGTGCTCTGCTGCGCGAACGGTTCGCGCCCGCCTCATATATGTCAAACCTATCGTACCCATGTGACATGGCGCACCTCAGAATGGCAAATACTCCAGACGGTGCTACACTTGGAAGAACACTAACTACTTTGATATTTGTGTGAGGGATCACCCTATTTAACAACGTCTACCACGCATCAAACAAGGTGCATAAAAGGGATTAACATCACATGCATTTAAATTATTGTGATATGGTATAGCCCCTTTTGTTGAAGAAGACTTCTTCAACATCTTTTGGCGGAGAACTCCTTCTTCGCGTACGACGTAGCGTCGAGGTCCATCGATGTAAGATTGTCACCACCATGTCCTTCGATTACAACTATTTGCTATCACATAGCTAATAAAATAAATGCATTACATGGCTTTCTAGTTGACGCGTAGGTCAATATAATAAATAATGACAATCGTATTGGCTCCTGCCGATTGCCGTACTCATGACACGCAGGTCATGACAAAATTAAAATTACAAACACTTTGCATCTCATACAATCACATTGCATCACATAGGCTATACCACATCACATGCATACCCTGCAAAAACAAGTTAGACGCCTCTAACGTTTATGCTACAATACGTGGCTTTATGGCTACGTTGCAAACCGTTTGCTACCTACGTTACCATAAGCATGATTGCTCTTGCAGTTATTTAACTGTCGGGGTGTCTGGAATTGGAGACTCGGAAATCTCGAACCCCATACTAAACTTCGTCATACGCATGACCCCCGTGTAGATCACATCTACAAGCCCGCTCATTGCAAATTTATCTTTCCCAACTAAAGTGAAACCAAAGTCATCCTTAGCATGTCTCGATCCGAAGATCGTAAGGATCGCCGGACCTCTGAAAATTTCACGATGCCGCCGAGATCAAAATTTTGCAATGAGAGGGAAACAACAAGAAAATCTGGTGGTAGATCTCATCTAACACCCCGCACATCATATGTGCAATGCCGCATATCACATATGCTCTAGTCGTACCTACAACTACGCATAGAACCGCTCTGATACCACTGTTGGGGAACGCGCTACGCAAAACAAAAATTTTCGCGCACGAACCAAACCAAGAAACACTATCGAGGTGTAGGTAACGATATCATACCTTCGACGATCACGTCAATACAACGGAAAAGTTGACCGATGTCGATGAAGTCCGCAGACTCCCGCAGCTAGGTTATACCTCCCAGCCGCGAGAGCGATCTCCTCGTGAATAGTTCGCCCGATCAAACGCCGAAGTATACGACGTCTCCGAGGTATCCACGCGTACCGGATCAGCGATACCGCGGTAATGTGTGAACCAGCACACAAGAACAGCGGGGATCTACGAGAAGGAGAAGCAGCAGCGCGCCGGCAGCTGTACTAGATCCAATCTAGAAGAGAGAGAAAAAGAAGGCTGTGGCCAATCTAGAGATGGCCGGCCTAGGGTTTAGTCCAAGGGACTAGGGCTGCCTCTGGGGCTGCTTGGGATACCCTTTGAGGTGCCCTGCCCCTCTATTTATAGGGGTTGGGGCAGCTCTCCCTAGGCAGGTGGAGTCCTACTCCAGCAGGGACACCCTGTTGGAGTTGGAGTCCAACTCCACTAGAACCTTCTAGAATTTCTAGAACCTTCCAGAACCTTCTAGAATTTCTAGAACCTTCTAGAACCTTCTAGAACTTCCAATACTTTCCGGAACACTTCCGGACATCACCGGAACCATCCGGGACCTCCCGGAACACTTTCGAGATCATCCGAAACACTTTCGGAACCCTTCTCTCTCGTTCTCCATAAATCGTAGCATTCCTAAATGTCGCTAAAACGTTAAGCGTGTGACCCTATAGGTTCGAGTATATGTGGACATGTCCGGAATACATTCCGGTCAATAATCGTCAGCGGGATCTGGACACCCATAACGACTCCCACATATCATCGAAGATCTTTATCGAGCAAACCTTGTATTGTCGCATACAATTCCTTTTGCCTCACGATACATTACACAACCCGAGGCGAGACTTTGACGGTATCCCTGTGATCAACTCCTTGATCACCATACCTAGTTATCCTCGTTATCGGTTTGTACTCTTTTCTCGTTTCCGTATTCCGGTATCCCCGTGACTAACCTTTTAGTCACAATACCTGGCCAGGCGATGCTGGACACCGTAATACCGAGTGGGCCCAGAGTGTATCTCTCCATCGCCGGATGGGCAAATCCCAGTCTTGACATATCTAGAACCACGATATACTTTCTGGTGTACCTGGAAGTCACCTTTATAATTACCCAGTTACGGCGTAACGTTTGATGACCCCAAAGCAACCATCCGGTATCCGGGTCTATGATATTCTCATGGTCTAAGGACGCAAGTAAACGTTAACACATCATGAGAAGATACTGACAACATATTGACGAAGTGATCTCGCAGTATCTCATAAGGGGTCTATCCAACACCATTGCTACCCTAACAATGTGTTCCCATTATTGCCGGCATCCTTGTTACATTAACAATGCCCATGATCAGGAAAACAAGATCATCAACAATACATGAGCTAGTCCAGAGGCCTGACTAGGGATCTGAATGGTGTTATTATTCCACACATGCAATTAGGTTTTCCTCTGAATCTCATATTCAAGAACCAATGCAATTTTAGCATAGAACATAAACTTAATCATGAACATGAAAATAGAATAATAACAACTTATTATTGCCTCTAGGGCATATTTCCAACACATCGGTCCCTCAATCCCTTGCCTGCGACTGCCATTGACTGCTCCTATGGTGGCTCTAATGGACTGACTAATGGTTGGGCAAGGGTGTAAGGAAGGTTAACGTACATGCTGCCTACCGCCGTGGTCGCACATTTGGTCATCTTCCATGGTGGAGATGTATGGAACAGGCACATCAGCGAATCTGGAGGTACTGTTCTCATCAACGACAGAAGATCCAAAGGGTGTTCTTCACTTCAGTTCATCTAGTATTGCCACTATAAGCTGTTATGATTAGCTGGTGATGGAAAAGATGTGGAAGTCGTCATGCCGGTTTGGTTCAAGTTGTGCACTGTAGGAAAGTGAGAGAGCCTGCACTATTGCACCTCAAATATACCAAACTCGATAACTCAAGGTGATCTCAGTGACGCTCATCCAAAATCCATAGCTCTACCAATTCTAGTCTCTAAGTGCACATGTCAGAACGATCGTCAGGAGAACTATCAGGGAGGCACCAGAGCATGTTTGAAGATAACGACTATTGCTTCACGTTGGCATTCTCAACCAAAGAAGTTGTTGGCTCATGCCGCCGTCTTCAACGAATTTTGCATCTATTTTACAATCCAACAATTTTCTCTGTATTGTGTTTGTGGTTGTGCTTGGCCCGTTTTTGCTCTGTTTATCACAGCTTTGTACCTTGAAGCCTTGTAATATATTGCGTGTGTACCAGTTTGCTACCATTTCGGCTTGTTGGGCTGGGTCGCTTGGAGAAGTCGCGAGGTGTAGTTTCGGGCCGAGCCAACGCGCACACCCTATCACGGCGAGGTGAGATGGCGCTGACGTCAGTCGTGCGTGTGCTGATGCAAACTATAATTCACAAATTATCTCCAGGAAATCTAGTTAATGTCCCAGCATATAGGCATGTCCATCTGTCAGTGACAATTGTAGACTGTACCAGTGGTACCCTACTACCCTTCCAGCACATGACAAGACGGTACTTAGACTAGGAATATAGGGATATGGCACCTAGTTACCCTGCAGCTGCACCAATAATTGCATGCATGCGGTGGTTTGGCCACACATATGCTGCCACCTACGTAGCATGAAAACGAAATTAGTTTTGTTGGAGTTGAGCCCCACACTAAGTACATAATTAGTTGCACTGTTAAGAGAAGATGCACGACCATTGATTCGGACGTACTACATTATATATAATATATAAAGGAGCCCATGGATGATCTTCCAACTACTACTAATTATTGTAGCACTTAGCTATACAACCACAGCAACAACCCAAACAAGAGTCAAGGCAGCTGATTGGAGATCAATGGCGAGGAAGAAGCCCGACACCGCGGAGCTGGACCCGGTGCTGCACGCGATGGGCTTCGAGATCGATGAAGTCTCGCCGTCGCTGCTCACCGGCCGCCTCCCCGTCACGGCCACGTGCTGCCAGCCGTTCAAGGTGCTCCACGGTGGCGTGTCGGCCCTGGTGGCGGAGGGCCTGGCCAGCATGGGGGCGCACATGGCGTCCGGGTACCGCCGCGTCGCCGGCGTGCACCTCAGCATCAACCACTTCCGCAGTGCCTCCATCGACGACGTCGTCCTGGCGCGCGCCGTCCCCGTCCACCTCGGCCGCTCCACGCAGGTATCCAATTCACATCTACATATTGATCCATGGAAGACACTAAAACTCAACGAATTAATTAATGGAACTGAATCTGAAGGTGTGGGAGGTGAAGCTGTGGAAGATGGATCCGTCGAGAGAAGAGTCCAAGGGGCCGCAGATCGCCGAGTCCAGGGTGACGCTGCTCTGCAACCTGCCCGTGCCGGAGAACCTCCACCACGCCGGAGACGCCCTCAAGAAGTACGCCACCAGCAGACTGTAAAGCGACACTAGTACTATAGTATAAGCCTCAATGATCTACTCGTATATAGTCGTATGTGCGCTGTCTTTCTTTTTATTTAATTTATCCATATGTCATCGTGCACGGCCATGCTCTTGGATTAAATAATTGGAGGGTACGTACCAGCAGATCATCAGGAAAAATTATTACTCTCGTAAATTAAGAACCTCCTGTTCAGTGCCGGCTCACTTGTACTTCAGGACCTTCTTTCTTCTACATCTGTCAGATGTGTATATTTAGTTCTCACGATTCCGTATTTACTCCTGGGAAGTTGACCACTGCATGCAGTCTCATACTCCTTATGTAGTGCAATCTCATCTTACTCCAGTGATACGGATTCTTTTAGTTTTGACATCTTAGAAAAAAAAGTGGATTTAGATTCTGAAAATAAAAACTAATCTTGTGTTCTGGAAAATATATTTTTTACTATATTGATTTTTGGAGTTGGTACTGCTGGTTGTGAATTGAAAACAAACTAATCATGTGTATACTCGTTGGTGCATATGGAAATTGTCCACTGTGCCGTTATCTACCCCTCGTGTTATCTAAAATATGCCATTCTGGACATCGATGTGATGTTTAAAACAATACTTCGACCAACAGTAATTCTAATATTTCAATACAATCCATCGAAATTCTATGTCATGGAATTACCTTACGAAACAAATTTACACATATAATTAACTTCCATATATCTACTCTAAATATTTTAAAGATATCAGTAATCAACGTTTCAAAGGTCCAAATCCATGTATGTCCTAAAGGACGAGGATGGAGAAATTTAAAGGATTCAACTAGCGCTGCGAAGGCGTGCAAAGAGAGAGGATAATTTCCATCCTTACAACCGACCGAAGGCTTTTGAAGGGAATGTGATTGGCGGGAATGGATACATGGCAATGTATGTCCTTGATTCCAAAGAAGAAACAAAATATGATACGGGATGAGCCATATTGTCGTCGTAGAAATAACATTAGAGAGGGGATGTCGATAGCTCGATGACTAGGTTACGAAATTAATGGGTCATGTATGACGACCTTATTATACACTTAATAAATTGAGATATGTCGAAGTTTTTTGAATATGTTTTGGCCGCCTCGTGGAGTACGGCCTAGTCCTATGTCCAATGAAGAGGCTTGTATGAGACTCGACTAGCAACTTGGGTCGTCGTGAACTTTTTAAAATCGCCCTGGAGCTTCCCTACGGGACTTGAAGTTTTATGACTCTCCTCTTTAAAATTTCTATTTTTTGAGATGATTTTACAAGCCCTCCATGAGATTTATATAGGTTAGAGTCCCATGATAAATGATTATGTGTAGCCTTGAGGGATGGATGTGAATGAGATAAATAGATAAAAGCTGGTACACGAATCCACGATGGACTAGAAGAGAGGAGAGATGCATGACCCACAGTGAAAATACTAGACCTCTCATGCACCTCCTGAATCCTTTTGACTTATTTGATTGGTTTTGATTTAACTTAACCTTTTAACCATCTTTTAAGTCACGTAAGCATCATATAAGACTTGACGGGCCGACCCATAGGATGATTATAATTACTCCAACAATCAATAGTCCAACTACACTGCCTCCGATTACACCCCTAGCTGGAGGAGTAATGGTACGTCCTCTAGTCTCACCTTCCTAAAACATGTAACAAAAACCTTGAAAACCACCTCCCCGACAAACACAAACTCTATCCATATCCCAACAACCTCGACATATCTCCACTACTATTAAAAGGACGAGTTTTCTTTTTGCTACAGTCACCCCGTTTTGTGTACACAGAATATCTTAGGCCGTCGGATTGACTCCATCGAACGGTCCATATCTGGGCGATGTTTCGCTCCCGGATTTTCCGTGTTTCGGCCCCGCCTATTCCGGTCGTTCCGTTCGCCGATCGCGCGGTTTCGCTCCATATCTTTCCGCAGCTCCCTCTCGCCCCGCACCCCGACGCCTCCCGCCACCTCCCTTCTTTCCCCGCACGCCGCCCGTCGCCTCCCCTCGCGCCGCGCCCCGCTGCACCCTCCCTTCACTCCCCGCGCCCCGCCGCCTCCCTCCCTCTCGACCCACGCCCCGCCGCCTTCCCCTAACCCACCCAGCCGTCCCGTCCTCCTCCTCCTCCTGTCCTCCGCCTGCCCCCTTCCGTCCTCCTCCCCCCGCCGGCCTGTCGCCCAACCCGGCTCCTCCTCCTCCCTCCCGACCTCCTTTTTGCCGGCCGGTCGCCCTCCCGCCGCAGCCCCCCTCCCTCCTCCGCCCGCCCCCTTCCGTTCTCCTCTCCCCGCCGGCCCGCCCGGCTCCTCCTCCTCCCACCCGACCTCCTTTTGCCGGCCGGCCGCCCTCCCACCGCAGCCCCCTCCCTCCTCCGCCCGGATCCTCCTCCTCCCACCGCCCCCCGCCTCCCCCTGCCACCCAGCCGACCTGCCCGGCTCCTCCTCCTCCCGCCGCAGATCCGAGAGAGAGAGAGAGAGAGAGAGAGAGAGAGAGAGAGAGAGAGGTGGAGATGGCAGGGAGGCTGACCGCGATGGATTCCCGCGTCCTGGGCGACCACGGCGCCACCGCGCGCGCCGCGGCCTCCGCGCTCCGCCATCGCGCCGGCCGTCGGCGTCTCCACCGTCCATGGCCACCACCGCCGTCTCCATCACCAACCTCAACTCTGACTTCAAGGTCCGCGTCGATTTCCACCCTCTGTTTTCCCCCCATTTTTGGTTCGATGCTTCAGATTTCCCGCAACCGACTAAGGGGAGGAGTTCGGCAGTGCGAACGCGTTGTGGATCTGTGGTTTATACTCCATTGCGATTTATTTTGGTTTGTGGTTTGTTTTTTTAGGATCTGGATGTGGCGATCGTGAAGGCCACTAACCATGTGGAGTGCCCGCCCAAGGATCGCCACCTGCGCAGTACGTTGATTCGTTCTCGCACCCCGAGTTCATGTATTTTCACTTACGATTTTTTGCTTAATTTAGTGTGTGCTGGATTGAGGAGTCGGATCATGGAGTGGGAGGGAGGGTTCATCAATTACTGATTACAGACTACGTTCAGTTTATTTTGGTCCATGTAACAGATCACTTGTTAGCTTCAGACATTACAGGAAGTTAGCCTTTTCATAATTACAGTTCATAAATTGTATGCATAGAGCTATAAGGTTGGATGCTGGTGCAACACAACTCCTCCGTTTAACCGATTTAAAATCTTCCAATGTACCATTTGATAATACAAAAATGTATAGTTTGTAATCGTGCATGTCTCTCTACTTTGCCGAGATTACAGATCACCTTTAGCAGCTCTCATTTCAAAGTTTGTTGAATTTTTTTTTCATGTATCCTGCCATTTCTAGCGTTACTTCAAATTTTCCATTTGTATTGCATGTTCATGTCTAACTAACTGAATTTCTTGGGGTGCTAGATCTGGATTTCTTAGCCTATAACTTTACTACAGACATTTATTTGTTCCTCTGATCATTTGTTGGAGGTGTAATCTAGCCCTTGAATCTTGATTAACTCCATTCCAGCTAATGATTTTTGGCTATCGATCCATTTTAGGCTGTCCAGTTCATCAGAATTAAGCTTGACAATCCTAAGGTCACTCTTAGCTTACTAAAGTGCTTGTCCTGACACTTTTATTGTTTCTTTTTGCTATTGAAGAATCTGTGTTTAAAATGCAAGCTAAGGCTACCAAATGTCGATTTTGAAGAATCGTGTTTAAAATGCAAACTAAGAATCTGTGTTGAAGAATATGTTCCTTAGCTTCATGGGTATATAAAATGATGGAGCTGCTGTGCAATCATCTGAAGGTTTACGAAATGTCGATTTTTGAGGTATACCAATCAATTCAAAATGTTCTTCTGTATTGTATGGCGCACCAGAAGATCTCCTCTCTTTGCTGGTATATTTTGAAGATGACTTGATTAACGGATTACTGCAAAGGCCGTTCCATCTGTTACTTATCTATCTATCTTTGGCATATTTATGTATTGTACCATACTTCCTGTGATACTGCTTTTGAATTATCTAACCGCGGTGTGTACAAGTGTATCTGTTGCTTGTTTGCACTATTTTTGGGTTATCTTTCTTTGGATGTCGCTTTCTACCCACCTCTGTATGGAAAATACCTGTTATCACATTCTTTTCAAAATCCTACCCTATATGCCAACAGATATACAACAAAATTGATTTCAGAATCCAATGGGCTAATACTTGAGAACACACTAACCAAATGGGCTAATCCAACGGGATCATTTCTTTTAATGATGGGTCACCTAATTGGTCCACCGAAGCAACCTACCTTTCTCTGTCGCTTTAAGTTTTCAGCCCTGCACACTTCAGCTGATTATTCAGTGATCTATACATCTGTTCTCGTGTTAGCCATGACTATATGAAGATAAAATTTGATGCCCAAGATATATTTGCAGCATGCTATGTTCTATCCAGCGTGCCCATATCCAAGTTAGAGAATTCCATATTGTTTTGAAACTTCTACCTAATTACCTAGAGATTTATTTCCTTTGTTCCAACTGGTTTTGTTCATAGCAAACCAATAGACTACAGAAGGTACTGCAGAATTTTGTCGACAGCTCACTAAAAATATTACTTCTTACGTAACAGCGGCACCTTTCAGTTAAACTACGATTTCTTTTATTATTGAAGCTTTTGATCTGCATATATCAACGTAAGGACTTTTATTGTGTTTCTGTATGACTTTTTTCTTTGACTATTTAATGGTAGCTACACTGTAAGGGCTGAAATGTGTAATGTTTCTTTAGATGTATGAATTTGTTATCGAAAAATCTTGCGAAGGAAAGAGTCATGATAAGGCATAGGCTCAATTGCTTGAACTCTAGAGTGTTCACCTAGCATATTACATATATAAATACATCATTAAGAACTATGGCAGCAAATTGACTGATTTTGATGATGTTTTTATTAGGAATTACTGATTGATAAAGACTAGCTTACCTGCATTGCTACGCGCTATTGTTTTATTTACTTGCAATTATATGTATAATGATGCTGTTGGCTGTGATTTTTTTTAGAGCTCATACTTACTTGCTGATGCTTCTCATCCTGTTCATAATGCTCTACTAAAAAAAGAACTGGTTCTTTGGATGCACACTTGCTCTCTCGCTGTTTATGGCTGGTTGTCAAATTATTGAAAAGAGATACTCAAGGTCTGCTATAGCAACTTATTGGGTAAACTTTGATGATTGATAGTTGAGAGATACTCAGGCCTGTTATAGCCATTTATATCCTAAATGTTGAGTTACTGAAGTGTTAAGTATGTTGTACCATTACATGGAACAATTGGAAATTATTACCTGGGAAGTAGGCATATTTCTGGGACTGTCGGATTACGATCCTCTTCTGTTTTGAATTTAACTGATTGCAGCCATGGAGAGAATAAATGGTGTGGTATTTTTCTCTCTTGCTTATATACTGTGTTCAGATTTAATTTTTTTAGTATATACCTAGAAATTATGTTTTGTACATTTTGACAATTGACAATTGAGAGATTCTCAAGGTTTGTTATAGCAATTTATTGGATAAATTGAGAGATACTCAAGGTCTGCTATAGCAACTTATTGGGTAAACTTTGATGATTGAGGGCAAGAAGGGGTCAAGCAATTAACAGCCATAGCCTTGCAGAAAGGGGGTAACTTTTTTGTCCTCTGTTAGCCTTCTTGACGTTATCATTTGAAATGACATTTTGTTTCTGTCTTAGATGCGCAGCATTTATTAGGAGGTCTAATGGTGTTGATGGTGGGCCTGAGGATATGAAAGGCATCTTGGTTGGTCTAGCTGCCATGGTTGGCTCCAGGTAAATTTAGAAATAAATTTTCATTAGGCCTTTCATTATGCATGCACATTGAGACAGATAGATAGGCTATTCGCTATTATTTGGGATTACAGATCTAAGAATCATCTCTTTGAAATACATTTGATAGGCTCTTCTTTCCAAGTGAACTAGATTCTTCGGCACCTAATAGAAAAGGAAATTTATTTTTTACACTTTTCCTTTTCCTTTTGGCAGCAATATAAAATCCGTTTGATACGCTTGCCTCATCGGTCTTACTTGGCGAACTGCTCAGAATGTAGTCAAATGAAAAGGAATATGATGTTACATGCTAACTAATTTTTTTTAGTACCGCCATGGTGTATTCTTTTAACCTTAGTGCTGGAGAAGCAACAATATAATCTGGAGCTTTCTTATAATCTGCATCCAAATAGTTTGGTTCTTGGATGCGATAGAATATAGCTTTGCTTGAAAATAAAGGCAATGGTATCTAGGTTTTGTTGCAGAATAAGTAAGCTCTTATTTATCTTCTCCCAATGCTGTTGGTCCCTGAACAATCTTGTGGTTCATCGGTCATATTTTCTGAAGTTATACTAATATACATGTTAATACATATCGTTTTTATCTTTCAGTATTGTGCATTTTTTCTTTTAGAAGACACTTTAAAATGAGGAGCGTTACTGAACCTGTCATCTCATTTTTCATTCTTTAATTTACAGCCATAGCTGTATTCTCCCAATTATTTCTACACAATTGTCTTATTTTCTGAAGTTATACTAATACACATGTTAATACAGATCATTTTTACCTTTTAGATTACACTTCAAAATGAGGAGTGTTACTGAACCTGTCATCTCATTTTTCATTCTTGCTGTAGTTTACAGTCATAGCTGTATCCTCTCAATCTTTCTATATAATGTATGCGATACTCCAGTTTTGCTATGACCATGTCTCCTCCATATTACTAACGTAAATAATACAAGTTTAGTCAAGGTAGGTAATAAAGCAGCTTTATCTACACAAATATTTGTTCACTAAATATATGTTGGTTCATTCAATTCTGACCTTGAATTCTTTCTTCATCAGATTGTTGTCAAGAAGGGTTCATTAAAAACATAGGTGTTGGAGTATTAGTAACTTCCATGCTACACTTCAAGATAGCAGGTTTGATTGCTCTAATATTTTTTTTTCCATTCAAGTTATTTTTCATGGTGATTTTTTCATATCATAGTTGTAGATCTGTACTGAAATATGAAAGGTTTTCAAAATATGTATTTTTACATCAAATTGCTTCGAAAAATTTGAATTGTTCATCAAATACTAACAGGGCAAAAGGGACTGAAGTATGAATATTTCAAACATCCAACTAAAAAGGAATGAAGCGTGGCTTCAACTATAGGCGAAATTTAGATCAAAGAATAGATTAGTAGATTGTGTTTCACAGATCCTTTTGGGATGATAATATAAGAAGTGAAGTTGATCACCATGTTTCCTGTTGCTTCTCACCTTGCTTGAGCACCAGACCGATATGTGCACATAGTGCAGAAAGATATACCTGACCACTTGACAATGCTCAACAGGAGCACTGGAGACATTGCTCAGAGCCTGGTATAGGAACCTTAAGAGATGAGGAAATTCTTTAGTATGTTGCTTCTGTATTTAGACTTCAGAGTAAGGTGTCGATCCATTTGTTTGTCCTTGTGCGCACACACACACACACACTCACATATATTTGCTGAAATTTTCCTAGGGTCAGTTGAATTTATTGTTTTCAGTGTTGACTATTCTGAATGTATTTGTTCAGTTTAAACTATTCTCATATAGCTCTATGTGTTCACACTTTTAGTTTCATGTGAACTGTGATGTTCACCTCGCTACTATGGCTTTAGGTGGCCTGTGCACTACTCTTGTCTGGTGCAAAGTAGGAGAACTTCAGTGAGCTAAAGGATATTCTTACAGAAATGGACATATATTTTTAGATACAGGTATGCTTTTCTTTGATGAAACCTTATGTTGATGTTACTTTACTTTTGGTTAGATGGTTATGATACCTTTTGAGGATGACTACCTGTACTGTTTTGCTGACCCCAATGCCATAGGCAAGGTAACAATTGGGATCAAAATAATTTTCAGAAACTGGTGCACCAACTGACATCTGATACTGCATTGCATTGTAGATGGGAACTGACATTGAAGATCACAAATGCTCCTGGTTAATCGTACAAGCTCTTGGCCATGCTGACAGTAATCAGATAGAATTACTGCATGTAAGTCACTATTTCCTTCATGAACTACAGTGCCACGATGGTAGCTTACATGCCTGTTTTCAGAAAAACTACAGGAAGAAGGATTTGACTTCTGTTTCCAAAGTGAAGAGGACTTACATGGCGCTTGAATTGAAAGTATGATCGCTTGTGTTTCCATCTTTTCTTCATCCCATGTGGCCTGCTCTAATATCTCAATGCAAGTGTCAAATACTCAAACATGTTACTGATTTCGCTCACACTAACTTCTCTCTTTCCCAAGGATATGTTCTCTGAGTTTGAACGTCGATGTTACAATCACCTGGTCTTGTCCATTGAAGCTCAGCAGGACCGTGCAGCGCAGGGTGTCCTGAAATCATTTCTGAAGAAAATTCACCAAATGAAAAAGTGGCTGATGTACAATGCAGATTTGGGAGGCAAATCCCTTGGAGTATTCATAATATCCACATGTATCCTTAAGTTACAATATTCATAGCCATATCCCTTGGAGCATTCAGAATAAGGTATCCAGATGCCTGTATTCCCAGTTACTTGTTTCCTAAGATACATTTCTCTTGTACCATTGGCTGGTTCCATTTATCTATCTTAAAATTTTGTAGGATTTTGGCGACAGCATACCTGGGCATGGTGGAATTACAGACCGAATGGGTTGTCAAGTAAGTCATCTCAAAGAACATTTATAGTGATATGTTGCTGGCTATGAATCATATCTATGCCTATACCTTAAATAATTTGGTCGTACCAAAATTCATATGAGTAGGCCTGTGGTTGGTAATTCACCTATGAACCAATTGGTTGACGTAAATGTTTAAGCTAATGGTTGCAGGAGCAGTAGCTTTATTTTATGGTCTACCTTTCTTCTTTTTTCTGAGATGTTAGACAACGTGACTGATCACATGGCTGATGCTGCTGTTTTTTCATTTTGCAGCCATAAAGGAGCTCTTGATGCCACTCACCCTGATGATTTTCAATTTATTTTGCATTTTGCTTGCAGAATACTCTATGATTTCCTTACTGAAATCGGGGAATCATCCCTTTTATCAAAAAAAATATACATCCAAATTCTTGTACGTACAAGTCAATTGATAACATTGTTATTCTATTCCTTGTGAATGGTGAAATTATACTTTTTCTATTTGTCAATTGTCACTGGTCATTAAGCTTAACCTGATGATGAAAATTTGTACTTGAACAATTTATACTTCAAATTACAGTCATCCTTTTCCGGATAAGTACGTTTGAGTCATCATGGATTGTTCTTGACGCTGTTGCTGTCAGTTCTTTCATGATTTAGTTGATGAAGAAGCTGTGAAGGCGTGCACTTGTCTAATGCTAATGATTCTTTTCAGTCCCAAGAAGGGAATTTTGAGGCTTGATTCTGTCTCTAAATGAAACGTTGACATGAAGACCAAAATAAATATCTTATAATTTTTTATAAAAGTGTTTGATATTGGTGTAATTGAACCATAGTTAAAATTCTAATGAAATTATACTATGATTAATATAATTTACAATTTTTTAGTTATAGTTAGTTGAGACGTGCGTTTAACTAAGGAGCACTATAGGTTTTTCGGATGTTACGTGGAAAAGACTCAAACAAGTTTGGAAAATGCTATTACTCTAGCTGGACTCAGAATTATTGGGGACGATTAAAAAAATGTGGCATTATGTAAGCTTTATCTCAGCGGTGGCTGAAAATATTTGTCCGCATACTATTTTCAAACAAATATGTTCATCTGAAGATAATTCCAAAAGTTTTTAGGATTATATCAGAGTAGATACAACTTTATAATTTAGAAATGAGTTCATATTTAGCGTGGTAAACATTGAGCAATACGATTGCATTGTGTGTACTTGATTACTATTATCTTTTACAAAAATTGGTGAAATTGTACTATGAATATCTTGATTTAAATATTTTATAATCGTAATTTTTACTAATGAAGACGTGCGTTGCACGTGCACGCTTACTAGTACAAAGAAAAAGTACGAGAGTAGCAAAGACAAACAGGGAAGCCAAATGAATAAATGTGGAAAACTCGTGACTGTGAAACGCAGGAAACACGTGGATACATTCTCTGGCTCATTGCACATGTGAGAGAGAAGAAAATGGGAGATTACACTGGAAACTTTGGAATGAAATTATCCATGAGCTCTTGCCTCCTTTTGTTTTTCTCCAAAAGTATCGAATGAAGAAAAAAAGATCCTAAGGAAGCATGAGTCAATTCTTCGTTCCAAAAATCTCTAGAAAAAGAGGGCGACGACAACATACGGCTCACTACAATATTTTATTTATTCGTAGCAAGGTGTCAACCATTATTAAGTAATAATACTACAGTTTTTGATAACATCTTTTTATGGGAATCTTTTTGATAACTTATTGTCATTAGGAAAAGTGTTTACAAGATGACGCTCCAACAAATATGAACAGATCTATTCTCAGGGAAAATAACAAATAAAAAACAGACCTTATATATCCACAAATGTCCCGATCGAGTCAAAGACTTCCGTTTTTACTAATCTAAAAAGAAAAAGGAAATTCGTTTTTTGCACGTTTCAACCTAGTGCTATATATCTTCTCCGGAGCATGCAGTTAGTTCACCAAATGATCTGCTAGCTCATGGAAACGTACAGGCCAGAACGATCGATCCTATTATCAAGCAACATAACTAATTGATTACAAAAATAAAATATATAGCTCTAGGACCAGTTCTTCAAATAAGATTCTGTATTGGCTAGCTAGATGAACAAGCAGCTATAGGCGGCTACGCACGTAGTGAGGCGGGCAAGGGATCGATGTCATTGCCGGCGGGGCAGCAGCAGGGTGGCGATCCGGCGTGCGCGGCATGCAAGCACCAGCGGCGGCGGTGCACGGCGGAGTGCCCGCTGGCGCGCTCCTTCCCGCACGACCGGCCGCGGCTGTTCCGCAACGCGTACCGCCTCTTCGGCGTCAGCAACATCGCCAAGACGCTCCGCCGTGCCGGCCCCGACCGCGCGCGCTGGGACGACGCCATGCGCCATCAACTTCGAGGCCGGCGCCTGGGACACCTACCCGGCGCACGGCTGCCTCGCTGTCATCGCCACGCTCCTGCACCAGATCGACCAGGAGGAGGGCCAACTCCGCCACCTCAACGCCCAGCTCCAGCACTATCGCCGACTCCGGCTCTCCATACCCACGCCGCCGCCGGCAGATCTACCGGCGCCGCCGCTGTTCGAGAGTAGTATCATGTACTTCGACGAGCACTGCTTATCATCATCATTATATAATAGTAACAATGACGACGTTGCTGCGTCACTGCTGTGGACGATGCAGCCTCAGCCGCTGCAATACGATGGCAACCACGCCGTCGTAGACATGGCCGGCGTCGCACAGGAACAAGATTGGCATCACTTGTTGTTCAATCACAATAGCACAGGCGGCCAGTGCTCTGTCCAGCACGAGTACGACGAGATCTCACCGTTCTTGGAAGACATCGACGACATGTCGCCGTTTGAATCCAGGAGGTTGGTGAAATTAACCCTGGTAATTATTTGTTAATTTCTTCTTGTTCTGATCCCTCCCGCCATCTGATCGAAGCTGATCATCGGTTTTTGTTCTGACCTAACGATCTAACTAACTAGTATGTATGCTTCTCCCTAAAAGAATCAGCTGCATGCTAGCTAGCTAATGATCAAGGATGTCTGTTTTGAGATCTGTCGATTAATGGCGTGCATGTCAGTGATGGATCAATCTTCCATGCGCGCCTACCTACGTGCTCTGCTGCTGACATTGACGACGACGACGTAGATGCATCATTGACCAGTGTTGCACGATCTGATCTCTAGGACCTGCAGCAGTTTTCTTTTTAGTTTTCTAGGACCGGCAGTAGTAGTTAAAGTGAAATATCCATTTGTGTGAACTTGTTGTATTTGTGTGACCATGAAAGATATATACTTCCAGTGTACTTGTTGCTATGGCATGTATGAGTTGTTGCCATGCAAAATGGGACAAGTACACTCCATCCATCTCATACTACAAGTCTTACTGTTGAGCAGTTACTTTTGGTTGCATGTTATATGCTGCATGTTCTGAATTATATAATACCATCTGGCTCTTCGTGTTTGATGATCATACCTGGCCTGCAGCACGTATTCATCGGAGAAGAAGGCGATTAAATCATCGGCGATGGACGGTGCCACTGCTGCTACTCTTAAATCAGTAGATCTAAATGTTCTGGGAAAAGTAGAAATAGAATAGCAATTTAATTTCGTTTAGCTAGTTCAATTAATTGGTACTAGCTAGTAGTTTAAAATCTGCCAACTTTTTAAAATAGTCTTTGCTCGATCAATAGCTCCGTCAGTACACTGCTGCCTCTTACAAAATAGTAGACTTAATTCCAGAGGTTGTTCTTGCGGAGTAAATAACACAAACTATGAATGTGAACATGCACCTCACGGTGTGCTATAAAAGTTTTTCTTTTTGGACTTCCTCGATCGTTCTTTGAAAATAATTTTGTCTATTTATGACACATCCTATGTTTTTTTTTAAATCTCAGTCAGTTTTCGTGTCTGTTAGATTTATATGAAGATTAATGTGTGTAGTATACATAGTTGGATGTCTACCCAGTAGATAAACAATATGTATATGATGTGTGCCTCGTCTCGCTCCTTCGACCTCGTCGCCTTTTCCAGTCGGATGCGAGATGCAGAGGGACAGAGAGAGTCACGATCTGGAAGACGATGAAGCAGGGACATCTACACCGTAGGTTGGAGCGCCGTTAATTTGTTAACATTTTTCTTAAGAAAAAAGTCCGAATTAAGCACAAAATTCGAAACGCACAGCTTGAGCAGCAAGGCGCTGCTGAACTCTTCCTGGTCGACTAGCTAAAGGCTCGCGCGAGTACTCTAACCCGTTGTACGTATAATATATCGTGTATATTAAATTGAGAGTGGATTTTGTACATGTACATGTGGGTACATGAGTTAAGGATTTAGGTCAATTCTCATATTTATGCATCTCAAAAAATTCTCCAAAAATTCATAGATGTTCATCATGTTATAATGTATAAACCCACAAAATTTCATGCAAAAATATAATCAAGAGTGCCCTACACAAAAAAGACAAAAAATTCAACTTATTTTTAAAACAACGTAGCAACAATTTTTTGTCTTTTTTGTGTAGGGCACTCTTGATTATATTTTTGCATGAAATTTTGTGGGTTTGTACAATATAATATGATGAACATCTATGAATTTTTGGAGAATTTTTTGAGATGCACAAATATGAGAATTGAACTAAATTCTTAACTCATGTACCCACATGTACATGTACATTTGCTTTTCTCTATTAAATTTAGTGTGTGTGAATATAAAAAAAAGTCATTTGAATATAAGTGTGGCATACTTTTTTTTTGTAAGTTCAAGGTATTAAAGACTATGATTTAAGTAAAATGGAGTGGAGAAATAGATTCGAGACGTCGAAACGGTCAAAATAGAGTATATATAGTGTTTTTGGGTTGTGATGAACAGTAACAGATTTATGAACAGTAACAGTGCGGTACTGTTTAGTACGGGTCGGATTCCGAACAGTGCTAGACCTGTTAGAAATTTGTTCGCGGGTCAAATAAACAGTACTGAACCCGTTATGAACAGTACTAAACCCGTTACTGTTTATCGCTTGATCTGGGCCATTCATATGAGATCTGACGGCTGGAAAAGGGCCACGTCATCAAGAATGACGTGGCGCGCTGAGAAAGCAGCTGCTTTCTATATATAGATTATCGCCTGCAGATTCGTCCCTTCCGAAACAAAATTAAAAGGAGATCGCTCGAAAAAAAAGCCAATCACTGCAGATTGTGTGCAGCAGCAACGACGCGTGGAGGAATATACACCATCGATGACAGCCACACATCACCATCATCTTTCCGAGTTGATATTTTCTTTTCTTCACGAGCTTCTCTTGTATCGATCTTTGCATCGTCATCGATCAACCACTCACTTTCTCACGGCCAAAATCAAAACACATGTCCTGAAAAACGCACACACTGCATGTTCATATCCATCGTTTTCGTTGGCCAGAGCTCATATTTTCTTCGCCTCAGGTACTATGGGATTGCTAGCAAAGACTCCTACCAGTATTATTATCAATCACATTGTGAAAGTGAAGTTATAAGTGATGAGCAAGAGAATATATAGCTGATCACCAAGTAACAAATACTTCTACTTCCGATGGATCCAGTCATCCAGACGATGATGCAACTACGTTGTTCCAATATATCTTATGCAAAGTATGCATCGGTTAAAAGTGAAAGTAGTAGCAGCAACAAAAGCATCCGAAAATCGAGGTGGCAGACAATGTTGACTTGGGTAAGAAGTTGCAGCTTGCTTCCCGGATCATTTTGTACAAAACACCTCGTATTCCATGCACCTCACCAAACAGTCCTTGATCCCCACGCACAACTGCACAAGAAGATCCCAATTCGCAGGCAAACAAAAATCGGGTCTTTCCTTCCAATCGCGCTCTCCTTCTTCCCCCCGCTCCCTCGGAAGCCGCCGCCGCCGCCGCGTACACGAGAGGAGTTAGTGGGGAGCGGGAGAAGGCGACGTCGCCGGCGGGGGCACGGCGCCGGGTCGCCCTCTCTCGGATGCTCTTCTCGTCGGAAGGTGAAAAAGATATCTTCTTGCTGCTCATGCTCTCCTTCTTCCTCATCTTCTTCTTCATCTTTGAGTACGTATGCACTGTACTACCTGTTAGTGCTTCCAAGGAAGGAATTTTACAATGTTGGGAGTAGGCCAACCACGCCAATAACGCGTTCCCTTGCGCTGCGCTACCTCCGCCGCCGCCACCAGCCACGGCGCCCTCTCCGCATCGTTCTTTCCCATCCCCGCTCCCCTCCGCCTCCGCCGCCGCCCTCGCCTCCCCCGCGGCTTCCGGCGCCGTTTTCGCCGCCCGCCGAGCTCCGACCCTCCCTCTGCTGCCGGGGGTCCGGGTGAACACCTCCCTAACCCACGTCAGCCGTAACCCTAACCCCGCGGCCGGCGCCTGAGAAGAAAGCTCTTTCTTGTGTTCTCGCAACCAGTAGCGAGGAAGCAATCGAATCCTCACTAGGTCAATTTTGTTTTCCATCAAAAAAATCGTGTCTTTCTTCCCTTTGCATTGAGCTCATATATGACTACCAATACCATTTTCGAAATACTTTTGGTACACACCAATTGTTGTACCCCATGCTGTAGGAGTATCACTACAATACCTTTGTATCCATGTGTGCAGGATATTGTGTCATCACATTCACTCTAAAGGCTAGGCTTGTATGAGCAAAGCTGGAATCTACACTTTTAGTGCGCCCATTACATGTAACAGAACAACTTTTGTTGTGTTACTTTAGAACTTTGTGCAAATATTCTTGTATTAAAAGAGTTAAACATCAAGGGCTAGCTCTGCTAGTGCTGTACTTGGCCTATATTAAGGATCTGCTTCAGTGTCCTCTTTTTGGTTGATGATACCCTGTTTGGTTCGGCTTTTCAGCAGCTTTTCACTGGAAAAAACTGTAGCTTAACCAAACGGCCAATTTTTTAGTAGCTTTGGCCAACGGTAGCCATGGGCTTTGCAGTGCAAATTCAGCTGTTTGAAAAAGCTATCTTCTGCTAGCTTTTTACAATATGTTGAAATTTCAGTGCTTATTTTTTAAAATGTTGTAGATGGTTTGGATCAACCAAAAGTTATATGATTCACTTTCTCATAGCCACAGTAGTTTTGTCAACAACCACAACCCTACCAAACAGGTCCTAAGTAAGCTGAGGTGAAACAAGGTTCTTATTTTTGGACTTATTCTTAATCCCTCCTCCAACTAGAAACCTGAAAACAAACTGATGAAGCTAGGCTAAACCATGGGGGCCTTGTGAAATGTAAATCTAAGACCCTTTTGTACACGAAACTAAGCTCCAATAAGTTGACTTGTGACAGGCCATGACAGCCATTTGGCATAACAAAAAAAGAAAAAAAACAAGCCTATGACCACTAAATCTCTGTTTTTGAAGAAAGCATCTCTCCTAAGCCAGAAAAGCTGCCTTGCAACAGTTGCAGCTTGTCTTCGTATCGTAGGCCAGCTGGAAGGAGGATTTTATTTCATGGTTTAAATGTTTATTTTTGTGTATGATAGTTAAGAGTTGAGAATGAGATAAAGTGTTTCATAGTGTCATATATTCAGAGTGTGGGCCAAGCAAAATTGTTTCAGTTCCCCTCTTTCAACCCTAATAAGATAAGATGGTTTTAGCTTAGGAGTTCCATAAGTTTGATCATGGCAAAGTAGGCTAGGTAAAACAGATACTCAGAAGTTAGACTTGCCTATACAAGGCACTCCTTTTAGTCCCACATAATCTAGTAGGCTTATCGAGTTCGTGCCACTGGTTTGATATACAGCTAATAATACTTCCTGAGCAGTATATAAACTATATATCAGTTCTGACCACCTTTTTGTTTCAGGTCTGCCATTGAGGGGCGGCATGAAGCTCAGTGGTGGATAGAAGTCTACATATACAGGCATTGTTGAAATTTGTAGATTGATTTGTTAACCAGTACGTCTCTCTCTCTCTCTCTCCCCCCATGTTTTCCAACATTAACAGTGGTAATACTTAAACGCAGCCAGCCATCCTTCCCTTATATCAGTTGGCGACATACATTTCTACTTTTATGCATGCTAGTAACTTATATCATTCAGTTGCTAAAAAATTTATATCCTTCATAGTACATAATATTATTCTCTCTTGTGTTCTTAAAATAGGAAATATATGACTATGCGAGCACATGAAATGAGTTAAGAAGTAGCATTGTAGGCTTGTACGCCATTTATACACCAGATCTAGCTTGTATACTGTTTCTAGTTAAACGCTATCTTGTCTATCTATATATATGCTGTTATGCTTATCATTTGAATGAGAAAGGTCATCTCCGATGCAATTAATAATGCAATATATGTATCATATACTAGGGGTAGTAATTACTAATCTATGCAGGTAGATTGTCATGTACATATATTACTTGATATTAGTGAGTTCTTAATCTCCAAAATGGGAGCACCATAATGTGGTGTTTTGTATATTCTATTTGGGCCAACTGCAGAAAAAAATGCTTGCAAATTTGATCGCTAAAATAATCTTAGCAAGCAATGCTTACATGTAAATCTCGAACTTAATCACTACATTACTCAGTCAGAATGCTAGATAGAGTTGGTATATGTACGTGCAAGTAAACACATGCTACTGCACAGTCTGATTCTAGTAAACCAGTAATGAAAAAACTCCTGTTGTGGAACTTGCAAAGATGCTTTATAATTTGGTTTAATGTTTATGATTGCATTGCAGAAAACAAATAACAAGCTTTCCTCGTTCACTTAATAATCTTTCGTTTCCGGTTATGTATAGCGTATTTCCTTCTGACCTAGTACTGTTTGTATGATTCTTGTGCCTTAGATGATAATAGTTGATCCAAGTAATGTTATCCTGGCCTTGTATATTTTGATCCAAATTGTGAGAGTAGTACCTCTTATGTATTCATAATATAAAGGGTTGTTCCTAGTTGATAACACTATTTGAACTTAATTTTAATATTGCAGTTCATGTTGAGGGCAAAGCAACTCGGCACACTAAGCCAGTGTGCACGGTCCTTCTATCTGAGTGGGTCAAGGTGTGGTAGCACTGATGGAGCTTCATGCACATGCCCTGAAGATGAAACTTGTGTTTCAAAAAGGCAGACTGCGAGTGGTATCGAGCAGAAGTTTCAGTCAACCCGCAGATCATCTGTGAAGGCACAGCCTCCTTCTGCACATCATGTTGTTGGATCTATTGGTCATGCTACTGGATACCCACCTCAAACTGTTCATGTCATTCCTTCCACCTCGTCTCCAGACAAGGGGCCAACATCTAGCAATAGAAGTAACCATCCTAGTAATCATCAGATTATAGGAAATGATTATGTACAGCCATCTAAGCAGACTGCCAGAAGCATTTCTCAGTCTGGAATTGCAGGAGCTGGCGTATATTCTGAGTTGGTAAATTTGAGGTGCTCCTCGAATAATGGAAGCATTGAGCAAGCTCCACGGCCTGGTGCTAACTATTCTAGCAAGCCCTTATCCAATGGCCAGTCTTCTAATAACAAGGCACATGATCAGCATAGCTTTCCTGAATCAAAGATGCCTTATACCCCTTCCATGCAAAATGATTTTGGGAAGGGGGTCTCAAGATCTGGCTATGCAAAACCGAAGCAGAATTTCTCAGGGCCATCTGCTGTTGTTTCTAGCTCATCATCACAAGTAAGGAATCAGAGACATCCTGGTCAGCGCCACGCAAATTATCATCCTAATAATCTCAATTCAGATGGCAGGTGGGCTGAAGTTCAAACTCGAAACTTCTCAGCTCCAACTGTCTATAGTGGTCCCAGTGATAAATCTCAGGGTCCTATAGGAACAATAAAAGCTCATGGTGGAGGACCGCAGTCTAACTTAAGATCGTTGAAGTCATTGCGGGCAGTTGAACAGTACTACCACACACTGCAGCAAATGAAATGGGGTCCCATGACGGAACATGTTCTGGATAGTCTCCATTGCAAGATAGATGTATTCCAGGCTAATCAAGTACTCAAGCTGCTTCATGACCACACTATCGCGCTTGGTTTCTTCCATTGGTTAAAGCGGCAACCAGGGTTCAAGCACGATGGTCATACCTACACAACCATGATAGGCATCCTTGGACAAGCCAGGCAATTTGGTTCAATGAGAAAACTTCTTGATGAGATGGACAGAGCTCAGTGCAAGCCAACTGTGGTAACATACAACAGAATAATACATGCATATGGTCGTGCAAATTATCTAAGGGAGGCTGTTAAAGTATTTGAGGAAATGGAGGAAGCTGGTTATGAGCCTGATCGAGTTACATATTGTACATTGATTGATATCCATGCTAAAGCAGGATATCTGGAAGTAGCAATGGATTTATATGGCAGGATGCAAGAAGTCGGCCTGTCACCGGATACTTTCACCTACAGCGCCATGGTTAATTGCCTTGGAAAAGGTGGTCAATTGGCAGCAGCTTATAAGCTTTTCTGTGAGATGATTGAAAATGGCTGTACACCTAACCTCGTTACTTACAACATAATAATTGCACTGCAGGCCAAAGCAAGAAATTACGACAATGTTGTGAAGCTGTACAGAGACATGCAAGTTGCTGGATTTCGTCCTGACAAGATAACATACAGCATTGTCATGGAAGTTCTTGGTCATTGTGGTCTTCTGGATGAGGCTGAGGCTGTTTTCATTGAGATGAGGCGCGACTGGGCTCCTGATGAACCTGTGTATGGTCTTTTGGTGGACCTATGGGGCAAAGCTGGCAATGTTGACAAGGCGTTAGGATGGTACCATGCAATGCTTCAGGATGGTTTGCAGCCTAATGTGCCTACCTGCAATTCCCTCTTGAGTGCTTTCCTTAAGATAAACAGGTTTCAGGATGCTTACAGCGTGCTTCAGAACATGCTTGCTCAGGGACTTGTTCCATCTCTGCAGACTTACACCTTGCTGCTCAGCTGCTGTACCGATGCTCATGCACAGATGGGGCTATGCTGCCAGCTCATGGCGATCACTGGACATCCGGCCCACATGTTCTTGCTGTATTTGCCTGATGCAGAACCTGGTGGCCAGAATGTGAGGGATCACACCAGGTATTTCTTGGACATGATGCATAGTGAGGACAGAGAAAGTAAAAGGGGTTTAATGGATGCTGTGATAGACTTCCTACACAAGTCTGGCCTCAAGGAGGAGGCTGGCTTTATATGGGAGGTTGCTGCCCAGAAGAACGTGTACCCAGATTCTGTGAGGGAGAAGAGCTCGTCATATTGGCTTATCAACCTTCATCTGATGTCCGAGGGCACTGCAGTAACTGCTCTGTCCAGGACACTAGCTTGGTTCCACAGGCAGATTCTGGTAATGGGGTCCTGCCCTGAAAGAATCGACATTGTCACTGGCTGGGGCCGGAGGAGCAGGGTTACCGGATCGTCCTTGGTTAGACAGTCAGTTGAGAAGCTTCTGCATCTCTTCCAATTCCCGCTCTTCACCGCTCGTGGCAATACTGGCTGCTTCGTTGGATGCGGGGAGCCACTTAATCAATGGCTGCATAATCCTTATGTTGAGCGCATGCATTTGTTGTAGTTACTACTAGGTTGCCATCAGAAATAAAGAACTTATGTAAACAGGTGCAGTTTTGTGGAAGAATTAGTTTGGATGAAGCATCTGTTTTAGTTTAGTCTGTAGTGTGTGTTAAGTGTAGTGATGGTCGAATGCTTATGTTTTCAAACGATCTATTTGTGATACATTTAGAGATGGCATTGTGGCGTTTACCCTGAGACAACATCTGAATTAGCCAATGAGAATTATTATGTTCAAGTACATCATGTGTTGTAGCTGTAAATTGAAGTTCCAACCTTTTTTAACTTTTGAGTTACTCATTACCTAATGCTGTCAACAGATAACCTTGTGGAAACTGGAAACCAATGTATTGGGCATTGATCTTGTGATACTTATTGCGAAGTACAATTCAGAAGTTGTTCAACTAGAGAACTGCTTCAAACAACAAAACTGTTACTACAATACAGTTGGTCAATGTAACTCCCTGAATCTTGGTTATCTTTGTTTATTTTTGGACTCATGCAGGGGTGGACTAGAAATTAAGGTATCCGCTTGGAAGCTTTTACAAAGTTGTTCAGCGAATAAGAATCCCTGAATCACTGCCCTTAAATGAACAAAGCAGCTTATGATCATTTACTCCCATCCATTTCCTCATGATTCTCCCAGTTGCAAATACGACTGCTGTCTGAGATTGTTGCTTGATGCCAATGTACCTATGCTTGTCCCAGCTATGTACCCACCAGTCCATGCATTCTATGGAATAAACAAAGAACAAATGCAGTGAGCTTTTGTGTCCACTTCAGAAGAAGTGAGCTTTTCGATCAAATTTCCATTTAGTTACTTCAAGTGCAGCAGTAGCCCTTTTTTAACGGGAAGTGCGGTAGACTCAATGAACTTATGTGTGTATCTTTCTGTGGTGGTCTCCAAGTTTTTCATTAACCTATTGCTGTCTTAAAAGAAGTGAAGTTCTCTAGAAAATTTCTAATTCCTTACCTGAAAATTGAATCCGCCTGTGACCCCATCAACATTAAGTACCTACAGTAAGATCACCCTCTGTAAGGTGAATTGTATTACTGGTGGTCCAGAGTCTTGCAAGTTCGAAAACAATGGTCTTACCTCTCCTGCGAAGAACAGGTTGGACTGTTTCTTGCTTTCCATAGTGCTGAGTGATATCTTTATAATAGACGAACAAGTTAGGTTTATGCCCAAGTCGATTCATGGTCATGAAAACTGCAGTTAAGTTAGACTAAACACCTCTGAAAGTGGAACACCTCCGGCAGTCACAAATTCATCTTTGAATTGACCCTACATGTGATGATGATATAACAAGCAGTGAGTCTTAAATAGAAACATCAAATCACTGTTGAACTTCTCATGTAGTATATTAAGATATCACATACCTTCCCAACAATCTCAAACATCCATTGTTTTAACCGAAGGGCTATTGCGTTTAGATAATTGTTCGGTACAGAGGCCCAGTGCATATCACCATCTAAACTCTGCAAGAGAATATTATAACTGATGAGAACATCCGACTAAATTAATGAGCAAAGGCCAACATTCAGCAATAATACAACCTCCTGTTCTAGCAGGAATCTCCAAAATCTCTTCACCAGACCAAACTCCGTGGGAAAGGAGTTGTTTACTTTGTGCTTCTGCAGAGACTAAAACTTCTTAGTTCAACTTCAACATTACATTTCACAGGAAAAATCAGAATATTCACAGGTCACAGGGAATATTTCTGTAATAAATTACAGAAGCCATTCAATCATCAATTAAAACACTCATATATGACATATATAACAGAAAGTTGTAAGGTGGCTGTGGTTGTTATATGTAATAGTAAATCTCCATTAGCGTGGAGCTCAAAAAGCCTATTAAGGGTGACACACAAAAACAGTAGGCAAGATTCAACTTATTGAAGGTATTTTCATGAACTGGTTTTCGACTTATTAGAGCAAAGGGCAATCTAGCATCAGCAAATTCAGATTCTCAGATGAAGACTTTAAGGCATTAAAGAAGTTATGTAAAGGCCACAGCACAGGGAAAGAAAGGAACCGCATGTTGATCTTTGTGCTGGAAAAGGATGCGCTTCACGTTCTCAATATGAATGTCTGGTATGAAGTCAACCATAAGCTTTCCTGTGTTGAAAGAAATGTATGGTTTCAACGAGGGAAGTGGATACATTTTGATAATTATCCAGGTCTTCCATAACATCTCAAAATATTATCATACTGGAAAATTTCATGTATTTGTTGAAAGGCAAAATGCACCAGCTGAAGAGACAAATTATGCACTGTACAGTTCTTTGGATCTTACCTTGGTACTTGTACTGATGTAGTTCACGTGCTCCCCATGCAGACAATCGAAGAACAACAGGTCCACTAACCCCCCAGTGTGTAACCAACATAGGCCCAGTCTGTAATGATCAAGCAATTAATGTAACCAAACATCTATGAAAGAGCTAATTGCAGAAGGTGACCAGCTCACCTGAGTTAACTCAGGAGCACTTTTCTGAATGCTATCTAGCTTCAACTTTGCCTTGACTCTTGTGAATGTAACCTACATGACAAGATAAAAAGGGGGAAATCATTTTTGTCCAATTGGCTTGAAGGAACAAACGTTAGCGGCACTATCAGTTATTCATTTTTTAAAGCTAGTCCTGAGGTTTTGTAAGTTCCATGGTAGTAGATTACCTAAGACGTAAGCAAAGAAAAGAAGGGTACACCTAGACCTAACCATGGCAGCAGAAAAAAATAAGCTAAAGCTAGACACATTAGATGTAACATGTGGCTATCAAAAGCATTAGGGTGATGAAAACTTTTAGATGTAATATGTGGCTATCAAAAGCATTAGAGTGATCCGCAGGTAAGTCATTCATTACACAGCATGGGACCACAATAGCATTTATGAATCATTACCCCAGAGAGGTCAGCCAGTCCCTTGTCTGCAATTTTAAATGTGAATAAGCTGGGCACTGGTGCAATAATGGAGTGACCAAATTGTGTAGCAATCGAATAACCCTACAGGGAAGGAAGAAAACTAAGGTAAGTACTTTATGGCGTATCATATATGAATAATACATAGACAGGGGAGCAACATCTATTCCCAAACCTGCTGGCTGCTGCCTGTAGCAACTAAGACATAATTAGCGTTGATATAATCAACAAAATCGACAGTACGCTTCTCCACTTGTAGAACAAACTTTCCATTGTCAGTAATAGATGCACTAGACACAGATTTACCAGCCTGCAGGGAAACTTCAAAAAGGGAAAATAAATTCCAGCAATTGTTTCTGAGAATGAACGACGTTTGGATGATAACTGAATGAAGAGCAGAGCAAAATAGCAGGACATACCTCCAAGTCTTCTTGCTTCATTCAGTAGGCAATCTACTACTGATGCAGAGTTGTCAGTGACAGGAAAAACTCTACCATCATCTTCTGTCTGACATGCCGATCAAAACAATAGCAACAGTAGTAGTAGCAATACATAAATTTGGCTTCAGATTGATAGATATATACAAGATCCTGAGGTAAATGTGGTGTGAATTAAGCTACCTTAAGCTCCACACCATGATCTGAGAACCACTTCATGGTATCTTGTGGACCATGAGTACTAAAGAATGACCCTCGGAGTTCTTTGTACCCCCTAGGATAATTTCTTGCCAATCCCTGGGAGCGAATTACATATTCGAGGACAGGCACAAGCTTAAGTGACACAAACATAAGCAACATAATGACAGTAGGAACTACTCTGATGGTTACTGATCAAATGGTGCACACATTGCTATCATATCATCGGTTCATTGAACAATAACTTTACTGGCACAACACAATGGCTAGTTACTCCAACCTCCCAGTTAGTAAATCAGCGTAGCCATTCAGTCCCTATTCTTGATGCATTACTCACATAGACATGCAACTCTTGAAGAGATAAGATAACGACTGGACAGAAAATAGAGTACATCATCATACCGATGGCTCAAGATGATGCCCGTTGGTGACATTGCACCGGCCACCACCGGAAATCTTGACCTAAGAAACAACCAGTCAAGAAACTATACGAATCAATGTTCAAGATACACTACGGACAGTAGCAGATGTCCAGTGGAATCAAGACACTGCATGGTTGTATGTACTAGTACCTTGGACAAGAACCTTCCTTTCTCGATGACCACCACGTTGAGGTGGGGAGCCAGGGTCTTGGCCCTAATCGAGGCGTACACCCCGGCGGCGCCGCCGCCCACCACCACCAACGACTGCTCATCCTCCTAAACACACACATGCACCACCACGTTGAGACGGAAGCTGGGGCGCGGTCGGCGGCAGGCAGAGGCAGCTGAGCTTACCTACCTGCTCGCGGTCGTGGATGGATGCCGAGGCGCAGACGGAGGCGGGGATAGAGGAGAGGCATTTCCTGCGGAAGACGAAGGGGGTGGCGCGGCGAGCGGCGGCGGCGGCGGGCTGGAGCCACGGCCACTGCGGCATTTCGTCGTAAGACTCGGTGTGGTGGATGGTAAGGTGTGCACTGACCAGGGCCTCACATAGTGTGATTCAATGGGCCTAACCAGGCTTTTTCTGGATTGGGCTGAGCTACAAATTTCTTGATCATCCATGGAAAAACATGCGGCAATGCAGTGTATTTCCACACAAATGATTCTGTGACAAAGTAAAAAATATGCAGACAACCACCTTCCATCTTTGGCAGCCAACACAACATGGCAGACAATGCAGATCTACAGATCTGAAACCAGACCCCAGGAAGGAAGCATTCCATCGCCGTGCACTGATTGAAGGTCACATGCTAACCTTCCACCGTACCAATATTTATCGACATGCCGATAACAAGAGAGAGGATATACAGTCTCTGAAAACATGCATATCAGGAATGAGCACATGGCGACGCACAATGGCATTGTGTTCTCCATCAAGCAATTAATTCAGGCGGGCAAAAATTAGTATAACACTATGAACGAACAGAAGAGGGGCACGGTTACATTACAGCAATTCTGTTTTAAGTACTAACGTAGACGATTGCAGTTACGTTCACAGCAAAGAAGTGGAGGAGCCAGCCATCAAATTCACACTCGTAGGTGGCAAATCGGGGATTTTTTTTTCCTTTTTCTCCAGACAGCCCAGATCATCACACAGTGTAAGACTGCTGGATGGTCTCGATGTCGAGGCCCTTCAGCTTGACAACCGACTCCACATGCCCCTTGAGCGTATGAAGCTCCCTGAGCCTGTAACAACCATGACAGCATGGTTAGCTTCACATCGTTATCAAGCAAACCCACTGTCGATGTAACTACTGCCTGCCTATTCTCTTCACAAAAGACACTTTGTTCTCCACAAATGGATCCATGAGCAATAATGCACTGATGCAAAAAAAAAGGGACAGGTGGGCTTACGAAGGACCCAAAGAATAGCATACGTGAGAAAGCATTATTATTGATGTTTCTCAAGTGGTTTGCGGTCCTACCTTGCAATCTCAGCTCTCCTCTTCGCCTCTTCAGCCATGTGATTTAGCTCATTGTAGCCAGCCTTCTCCGAGAACATCTTGGCATCTGGTGCCTGCAGCCCATGGAGGGTCCTCTGAGCATGTGCCCACTTGAGCTCCCTCTCCTCCTTACCGAAGTCCTTCTTCCTTGTGAACGCAATCTGCAGGAAGATGAACATTACTCACAAACTCATGATACCCGGTATGAAAGGTGCCTGTGGGCCAAGACAGTTGTGCAGCGCATATTATTACCCTTTGATCAATGACGAGATCCCATGCTTTGCCACTCAGAGCATATCGGATGAGGAACTTGATGATATCAAGTGGGAAGTAGGTGATGAGATTGTAAAGCCACACAATACCAGCCCAGCCCCACCCAATGCCTTTGATCGAAGTGAATGCCCAGTCAGCGTACACAGCAATCAGTGTAGCAATCTGTAATAAAATGGGAAATTTTAGCTCGATGCGATTTTTCTCCTGAAGCAATCTATAAGGGGGAGAGAGAGTAAGAGCGGACCAGCTGTGCAACAAAGAAAGCGAAGACCAGTAGAAACCCAGGGCGCTCAACAAATGACCAGCTGCGGGACCTTGTGACAAAGATGAGAGCTTGGCTGATGGTGCTAACTTGGAGGTAAATAGCAGAGGCAAGCTTTTGGAAATCATCTTGAGCTGTCTTCTCAAGGCTTTCAACATGAAATAATCTCTGAAATTTAGTGAACAGTAAGCATCAATAAGTAGAAGTAAAGATCCTAAAAGTAGTTCTTAACCAACTTTAGTAGCCAAGAATACTCTTTGCAACTGGCTTCAGATTCATCAAATACAAATTTTGTTCGCTTAAGCACAACGCTCCTTACCGGGAAAAAGTTTGTCTTATATGCAGCCCAGAAGAAGATGACCGTCATTATTGCCAAGTATCCACCAAGGACAACTCCTGTTGTGAAAATCTCAGCCAGCTTCCAGCTGTCGGGTAGTGGAGATGGTTTTACCCGATCCTTCGATATAGTCATGATGGTACCTATTGATCACAGCCATAGTTGAAGAGCTTTAAATACTTATAGTTTCTACTTCTACTTCTGTTGTGAAGCAGACTGAGGAGAGAGAGATGGTACCATCATTTAGAATTGCTATGATTAGGACCATGAACGGTGGGAAATCAAATTTCCAGATGAGGGCAAGTAGCATAAACCCAAGCTGTTGAAAACAAGGGGGAAGGAAGAGATGGAGTTAACCCCGAAGTAAGATGTATAGGCCAGACAGGCGCAGCTTCAATGTCGAGATGAATATATATTATAGAATACATTGATGCATAGGGGTCTCATTATCTTTGCTACATGTTGAATGAAGTACAATTTTAATCCCCAACAGAAGCAACAATAATTGCCCAAATAAATAGAATATACAGACTTGATGCAATTTGAAACCAACATAGTCAAATCACATGATCGTAAAATGTATCGCTCCGGAAGTTTCACTTAGAGGTGAAACACAAGAAAAAACTTACCACAATACGAATTGTGATCGAGACAGCATAAATCTGCCAACATGAAAATGCATTAGTCAGATAACATAATAAAAATATTAGGAAAGAATAGTTGAGCACATTTTCACTTTTAACATACAGTGTAGTTCTTCATACGCTGGAAAATTGCACGACTGGTAAGCACAGCACTGATGATCACACTAAGGCCAGGTTCTGTGAGGACAATATCTGAAGCACTCCTTGCTGCATCAGTTGCATCAGCAACAGCAATACCAATGTCAGCTTTCTTTAGTGCTGGAGCATCATTTACTCCATCACCAGTCATTCCACAGATATGCTTTCGTGCTTGCAGACGTTTCACAATCTCATACTTGTGCTCTGGAGGAAAAACCATTCACTCGATTAATTTAGAATTAAATATGTATTCATTTTCCCAGCTCCCGATCTTTGCCGTGTTGTAATTAAATTCCTCAAATATCATACCTGGGAAGACGCCAGCAAAACCATCAGCTTTCTCAATGAGATCATCAACTGGTAAAGCAGCAATGGACTCATCCGTGTTCTGTCCTAACAAAGCAGATGAAGGATACATGTTTGTACCCATTCCCAGGCGTCGCCCTGTTTCCTTTCCAATTGCAAGCTGATCACCTGAACATTAGAAAAAAGAAATCAAGAAATTGGAACTAAGGAACAAAGAACAACCATGCAAAAGTGAAGCTACCACCAGGGAATAATCTTTATAAAAATAGAAGATATAGTTAATAAGATTGCAACAAAGACATATTCACGCGAAAGATCAGAACTGAAGGAATACAGATAAAGATTATTTAGATATCGTTCCATTGGAAGGATACCTGTGATCATCTTGACGTTAACACCAAGATTAAGTGCCCTCCGTATTGTCTCAGCACTATCATGTCTTGGAGGATCAAAAAGTGGCATGAGACCTGCAAAGTGCCATGGGCCACCAGGACTTTCTTTCCTCCCATCTGGTACTTCCTACATAAAAGGGCGGAATAACACACTGCTAAGACAACATATATACCAAAAACAAAAAATAAAAGAAATCATTCAGGTCAACCTATGGTAGTCATTATAGTGGTGTAAGTGATACACAAACAGAGGAAATCGCATTGTTCAAACGACTAGCTTAAGTCAAGCACTCCATTTGCATGGACAAGGCTTACTAACATTATTTTAAACATTCTCATGAAATATTTCTCACTGCAACTGTACTGTGAACAGCAGCCTCAGATAGAAGGTACATTGTAATCTTTCTCACCTGATAGGCTACAGCAAGCGATCTAAGTCCACGCTCTGCGAATTTATCAATCACAGCATGGACCCTCCGCTCTATCTCTGATGTGTTGTGAGCCAAGTGAAGAATCTGCAGTCAGTTCATTGGGTTTATAACAATTATGAGTACAATACTTCCATAAGGCAATGCTAGGATATTAATATACAAGCAGTTCATTCTTGTGGTACCTGCTCAGGTGCACCCTTACTAACACGATACATTTTTCCATCACCATCAATATATGTCAATGCTGTTCTTTTGTCAGTAGGATTGAATGGTAGGAAATGAACTTCTTGAATACCAGCACGTGCCTACGTGAAAATATGGATAGACAGTCATTTCATCACATAGACAAGGTAATCATCTGCCACCGCATCAACAAAGCATGATACCTCTTTCGGATCAGCTAGCATCCCAACAATTGCAGTATCAATAGCATCTTGGTTTTCTGTTCGAGATGCTCTAGCAGCCATGAGAATCACTTGGTCCTGAGTGATCCCTCTTTCGAAAACCTGGATTGATTTTTTTCTTAAGATATCTAAAATCTAAATAAGAAAAATAACGTACAGAGTTAAACTATTATCCTTGTTCACCTCGATGAGGTTCTTGTCCACGGTAAGCTTATTCAGGGTCAAAGTTCCAGTTTTATCACTGCAAAGAACATCCATGCCAGCCATCTCCTCGATTGCAGTCATTCTCTTTGTGATAGCTCCCTGGAAAAGAATCGTATAGTCATTAAGTCTATTAGTACAGATAAAAAACTGAAAAGCCAATTATGTTATGCGCCAGGTGAAAACCTGTTGAGACAAGCGATGTGACCCAATAGCCATTGTCACAGATAAGACTGTTGGCATGGCTATGGGAATGCCTCCAATGAGAAGGACCAGGAGGTTGTCGATTCCAGGGCGGTATGCCCTGTGCTGGATAGGATACATTACAATGATCTCAACAAACATTCCAACAGCAATCGAACAAATACAGAAGTTCCCAATAGCCGTCAAGACCTGCATCAGTCAGATAATAATATGGACAGTGAATCACATTGATAATTCACTCAAGAACACACCACATGTGAGGTAAGGGTTTCAATCTTGCCTTCTGGAAATGGCCCACTTGGTTAGTGGAGTCAACAAGGTGTGCAGCTTTTCCGAAGAAAGTATGAACACCAGTGGCAATCACAACGGCTTCAATCTCACCTTGCTTGACCGTCGAACCAGAATAGACGCCATCACCAGGACCTTTGGTGGCCGGCAATGATTCTCCAGTCAGGGCAGACTACGACACAAGAGAAATTGTAAGGCGAAGCCTCGAAAGTGATTTTACCAAATCAAGAACAATGGGAAAAACCTGATCAATCTTCAAAGGATCTCCCTCGAGGAGGCGTGCATCTGCAGGTATAATGTCTCCGAGTTTAATACTGACAACATCCCCTGGCACAAGGATGGCCGCGTCTTCCTCAGTCCATCGGCCATCACGAAGAATCTGAAGATTAAGAAAAGTAAACACCTCGAGAGTTCAGATTTTCTCAATGGGCTCTAAAGACATATCAAGCCTGCTATCAGGGAAGTGGAACAGCATAAAGTAGGTGCTGAGTGACCTTGGCTTTCGGTGCAAGACGAGCCATGAGTGCAGCAGCAGCATTGCCAGCATTGTTTTCCTCGATGAAACTGATTGTAGAGTTGATAACAAGCAGAGTTATGATACCAACAAAGTCCTGCCAATCCGGTGGCTTCCCCTGATGACACAACACAAGACAACAAAAATGTTAAATAGCCCAATCTTGAATTGTAAGACTAACGAACAACCAGATAAATTTGAGGAAACAAAAACTAAATTTGTCGAATGTCTCGGTGCCTCACCCCTCCGTTGGCGAGCGCAATGGCCATGATAGCAGCAGCCTCCATGACCCACGAGAGTGGATTCCACATGAACCCCAAGAATTTGAGGAACTTGCTCTCCTGCCACCATAAAAAAAAATCACAACTTTAAGCATCCATTGACACAAATGAACTCAAGTCCCACGCAAAGCGCAGAGAATGGAGCAGACCTGCTTCTCCTCGAGCTTGTTGGGGCCGAAGATTTCGAGGCGCTGCTGCGCCTGCTGAGTGGTGAGACCCTCGCGGCTGCATCTCAGGTTCTCAAACACCTCCTCAAGGGGTATGTTCTCCTGCAGAAAAACAAAGGAATTCACCGACCCAGTTCCATGAACAAAACAGGAAGCACGTGAGGCAACAGCCCGTACACTGAACTGTCGCCATGAACAGAACAAGAAGCACAAAACATGTAGGAACATAGATTTGCAAAACAAATTAGCGGAGTAAAAAAGAACTCCTATGGTATAATGTCCACTAGAATTTTCTCGGGACTCCACAAAACAAGAACGCAGCAGCAGTATGATGAGACCTGCAACCCAAGAAACCAGGAGGAGAGGAACCCAGATGCGAATTCTGCCGAACAGGAGCAGCACAGCCGAGAACTAAACAGCACAAAGACGCGAGCTTTTCCCAAGAACCACAGCTCCCGGACGCGGAGCAGAGAGTAGAGGTTGTGGCCGTACGTACCAAGTCGACGGACTCCTTGAGGACAGCCTCCAGGTTGCCCTCCTTCTCGGTCTCGGCAGCCATGGAGACGCCTCACGGATCTCCCTCCCACCTTCTCTCTCCTGTTCGGTCGGTTCCCCTTCCCGGATGGATTTATATGCAGCGAGGAAATCTTGGCTGCGAATGAATGAGTGTATCTTCTCCTCTGGTTTTTTTACCTCTGGAATTCTGGATGGAGTAACTGAAGAAGCTGTGAGTGAAGATAGGCGGAGGGTGGTGGGAAGGAGAAGAATGTGGTGGGAAAGAAAATTAAAAGAAAACAACATACGGAGACAGGAAAGAGGGTAAGAAAAGGCACAGAGAGAAAGAAGCGGAAAAGGAATAATTTTTTAAATGCTGCGTTTGGATTCTCTACACCTTAGCGTACCTAAGGATAACCTACAATTGACACGTAGCATCATCTCAACCCACCCCTTTTCCCTCCATTTCAGAAAAAAAAAGGACACTTTGGAATTAGGAAATTTCAGATTGAAATTGCAGGAACTTTGAATTGAGTCATTCAAAAATTTCAGGATCACATGAAATTAGATTTAAAGAAAAGTAGGATTTTTAGCTTCTGACAGCATTATGCAAAGACTACAGAGCAGTAACAAGGGCAGTTGAAGAAAGGAGAGAGTGACGGCGCACGGGAGCCGCCACCATGGAAGTTGGATGGCACGTCTGGTATGCGTTAGGGCAGGACTATATCATGAAGAGTGTGATGTGGTGATCATATATTATTCGTGTTTCTATTGTACAAGGGAGAGTAGAGGACATACAGGTTGTTCAGTGTTGCCACTTGGCATCTCCTGATTCCTCCATATTCATGTTTTATTTAGTTTGAATGCAATGATCGCTGAAGGCTATCAGCGTGCACACAAAAGATTACCAATTTACCGTGACTTGTTGTTTCTGGGCACAACTCATCGAGGAAAAGTTCAGAATCTACTGTATACTAAAAGACATGATGAGTAATCCGGAAAAAAAGAGACATGTCAGAATAAAAAATATCTAATCATTAATCTGATATACCCTATTCTATAGACCACAATAGATAGATCTTTATAATCGATAAATTTTCATAAGTATGCTTAGACATCGTCCACCTATTGATATGGTAGACCTTTGTTATTAATGAACCATAGTTGATAATCATAATTGTACCTAAACACTATCCAACGATTGATATAATATACCTTACTTATTAATGGTCCATGACCGATAAATATTTATAATTTTACATCTAATGCAAAAGTTACTCGAGTTTTAAGTCCCCATAGTGATCTAATATCAACAACAATCTAAAGCTTAACACCACATACTGATCTAATATCACATATAAATAATCAGCTAGATTGTGATCCAAACTTTAACTTTGTATGACCTAATATCATGTACAAATAATCTACCGGCTCAATACAACAATCGTCTGCCCGGCCATCTCATTGTTGTTGTACAAACCAATGATTGGTGATCCGAACTTTAATTCTAATATTACGTACAAATAAAACATTGGGCTGCAACATGATATTCTTACAAATAGTATAATAATATAATTGCATGAGACACCGAGCTAAATTTTTTATCAAAAAAGCAAACATTTTTCTTGACAAGATCAACAGCTCAACAATATACTATGTATGTACGAGTATGAAATCCTGTGTAAGTTAAGACTGTGGACCAAACAATAGCTTGCATTAAACAAGACCTGAACTACCTAGCACCCTGTGCACACACCCAATTAACAATCTGAAGCAGAGATTAGATTAGGTGAGCGAACTGTGTCAAGTTTCATCCCAGCAAGTGGCTCATCGGCTGACCCTTGCCGTCTGTGAATAAGGATACTACTGCTCACCTCTTCTGAAACTGAACCTTCCATCCTTGCTTCAGGAGTAGGTGGTGCTGGGCTCACAGCCATTTCATTTGACACACCTACTTCCCCAAAATGCGAGACTTCACACTATATTCATCTGGTCAAGAAAACAAGATGTAAATGATCAGGGCAATTATCCAATGCAAAACGCATGGTATCTTCGCTCTTCACTTATCTTGTTCGAAGTTGGCCTCCGTCTTGTCTTTGCTTTCTTCAGTTTTGAGTAGCGATTATACTGAAAACTAGAGAAAAGCCAACGATCCTTTTTTGCTTTTACTTCACTTTCACACGACAGCGTCTAATCGGAGATTACCATGTGGCATGCAATGCGCAGCTCATGGATAATGAATAATTAGGTCAACTTTGTCTTAATCATTCGCACAACATAAACACGCTTTCAAGCTTCACAACACCTGGGTTGGCTCCTGGATTGTCACTTGGCACCAACTATCTTGCTTTCGGTTTCAGGTTAGATGGCAGATCAAATGCACATGGAGAATGAGTACATTTAATGTGCAATTCCAAACATCCATATATGACACGACAACGACATTGGTATGTCCATGCGTCCATGTGTAATCTTGGCCAATCAAACTGATCAATTTTATCTGGAAAAAAAAACAGCATTGAAGCACATGCACCAATAGCCAATATGTCAGGTTTACATCACTGTCTAAATGATATGAAATGAGCATAAATTGGTTCATAGGTCAAGGCACAGTAAAATGGAGGTGAGAACATGTTCAAGTTCAACAATCCATTTCCTGTTCCTTTGTGACACCTGGAAGAAAACTTCCTTCAATTAGATTGCTTGACAAATGGAATGTTGTATACTGACCTGAGTCATTTGTAATTTATAGCTGTATTACCTGGTGATATGACTTGCTAGCTACAACATGTAGGCCTCAAACAAAATCAGAGAGCGAAAGAGCTGTATGGTTACAAACAACGACATGCCAATAATCTAATATAGTTAAGAGGGGCCAAATTAATCGGAACACAAGATTGCTCTCGCGTCATTTGGAGCTCGATCGGCCTCTTAAGGAATCAATGATGAAATCTGAGTAGTAATTGCACACCTGCTGCAAGTTGTCAGGTTAGGTACTTAGAAACAATTTGAGATTTCTTCCATTTGGAGTGGTTTCTGTGTAAAGAAGTACTTATTAATATCCACGTAGAAAAGCTTAGCTAGTATCTGCAACAGAGCAGGTATATTATTGCAGCAGCTAATTTTATGCTTGCTATGGTAAAGCTTCTCTTCAATTTGTTCACCAGAAATTTAGAAGAATAAAAAAGAGATACTCTTATAGAAGGAGTTGAGTTTTGCTTCGGTAGAGAAGTTTTAAAAAGGTATCTTCGTCGTTCCATGCTAATCAAGATTATTTAGGTATTAGTTGGCTAATTAGATGGGTTACATGGGTGAGAGATTTTATGGTACCTTGTACTCCTTGAGGAGATACAGGAGTACCAGTCAAATCTGGCCTTCCAATTAACAGGGTAGTTTAGACTTTTTTGTCGCTAATGTGAGGGTAATCTTGACTTTTAGCCTTTCTCTAATCCCCGATCGAGCGTCCGTCTCAAGAAAAAGAAAAAAAATGCTCCTCGTCCTGATTGACCGATGCAGGGCGCCGCCTATTCGTCCCGATTGAGCGGACACGCCACCGCCGCCGCCTCTTCTCCCGATCAGGCGGACTCATCGCTGCGGCCTCCTCCTCCTCTTGCATGCGTGCCATCGCTCCTCCTCCCTGTTGAGTGCACGGGGCGCCTCCATCTCCCCATCGAGTGTGTGTGGCAACTAAGTATTTATGTCGTCTAGCATTTGAGTTGCTGAAGGCAGAACTTGGACATTTTCCTTGTGTTGGCTCAATTTCCAGCCCTTTGTTATTGCGAATTCACAACTGTCGAGTACTCCACATATCAAATAATCCAGTCAGAAAGTTTGGTGTTTATTTATTCATCTAACCCGACTTTGCTTGGAATCATACAGACAAATCAGAATAGGTTGATATGGTTTATGCACTGTAACTCTGCACAAACAACTCGAATGATTGCTTCTTTCATGTGCACTCAAGTAGCAGCAATGCAATGCTTCATCTATCTACCTGTAACCTGATACTGTACACATTAAAAACACCTGAGACTATGCACATTGCATCCAGCTCAATGCTACAAAACTAGGCAACCATTTATTTCTTTCTTTTCGTTATTTTGCATTCCATCACTGGCATGTTCAACATTTTAAAGTATTCCAATCAGAAGCTACCAGAGAATGGAAAGGCTCACTAGAAATTTTTAGCATGCCTCAACAGGACCAGGAAACCATTTCTTTAACTTAAAGCAAGGAATCTCGGGACAAAGACAAGTAACAACTACTATACATTTTTTTTCCTTCAATTCATCCATTCAAAGTAGCACTAGAAAGACAACAAATTTGAGGACAACAAACTACACATTTTTTTTTAGAAGAACTAAACTCCACAATTTGAGAAGTAAACTCCACAACTCAATTTCAAATTTGTTATGACACAACGCAGGAAGAAGTGGTAGAGGTTCTTCGGGCCTTGATAATTGATATAGCACTAGAAGTAGCTCAGGAACACTTCACTAGGTGAGCTTCTTCTTCTGAATCCAACCAAGACTGGTGAACCTGATACAAAATGTAGAATCTGACGGTCAGAATTACTGTTGTGAAATAGAAATCAGTAGTTTTTACAAAACTGTGTTCCAGATTGGTACTTTCCATAGACAGTCATGTCAACCATACACGTTTAACTGAGATTGGCAATAAGAAATCAGATACTGCAAGTGCTACGTGCATCACACACTGACGTTAGCAAGTTGTGCAAGCTTATGGAAGATCAAGAACATGAATAAAAAATTAAACTAATCAGTTAATTAACCCCAGCTCAAGGATAGTATCCCCTTAGTACGTCAAGCTCTGGGATTGGAACCCGCTACCTGACACAACGGCCAGGGATTACAGCAGTTCTAGTTTCATTTTTTTTTGCGAGAAAGTTCTAGTTTCAATTGACTCGAAGCTAATGCAGTTCTAGTTTTCCGCTACCGTACTCGTCGCCAAGCCGGCGGCACGCCGCGGCAAGCCTGGCGTTGAGCGCCCTGGCGGCGGCGTTGTAGTCTGCGAGGCAGCCGGCGGGGTCGAGCGCGTCACTGGCTACTGCCGCATGGCCAGCATCTGCGGCAGGCACCCCAGGGGCCCCGTGTTGTACACCCACAACCTACGCGCACTGGCGGCGTGCAGCGCCCGGATGGCATCCTCGACCCTGGCGGCGGGGCGGCGAGCGGGCCGCCACCACTGCCGCCGATCTCCGGCAGCGTGAGGTTGGTGAGGAAGGCGAGCATGATGTCATTCTAGATGATGTCAATGGAGTAGACGGCGCCCCGGAAGATCTCCTCGCCGAGCATGGAGCCCCGCCACACCGGCTGGGGCTCCCGGGTACGGTTCTTGAAGTGCAGGAAATGGTTGACCTGCGTGTCCATGGTGAACAGGATGGTGCTCTGCTGGCTCGCCACCGCCACCACCCTGGACACCGCGAAGCTCACGCCGCCTCGTCGTGAAATGTCTCAGTGCTGGCCGGTTGAATTGGGGATTAGTGTTACGGTTTGAAATAGGTGAAATACATATTTCTAAAATATCCTTTTGAGAAATAGGACAATTGCTCTTATAATTCCGATTTTATCCTTAATATCAAGGTACTCCCTAATTTTTTTAAGTCTTTAAAAATAGTACTCCTTAATCCTAGTATTGGAGTACCAAATAATATTAACCATTGGATTAGAATGAATAAATGGTCTATATTCATTCCAGGATACCGTAAAAGAGCTCTACATGGGTAGACCCAGGTATACACTGTGTCCTCTATCCAAAGACAGAAACCATCTCCTTGTACCATTTGCTCGACTCATGCCCGAAAGAGAACCCTTATCTAGCGCAGCTGCTGCACCGGGTAGCCGCCTGTCCGAGCTGACGTCGCAGCGCCTGCCCGTCCTAGGAAGCGCCGACGACGCGGCTTGTCCGCCACTACGACCGTGCCTGCCGTAGGAGCTCCTCCGCGAGTGGCGTCTCTCGTCAGCCTGCGGCCTTACAAGTGTACCTAATCGGCGGCGCTGCACAGCTTGTATATCGGCGGCACCTAGGCCTCGCCACCTCCAATCCAGCGGACTCCCATTTTTCCATTCTCCTAAATCCCCGCGCTTTCCCTTAGCCTTGCCTTAGGCCCTTCCCAGTGCTCCACGGTGTATAGGTGCTAAGAATGCCACATAGACGAAAAACTAACATGGCAAAGCAATTAAGGAGGAGAGAGAGCACTTTGGTGACCCCAGAAAGAAACGATGCTAAACGCGCGGATCTATGCAAAACGCCTATATGGCATTTATGCATTAGGGAGTTTAGTTGCTAAACAATTAAATGAAGGAAGCTTAGCTACAAAAAGCTAAGTACCTATGTATTAGAGAGTTTAGTTGCTAAACCCTTCCATGCACTTAGCACCTCATCTAAGCACCTGTACATTAGGAGAGGCTTTAGAGCTCCCAATCGCCTCTAATGGTAGCTTTCCCTCTCCTCCCCATGCCCTGTGGGCCCAATTACAAAGCTGAGCTTAAGGTGGCCACCTGGGTTAATAGAGGGTTGATTTCATAGTTTCCACAGACTAAATTTGACTATACTACCCTTTTGAACTAAAGGGTAAGTTCTAATCTCCACCGTTGATTTGCATCAAAAGTTATAAACTTCCATAGAGGAGGTGTACTGAAGCAAAACTGTTATAGAAAACATGCATAGCTGCACAAGAAAAACCAACTCACAATTTTGTTTTGTTCTTTTTAACCAACTCCTAATGATTTGCTGGTCACAGCACAGAGACAGAACACAGCTAGTACCTGCAAACTGCATGCATCCATGATCCAATAAATAGAAAAACAAGCAAGAAGAGAGAGCTGTAATTAACTTGGTCAGGTGGAGGCCTACCCTGTCTTTCCCCCTTCTTTCAGAAAAGCAAGAACGCACCTTTTCCCTTTCCTTCTTTTGATACAGTAACATGGCATAATTTTCAGAAAGTCATGTCCAAAGATGAAAATAAACATAATCTACTTTAGGTGGTGCAATCACAGTCATGCAAAGGCAGTAGTAATCTTTCCAAGTTCAAAGAGCCAGCAGACTATTTCCAAGTCCCAACAGACTAAAATGTCATCAGAAGTAACCCTAAAAGAATCAATAGGAAGATCTACAATAACTCTTCTTAATTAATTTTCTTTATAGTAGCTTGAATAGTGCAAAAGGACACATTGGTGTTGATGGCTCTCTGGAACTCAAAGAAGCATAAAGCCTGCAGTGGTCAAAGAGTCACCGGACTACTTCCAGTTCCAGCAGACAAGTGTCATGGGTAACCCTAAAGAAATCAACAGGGAAGATCTCTGCTTAATAGAATATAAGCCAATAAAGGAAGTAGTACCAAACAGAGCTTTTTTTTGAAATAATAATTTTTTATTCAGAAATTTCAGAAATATTACACCATTCGGAAATTTTGCAAAATTAGGCTCCAATCGCCAGTATGCTTGGCGATTAAGCAGAAATCGCCATGGGCAATAGCGATAGGACCCAATCGCCGGCCCAGCTGCCGATAAGAGGAAATCGCCAGGACCCATGGCGATAAGAGGGCAAACGCCAGATGGTATGGCGTTTATACGTTAAAGATAAACGCCAGAGTATCTGACGTTCAGATCTTGGCATATAGCTTTTTCATTAGCGAGGCCAAACGTCAGAACATGTGGCGTTTAGCTTTAACATGTAAACGCCATAATCTCTGACGTTTTCCCTCCAGGATGCATTTTGGCATGCGGCAGGTCACTATCGCCACCGGTCGTGGCGATTTCCCCCCTATCGCCACGGCTCGTGGCGATTTCTATTTATCGTCATGGATGGTGGCGATTGGAGGTTAATTTTGTAATATTTTCTAATGTGGTAATATTTCTGAAATATCTAAAAAAAATTATTATTTCAAAAAAAAGCTCTACCAAACACCTTTTATGCATATATTTTTACCAATAAATAATGACAACCACGCATGAAGTGAACTGGCTCCTGGAGGTTGGCCTTTCGGAAGGAAAAGAAGAAACGATAGGGAACTCAGAGTTTCAGATATATAGGACTTGTTTCTTTTGGTGCGCATCATATGGTGTAATTTCAGCTGAAAGAAGGGGATACACTTTGGAATAAAGCAACCTATCCCATGTGTTTCATTTTGTAAGCAATATGTGCATGTGAATATTACACGTCATGAGGCAGGTTTAGCTTGAAAGGAAATCCCACACCAACTCCTTCGGGAGCCCTATCGAGCCAATTATCATCTGAACATCGAATTAACCCGTGATCACATGGGTCTTGCTGTCACCAAGATCCATTCGTCACACTGGCCCGGTATATATGCATGCATGCATGTGGACATAACATACGTCCAAATGAATGAGCGATGCATCTGGATCCTCTCTACTAGCTACTGATCTCACGCAAATGATCAGGTCTATCGATCGACATGGCACAGCATGCATGCATGCTAGTGTCTGAATTAACCTAACTAAACGAGGTTCACAAGAGGTCATTCCTTCGGAACACTGTGATAGTACGTATAGTTATACGACGCTGTAGGAAAAGCGTACGTAGATCCCGTCCAAGATTTTGCAGCTGTGAGCGCTACTATGTTTGATCTTTAATCTGGGCAGCTCTTGGTAGTCTTCGGACAAGTAAAAAACAATGACTTCCTGAAGATACTAAGTAAAAAACAATGACTTCCTGAAGATATATTCATGTCAATTAGCTGATCGAGGATGTCAGGATTTGCAAAAGAGGGTCCTACTTTACCTGTAAAGGCTGCAGCATCCTTTTGTCCAAACTCTAGAAGATGAGTTGAGTTGGGGTTTGCCTTTGAAGATAAGACAAGTACTGCCCACAGCGTTAGTAGTTGAACGGTCAATTTCACCTTCATCCAGTAGTAGAACCTCCTCCGGTATATCATAATGCTAAATGCAAATGGTAGTGAACATATCTACTCTATTTCAGAGACTCACTTCTATCTCATACACCATCGTATGCTTCGGCATTTGGTCGGAACTGGTTGAGTGGGGTTCGTCCTAAATTTAAAGCGCTTATCTGTGTGGAAGTTTGTGCTTTTCTTTGGTCATTATGGAATTGCCGTAATGACTGCGTATTTAACAGAACAAATATCTAAAAATTTTTGCAGGTTACTTTCAAGGCTACAGGATGGATCCGTACGTGGTCCTTACTTCAACATGCGGAAGTGCAGGATCATATGGCTTTTGGGTGCAACCGATGGGAGACGGTCACACGGGATACATTCAACCGGTTTGGATGGTGGTCCACTAATAGGCTATGTGTGTAGACATGTATTCCTGTTAGACGCTGGTTGTGGTTTTTATTTCCTTGCCGTGTTTTCTTTGTACCGAATAATGCTACTTGATCTTTAATAATATAGCTGTGTGCATCGCAATAATGCAGAGGCCGGGGACGTTAACCTCCTTAAAAAAAATGCTTCGGCATTTGGCACTCAATTGATCTTAGGCTTGGCTGTATTTGGGCCATCATTTTCCTGCTTAGGGCTGGATAAAAAGGAAACTTGGCTTGTAATTCTTCCTCCTGTTTCATTCGCTTTTCTGTTTCTCTTGACTAGTGTAAAGACTGAGTTTTGGTTGTGTGTATTCCTCGTGCTCTACCATTATCTAAAAAAGATTCTTCCTCCTGTGTTTGGGACCCATGCTTTATGGCCCATAGGCCAACCTCCAAATTGGCATTTTGTTAGCAGCTGGGCTGGGCTGAAAACTGTGTTACTACTTCGGCTCTGATGGATGAAATTAAGGTGAAGGTTTTGGTTTTTGTTTCCTTTTGGCCTGTCCGCCCTGTAAATATGTTCTGACTTTCCGCTATATTAATATAATCAGACAAAGCTTTTGCCTCGTTAAAAAAAATAGAAATTAAGGTGAAGGCTCGGCTACTCCAGGAATTGCGGTTTAAGCATGACGCAATTGGACTTGAAACACAGAAGCTCATGGCCAATATATGGCCCAGTTCTTTTGGGCTTCTAGAACAGCTTATAGGTGAAAAAAACCTAAGCTAAAAAGAACTTGGAATTTATAGATAGTTTAAATTCGTAGCTTAAGCCATTTGATGTGGAGTGAAAAAAAGCTGGGGAACACCAGCTTCCCGAGCTTCTCTTTTAAGTGAGCCTCGCATCCCGCAGTCCCACGGCCGTCCCCGCCCCCGGCCTCGCCGCCCGCAGTCCCTCGGCCATCTAGGATTACATGCGAAAAGAACTGGACGCAGTTTCTCAGGTGATTTTTTCTACCGCAGTTTCTCAGGGTAGAGAAGTTTGAAGCCGTTTATGGAGAAACCTAAGCTGAAAAGAACTGGTCCTATATCTTTCCTGTGCAGGCATGCTGCATGCAGGACCAGTAGCTATCTAGGATTACATTCGAGATCTCTACCTAGATTATTTGTAGCCAACGGCCCCACAAGATAGATATTCCATCATATCTCTCAAGTCCCAGTTGTATCAATCATTGTAGTTTAGTGATAGCAGCTCGTCTGACTTTGGTTTCTTTGTTGAGTCAACTGAAATCCACTAGTAAACAGCAGTGAGCGTGTGGCCCCCCTCCCCCCTCCCCCCTCCCCCCTCCCCTCGCGAGTCAATGGCAAAAATAGCCCCCTGTGAAAATCAAAGACAAAAATAGCCCTCCTGCCGCAGGTGGGGGTGCGGCAGGCCACCTGCCGCACCTAGGGGGTGCAGCAGACCACGTACCGCACCTGGAGCATGCGGCACGTGCCCTGCCGTGCCCCCCCCCCACGCCCAACGCCGCAAGCGACGTACTCGGCGACCTGCCGCAGGTGGCCTGTCGCACCCCCCACCTGTGGCAGGAGGGCTATTTTTGCTTCTGATTTTTATAGGAGGCTATTTTTGCCATTAACTCGTGCCGAGGCCCCAAATCTGCAATTTTTTCCGTCAGCAAGCTAGCAGTCGAGCTTGCAGTGTGTATACAACTAATTCATTCAGACAGCAAGTAGTGTACGTTGTCCAGTTGTCCATTATAATTAAAAAATGTGACTGCGTGTAGCTCAAGTGTCTGGTTTGCTTACTCAATTGACTCAATTGTCCTGCAGATCCAAGCGGCAGCAATCTGCAGTGACCATGTTAGTGAACGCGTCACTAGTCAGCTGACGCAGCATTTTCAAAGATCCAGTCCAACCGCAAGATTAGATTATACCAACTAATATATTATTGCTTCTGATTTTTGTAGGAGTATTTGGCAGGCCTGCAACGCCGACTAGATTCTGATGGCTAGCCTCTGCAGTGTCATTCATGCCACGTGCTTCCTCTTTCTTTACTGCCATCTACCTCTCGCTCTCATATACAGTCCCAAATTCCACATATTTCATCCAATCTTGCTTGTTCCTGTCAATTGTTCGCTTCTCCTCTAAACCTTTCTGATTCTGAAGAGTGAAGATGATGGATCGATGGAGTTCTGCAATATATCTATGCAATTGAATCTCCTGCTTTGACCCGTCGTCTATATATTGATCCTAGCTTGTTGCACATGCACGCATGCATGCTGTTTAATTGCAGTTCACATCCATCATATACTATGTCATGTACCTAGTCGAAAGTGTTGGAATTTGCTCTAAATTCCTGTCACCTCTTTGCAGAAGACGTTCTGCGTTATCGGTGTCAGCCAGCAGTGTCACCCAGCTGTGTCAGCCACAGCTGTGGCATAGGTAGCTGACACAGGTAGGGTTAGCTCACTAGAGTCAGGTGCTAGCAATGTTAAGTGTTCTACCTGTGTCAGTCAGCTGTGTCACAGGCAGTAATACAGATACCCTTTCAGTCACCTGTTACTATATATACCATACCTTGTAGATGTTATAGGATAAGCCAAGCATTGTAAATCCCTAACGGGTTATGACTTCATTCATAGTGAAGTTGACGTCTTCGTGCATCCGTGGTTTTCACCCTTTCTAAGGTTTCCACGTAAAACTCCCTGTGTGTTTTGGATCGTGTGTGATTACTCTGTTTTCTTGTGCACGTTCTCTGCTTGATTCTTGCCACGTTAGGTTCCGCTACTCTGATTTCTCTCTCCCTCTGGTTCGTCCATCTCTAACAAGTGGTATCAGAGCATTTCGTTCTTGAGATGGCATCCATGAAGTTTGATCTTCCGCTTCTTGATCGAGATACTCGATTCTCTTTGTGGCAAGTCAAGATGCGTGCTCTGTTGGCTCAGGCCGATTATGAGGATGCTTTGGATTCCTTTGGCGGGAAGGCTATTGCTTCTTGGTCCGATGATGAGAAGAAGAAGGACCGCAAGATCGTTTCCCAAATTCAACTCCATCTGCACAGCAACATCTTGCAGGAGGTTCTCCAGGAGACACATGTTGCTTCGCTATGGCTGAAGCTCGAAGCAATCTGCATGACCAAGGATCTGACCAGTAAGATGCATCTCAAGCAAAAGTTGTTCTTGCACAAGATGCAAGAAGGAGGTAACTTGCTTGATCACATCTCTAATTTCAAGGAGATTGTTGCTGATCTAGCATCATTAGATATTAGTTATGATGAAAAAGATTTGGGTTTGATTCTCTTGTGTTTGCTGCCTAGTTCATATTTTGGTTTTAGAGACACCATGCTATATAGCAGAGATACTCTCACTCTTCATGAGGTTTATGAGGCTCTGCATTCCAAGGAGAAGATGAGACAGATAGTGTCAGATGATTCAAGTGGCTCACATGCTGAGGGCTTGTCTGTCAGAGGCAGATCTGAGAAAAAAACCCCAATCATGGTCATGGAAGAAACTCTGCCTGTGCCACAGGTCAGAGAGGCAGGTCAAAGTCCAGAGGAAAGGGCAAGTTTTGCAGATACTGCAAACGTGATGGACATGACATTTCTGAGTGTTATAAGTTGAAGAACAACAAGAACAGAAAAGGCACAAAGCCGAAAGATAAGGCTGATGCTGCTGCCAACTGTTCTGCTAACTCAGATGTCGAGTCTTTGGTGGCCATTGCTGGAACCTCTGCCAGCAGCCGTGACACAGCTGACCACCTCAGCTGTGCCAGCTCCAGCTGTGACACAGCTGCTAACACAGGTGATCATCCCACCTGTCCCACCTGTGACACAGCTGCTAACACAGGTGATCATCCCACCTGTGACACAGATCTTCGTCCCACCTGTGACACAGCTGCTAACACAGGTGTTGGCCTTTTGAATGCTGTTGCCAGTTCAACTGGATAGAGAGCTGCCACAAATGAGTGGATTCTTGACACTGCTTGCACATATCACATGTGCCCTCACAGAGATTGGTTCAACTTCTTTGAGCCGTTAAGCAATGGTGGATCAGTTTTTGGCTATGATGATTTATCTTGCAAGATAGAGGGCATTGGCTCAGTTCAGATCAAGATGTTTGATGGTGACGATGACATGGCATCCGGGTATTGTCAAGGAGGACAATGCCGGCCCCATGGACATAGGGTGGGCTGGGCCGACTACTCGGAGTCTGACTTCTACACGGAGGCGCCTCATCAACTTGGAGTACAAGACAAGGATAGACATGCATTCGGCAATCCCAGATTCTGTTGTGACTAATTAGGAAACCAATCTGTAAGCCGATCGGGACTCTTATAACCCTACCCCGGTCACCTATATAAGGCCAGGAAGGGATTCCCTGATCGGCATGTTCTTATGTTCTTGGGTTCTCATGTTCTCAAGCCCACGAGTTCTCTAGACCCTGTATTCTCATACGGGATTCAAGCAATATCAGCCACCAAACACAGGACGTAGGGTATTACCTCTTCTCGAGGGCCTGAACCTATCTAAACACTGTGTCCCGTGTGCACCCATATAGATCTTCTGTGCTTGCGCAGTCCCATATTCATTACTGCCGGATTAGAACACCGACAGTTGGCGCGCCAGGTAGGGGATATCCCAAAGGCATCGTCAAGCGCCCCAAGGTCCGGCGAAGGCGGGAACCCGTCGGGGGCGGATGCTCGAGCCTCATCTCCTTCGAGGGTGGCCGTGGCTGCGTCCCCCCGGCCGTCTCCTGGGGGATGGTGCGCCCTCGCAAGCTGCTGCTGCTCCCCAGCCGGAGGCGCTCCCTGCCGAGGCGCCAGCCCCGACTACGTCCGGGAGCGTGGGTCCGAGTGCGGGGGCGTCCGAGGGAGCGGGCCCGAGCTCGTCGGGAGATGCGTCGGCCGATCACCGAGGCAATCTCAAGCTGCCGCCTACGATTGAGGAGGTTCCTCCCGCCCCGCCTTCGGAACCGGAATCCACGCTGGCGATTCGGCCGTTGTGGATTCGGCAGGCGGACCCTGAACGGCCGAGCCTGACGATCCGGGAGATCGACGATGTCCGGGAGCACGATGAGTGGACCGATGCGATGGGCGTCGTCACTCAACTCAGCGAGATGCTCCCGGCGTTGATGCGGATGGTGAAGGAAGGTGCCAACCTGCTAAACGGCAAGTTGCACCCGCTGATGCAGGTAAAACTTCCCATTCGCTTTTTGTTTTTGCCTGTAGGTGTTCCCACTCGTCGAGCGGGGGACCCAATTGGTTGGGGCAATCGACTCTCTCCTGCCCGTCCTCGAGTGTGACTCGGACGATTTTGAGAGCTCGGGAAGCTACCACCCGTCTCGGACGATCTTCATGGCGAACCTGGGCACGTTACCTAACAATGACGACCAGCCTATTCCCATCGAAGACCAGTGATGATGACATGGCACCTGTCGGAGTATTATTCCGGCAATACTAACTATGGGGCGGTGTGAGCACAGCAAATCAGGATGGGTGCACACGAGAGACAGGATTTAGACAGGTTTAGGCCCTCACGGAGAGGTAATACCCTACGTCCTGTGTTTGGTGGCTTGTGTAGCTTGTGTCCCGAGTGCCGCAAGCCCTGAGAATCGATCTCGAGGTTGCTTGGACCTGGAAACAATGGAGATTGTCTATGACCTAGAGAATACTGCCGATCAGAGGTCCCCTACTGTCGGAGTATTATTCCGGCAATACTAATTATGGGGCGGCGTGAGCACAGCAAATCAGGATGGCTGCACACGGGAGACAAGATTTAGACAGGTTCGGGCCCTCCCGGAGAGGTAATACCCTACGTCCTGTGTTTGGTGGCTGGTATTGCTGTATCCCGAGTGCCGCAGGCCCTAGAGAATCGATCTCGAAGGGGCCTGAGCTATGAAACAGTGGAGATGATGCTGGACGTAAAGCGATGCCGATCGGAGGTCCCCTACCGAGCCTTATATAGCCGGCCGGGGTAGGGTTACAGAGTCCGGATCGGGTTAACAGATATGTTTCCTATTTGGTTACAACCGATTCCGGGTAAGCCGGACAGGTACTAGTCCTTGTCTTGTACTCCACGTCGGTGAGGTGCCCCCGTGTTGTAGTCGGACTCCGAGTAGTCGGCCCGGCCCATCCCGTGGCCGGGAGACCGGATTCGCCCTCCTTGGTGATACCCGGGTGGCATATCACCATCAGTAGCCCCCGAGTCCTTCGTGGTCTTGCCGCTACCTGCCTCTTCCCCGATTAGGTTTTTCGACTGGCCTTGGCTTGCTGGGAGACCGCGAAGGGCTGACTGTACTCCTGTGGAAAAGACAATTGAAGCCAAGTAACATTCACCCGTAAGGCAGGAACGTTAAAGGCAGGTGAGCTATTAACGGGTAATCTCTGGTGGCATCCGGTCCATCCCTGGGGACAGGGACCGGCTGATAACCCAGCGTGGGGCTTGCCATCAATCCCGACTGAGTTCCCGAGTAGCACCCGGCCTTCCCGAGTAGGTCAAGGCCGGCTTGTGTCCCCTGAAGGAATGCCTCTGAAACTCCAAGTCCGAACCAGAGAAAACAGTCACGGCGCATAGGTTCCTGAGTTTCGAAGTCTTATGCCGGGTCATTCCACTGAATCTGGGGACCCCAGATACCAAGGCTTCGAGGCCGGAACGCCCGATGAGCCTGGGTGAAGAATCCGGCAGCTCCGAGTTGCTCAGCATCCGACTCGAGGCCCTCGGAAGGCACGCCATTTCTGTCCCTCACTCGGGTGTGATCAGCCGACTGCGTTCCTCGCTGGAGGCCAGCCTCTGATACCCTCTGTAGCCAAAGCGCCCGGCGCCGAGTCCTACCCGGCAGCCAGCTAGTGACTCTCGGAGAATACGCTTTAGCCACCATGTAGCGGAGACGTATTCCGATGGGTTGAATAGCCTGGAGGGCTAACCGTCGGATCTCCGTTATTAAGCCGCACGAATCGTGGCGCCATCAAGTCGTGGGTGCGGGATACCCGCAACGTGGCCTGCCCGAAACGTGCGGCGGAATCCGAAACGGCGCGGACGTGGCCGCGGTGAATCCGGAACGTGCGGTCGTGGGGAATCCGAACCGCCCGGTCGCTCCCCTTTATATTCGGCAGAGGCTGCGGGAGGGACCCACGCTCTCAAACACTTCCGCACTCACCCTGCACTTGCCGCTTCGTCTTCCCCTCGCCCCCAATCGCTCCGCGCGCTCCAAAACCCTAATCCCCGTCCCGGCCCCGTCGGATGCAAGCCCCGGACTGGGAAGCCGATCCTAACGAAGCCGAGGAGGACGCCCTGGTCTGGAAGCTGCTGTCCGGAGAAGAAGGAGAAAGAGCATCCGCCGAACCGATGGCCTCCTGGCAGAAATCGACGACGACGGAGGCGAGACTGGAGACCCTCGTCCGGATGGGGGTACTGCCGCCCAAAGAACTAGTCGAGTGGCGCGCCGCCCTGGGAGAGGACATTCCTACCCCAAAACACCGGCGAGCTGGTGGTCCACAGCCTGTTCTTCGAGCGGGGGCTCTCGGTGCCAGTCCACCCATTCCTGCGCGGGCTCCTCTACTACTAGGGCTGGAGCTGCACAACCTCAACCCCAACAGCATTCTGCACGTCTCCAGCTTCATCACGCTCTGCGAATGCTTCCTCGGCATTCGTCCACACTTCGCGCTGTGGAAGCACCTTTTCATGGTGAAGCCGCAGCCGAGCAGGGATCACCCGCCGTAGTCGGGGGCGCCGGGTTCCAGCTGAGATCCGGCACGGCGAAGGGTTACCCGGCTCCGCCGATGCCGACGTCCCTCAAGGGGTGGCACGCCCAATGGTTCTACTGTGCCAACCCCGACCCGGCGCTGCCGGCCTTCTCAGGCCAAGCGCCAGTAGTCAAGCCAAGCTGGTCGGACCTGCCTCCGGAGCGAGAGGAAGGCAGCGCCGCCGTGCTGATGGGGAAGCTCAGCCAGGCGATGAACGTAGGGCTCACCGGGACGGTCGTCGTCGCGACCTTCGTCCGGTGGCGGGTGCAGCCGGCCAAGCTCCGGGCGCACCCCATGTATGAGTACACCGGCCCGGAGGACTCGACTCGGGAGGCCGCCGACGAGCTGTCGGAGGGCGAAGTGCAGAGCCGGCTGGAGAAGCTTCTGGCCCAGGGAGCGAGCCTGGACTTCTCCGACCGACCGGCCCCTTTCTGCCGGGCGAACGCGTCCGAACGACGTAAGTATCCGAAGCCGTGCCCTTTTGGTTAAACACTGGCCGAGCCTGACTCGGGCACTATCTTCATTTCTTTGCAGGATCTGTTCGGCTTCTGTTCCAGCGCTCCCCTCCCGGAGGACGAGATCTGGAACCAGCCACGGTACGCAGATGTCCCGGCGGGCGGAGCCCCGCCGGCGGGGACGCCCCCTTCTGGTACCGGCCCCTCGACGGGGGCCGGGTCTTCTAAGAGCACCGGGCCCTCCAAGGGGAAGGGCCCGGCGATTGTAAAGCCCCCTCCGCCGAGCACGGCCGCCCAGGACGAGGAGGAGGAGTCGTCAGATGATGGCAGCGCCTTCCGGGTGAAGGCGAGGAGGAAGCCAGCGGGCACCGGTCCGAAGACGCGAGGCGGCTCTGACGCCGCGCGGGGCGCCGCTCCGGCTAGACGGGGCGCCCCGGCCTCCCGCGTCCGCCCGGCGGCTCCGCCCGCCGCGGGGGTCGCGCCGACAAGGTCGGTCGATCGCTTTGCCGGGGGCGTGAGCCCGGCGGCGTCGGCTGGCGCTGATGCCGTGCCACCGGGACCAGAGGTCTCTGCCGCCGACGGCGGTCCGGCGGCGGCTGGTGATGACGCTCCCCCCAGTCGGGGGGAGAAGAGAGACGCCGACGCTGCCTTCGGGGCCGGCGGCGGGCCGGGAACCGCGCCGACCCCGACTGCCGCTGCAGCCGGGCCGCGGGTCACGGGGTCCAAGAAGCGCCTCGTCGCCCCTCGGTCTTCAAAGTAAGTCCTTTTGCCGAGCACTTTTGCAGTTTCTTGCCTTCCTCATGCGCTGACGTGGTCGGTGTGGCCTCCGTAGGACGCGAAGGGTGGGGGACATCTCGAAGGTGGTCCCGGACGCCACAGGGTCCAGCCAGGGTGAAGGCCCTGCCATCCCGGATGCCCGGGCGTCCTCGCCTCCGGCTGCGGCGGATTCCTCATTGCCCCGGCCGCAGTCGCCTCCGCCCGCGGGTGCTCCCCAGCCTTCCGCCGAGCGGCCCGGCGCGCAGCCAGCCGCGCCGGTTGCTCCTCAAGGGAGGGCCTCGCCCGGAGCTTCGACGCCGGTGGCGCCCGCGGGTGCCGGTGAAGATGCGGCGCTGGGCAAGGATGCGGCGATGGCTGAAAGTCCGAGTCCCCGCGCGCCCTCGCCGATGCAAGAAATCAGCGCGGCTCCGCCTCCCAAGCCATGCTCCGAGCTGGTACGCCGACCGCTCCGAGTCCGGGGTGCGGACGGTGGGGATCCGGCTTCGACGGTTGACGACGTCGAGGAGGAGAAGGAGTGGCGGGACGCGGCGGCCGCCGCTGAGGAGATCGGGGAGATCCTCCCTGCACTGATGAAGGCGACGAAGGAGGGCGCCAATCTTCTGAACGGCAGGCTGCTGCCCCTGATGGAGGTGAGTTTGTTCTCCCGTTGAGTAGATCCCTTGGGGAGTAGCCCCCGGGCCTATGCCCGACTGAGGTAGTCGGGCGGAGGGTCCTTTGCTTTTCCCTTGTAGTCTTCACTCGGGGTGCACGAACAGTGCACCCAGAGGGTGTAGCCCCCGAGCCTGCGGTTGACTAGAATAGTCGGGCGGAGGGTATAGTTGTACTCCTTTGTCAGTCGGACTCGGGGTGCACGAACAGTGCACCCAGAGGGTGTAGCCCCCGAGCCTCCGCTTGGTCCTGGGGACCAAGTGGAGGGTTTACTTGATCTTCCCGGGTGACTTCATGTTCTGACATTTCGTTTGGCGCAGAAGCTGTATCGGCGGTCGGAGGAGAAGACCGCCTTTCTCCAAGATCGACTGCCGGTTCTTGATCGTCTGGATCTGCGGAAGTCCGAATGGGACAAGATCACCGCAGAGCGGCAGTCGGCGGAGGACGTGGCCCGCAAGCGCGGGGTGGAGATCACCGGCCTGAAGGCCGGCCTTTCGCAGGAAATGGCGAAGTCCCAAGGTAAGTCGAGCGAGTGACCTTGGTGCCTTTCGCTCGTCTGTTTGTCGTTGTGCTGACATGGTGTCATCTGCAGCAGCCGAAGAGGAGGTCGCTCGGCTGAGGTCGGAGCTCGAGGCGATGACGGCCTGAGCCCGCGATCTGGACGCCGCCAGGGAGCAGGCTCGGAAGCTCGAGGAGGAGCTGGCGGCGGAAAAAACCCGCTCGGAGGAGCTTGGGCGCGAAGCCGAGTCTGCGGCCAAGAAGGCCGTGGACTTAGAGACGGCGCTTGCCTCGGAGAAGGCTCGCGCCGACTTGGCGGAGAGGATGGAGAAACAACTCGGACGCGACGCCGAGTCGGCGGCCAAGAGAGCCGCGGACGCGGAGGCAGCCGCCGAAGCCGCAACGAAGGCCCTCGCGGCGGCGGAGTCCAGTAAGTGCGGTTTCTTGGCTTTGGCCCGTCCGGCTGTCTCCTTTTTGCTCAATTGCCTTTGTGGTGCAGAGTCGAAGGCGGCCCTTGAAAAGTCCCGTGGGATCCTCGGGTCGCTGATGAAGGCCGGGCAGGCGGCGTGCGGCGCCCTCTGGCCGGACGAGGCGGCGCCGGACTCCGTCGCGGTGGTCGCCGAGCGGCTGAACGAAGTGCCGACCCGAGTGGCCTTCATCGAGGAGGAGAGCGCAAGGACGGGGGGCGGCCTGGTTTTGGCCGTGGCGCGGTCCCACTACCCGACGCTGGACCTGGAGGCCATCGGGGAGGGGTACGCGGCGGACCTGCCCGACGAAGACATCCCGGGGATGGTGGAGTCCGTCGAGCCCACCGTCGAGTCGCTGCTAAGTCGCTCCGGCCTGTAGATAATAGGAGTAGATGTGAACTGCTCGGAATAGCCGAGTAGATTTTGTAAAGGACTCGGGGGTGCCGAGTTGCTTTGCTGTGCACTCGGGATGCCCGAGTGACTTGTGTCAACTTTGCAAGTTTTAACAAGTAAAGTTGTGGCCCCATCGGAAAAACTTGTGTTCCTGTGTATGTAAGTTTGTGCGTTTGTGCTCTTTGCCGATCCGTCGTAGCCTCCTTTGCGTAGGGATTAGCCGTGGGCGTGTGTCCCGAGTAGCGTAAGGGTGTGGCGTAGACCGGCGATCGGAGTCAAGGAGTGAACGTTAGACTTGTATACACAGTACTTAAGCATTTTGCGCTGATGGTGACCCGGATGGTAATCCGCCGAGTGCCTGCCACGAACGGGCGCAGCGAGGCAGTCGGGTAGATTGACACTTTTGAACAAAGGCGAACTCTTTATTAGTATGTCTGATACACTGAGAAAATAGGTTTAAGCGTAGAAGCGACGTAGCTGTTCGATGTTCCACGCGTTGGTGAAGACGTTGCCGTCGCTGTCCCTCAGTCGGTAAGCCCCCGGGCGCAGCACGTCAGCGATTATGTACGGGCCTTCCCATGTCGGTGAGAGCTTATGCTGCTCCTTGTTCGATTGGACTCGTCGTAGAACCAGGTCGCCGACATTGAAGGAACGGCCGCGTACGTGCCGACTGTGGTAGCGCCGTAGGGCCTGCTGGTACTTAGCCGACCGAAGGAGGGCGACTTCGCGGGCTTCTTCGAGCTGGTCGAGGGCGTCGTGCCGAGCTTCTTCTGACTCGGCATCGTTGAAGGTGCGGACACGTGGGGACCCGTACTCCAGGTCAGTCGGGAGGACGGCCTCAGCGCCGAAGACCATGAAGAAGGGTGTGTAACCGGTGGACCGGTTGGGCGTTGTCCGGAGGCTCCAAAGTACAGATGGTAGCTCGGCTGCCCACTTGCCGGCGAATTTGTTCAGTCGCTGAAAAATTCGAGGCTTGAGGCCTTGAAGTATTAGCCCGTTGGACCGCTCGACTTGCCCGTTGGCGCGTGGGTGTGCCACGGCGGCGAAATCGAGGCTGATGTTAAAGTCGTCGCAGAACTGGAGGAACGCGCGACCGGTGAACTGAGTGCCGTTGTCGGTGATGATGCTATTAGGCACGCCGAACCGGAAAACGATGTCCCGGACGAACTCGACGGCCTTCTCAGCAGTTATCGTGGCGACCGGCTTAGCTTCAATCCATTTGGTGAACTTGTCGACTGCGACGAAGAGGTGCGTGTAGCCCCCGGGCGCTTTCTTGAACGGGCCGACCATATCCAGCCCCCAGACGGCGAAGGGCCAGGTAAGCGGTATGGTCTGGAGGGCCTGGGCCGGCAAGTGTGTCTGCCGGGCGAAGTACTGGCACCCTTCGCAAGTGCGGACGATGTGTTCCGCGTCGGACACGACAGTCGGCCAGTAGAAACCCTGTCGGAATGCCTTCCCGACTAAGGACGCGGGCGCCGCGTGGTGTCCGCATACTCCCGAGTGGATGTCACGTAGCAGTTGTTTTCCCTGGTCCTCAGGTATGCACCGTTGGAGGATCCCGGAGGTGCTCTTCTTGTAGAGCTCGTCGTCTATGATGACGAAGGACTTGGCGCGTCGCGCGATGCGGCGTGCCTCGGTCTTATCCGGCGGGAGGGTGTCCCGCAAGATGTAGTCGAGAAAAGGTGTCGTCCAGTCGGGGGTGACCACAAGGACCTCCGTGGGAGGTCGCTGAGTGGCGTCATTCTCCGGGACTTGTTGTTCTTCGGTCTCGGGTGTTTTCTCCGCCTTGATGGAGGGAGTATGCAACTCCTGGAGGAAAACTCCCGTCGGGACGACGTCCCGACTGGATCCCAGTTTGGCGAGTGCGTCGGCATCCTCGTTGTCTCGGCGCAGAACATGGGTAATCTCCAGACCGTCGAACTTGGCTTCAAGCTTGCGGACTTCTTGGCAGTAGGCTTCCATGGAAGGGTCTCGGCACGACCAGTCCTTCATGACCTGCCGGACTACTAATTCCGAGTCGCCGCGCGCGAGGAGGCGGCGAATTCCGAGTGAAGCCGCAAGACGGAGACCGTGGAGCAGAGCCTCATACTCGGCGACGTTATTGGATGCCGGGAAGTGGATCTGCAGTACGTATTTGAAGCGCTCACCCTTAGGAGAGATGAGCACAACGCCAGCCCCCGCGCCCTGAAGCATCAGAGAGCCGTCGAAGTAGAGTACCCAGTGCTCGAGGTCGACCACAGAGGGCGGGGACTGAATTTCTGTCCACTCGGCCAGGAAGTCGGCGAGAGCCTGGGACTTGATAGCCGTGCGGGGAGCGTAGACGATGCTGAACGCCATAAGCTCCATGGCCCACTTTGCGATTCGACCTGTGGCGTCGCGGTTGTTGATGACGTCGGAGATCGGGAAGGAGCTGACCACCGTGATGGGGTGGCCCTGGAAGTAGTGGACGAGCTTCCGTGATGTTATGAAGACCGCATAGGCTATCTTCTGGATCTGCGGGGTACCGCGCCTTGGACTCGGAGAGTACTTCACTGATGAAGTAAACCGGGCGCTGTACCTTCTGAATATGACCGGGCTCGGGACGTTCCACGACCAAGACCGTGCTGACTACCTGAGTAGTCGCTGCGACGTAAAGAAGCAGCGGTTCATTGGGCATGGGAGACGCCAGCACCGGGGGGGTAGCCAAGAACTTCTTCAAGCCGTCCAAGGCGTCCTGGGCCTCGGGAGTCCAGGTGAAGGTATCCGACTTCTTCATGAGTTTGTATAGGGGCATGGCCTTCTCGCCGAGTCGGGAGATAAATCGACTGAGAGCTGCCATGCACCCGGTAAGCCTTTGGACGTCTTTGAGGTTCTTTGGCGGGGCCATCTTGAGGATGGCATCGATTTTCTCCGGGTTGACCTCGATCCCTCGCTCGGAAACAAGGAAGCCGAGTAGCTTGCCCGAAGGGACCCCGAAAACACACTTCTCGGGGTTAAGCTTCATGCTGAATCTTCGAAGGTTGGCGAAGGTCTCTCCCAAGTCACTCAGGAGGTCTTCTTTCTTTTGGGACTTGATCACCACATCGTCGACATAGGCTTGCACGTTCTGGCCGATCTGGGACTGAAGGCAGCGCTGTATGCACCGTTGGTACGTAGCGCCGGCATTCTTGAGTCCGAAAGGCATGGAAACGTAGCAGAAAGCGCCGAACGGAGTGATGAAAGATGTCTTGATCTCGTCGTCCTCCTTCATCTTGATCTGGTGATAGCCCGAGTAGGCGTCGAGAAAGCATAGAATTTCGCACCCGGCCGTGGAATCAACCACTTGGTCGATGCGAGGAAGAGTGAAGGGATCTTTGGGACACGCCTTGTTAAGGCTAGTATAATCAACACACATCCTCCACTTTCCATTCTTTTTGCGAATAAGAACTGGGTTCGCTAACCAGTCGGGATGATACACTTCTTTAATAAAACCAGCTGCTAAGAGCTTGGCTATTTCTTCTCCTATGGCCTGACGTCTATCTTCAGCGAATCGGCGTAAGCGCTGTTTGACCGGCCTGGCGTCCGGCCGAACGTTGAGAGAGTGCTCGGCAGCCTCCCTTGGAACCCCGGGCATGTCGGAGGATGTCCAAGCAAAGATGTCCCGGTTGTCCTGAAGGAAGCTGACGAGCGCGCTTTCCTATTTGTCGCTGAGCGCAGTCCCGATCTGCGTCGTCTTGGAGGAGTCTTCGGGGTCGAGTCGGATCGACTTGGTGTCCCGCGCCGACTGAAAAGATGCCGACGTCGAAGCTTTCTTGGATGGCGGTGCTTCCTCGACCACGGCTGACTTGAGGTTGGAGAGTATGGCCTCGGAGATCTGGGTCGCGGCGAGGTTGCAGTTCTCGAGATCACACGTGTAAGCATGCTGGAAGCTGCTCTGCACTGTGATAACCCCATGGGGGCCCGGCATCTTGAGCTTCAGGTAGACGTAGCTGGGGACAGCCATGAACTTGGTGTAGCAGGGACGACCTAGGATGGCATGATATGATCCCGAGAAGTCGACGACCTCAAAGGTGAGGGTCTCGGTCCGGAAGTTGTCGGGAGTGCCAAATGTAACGGGCAGGCTGACCTGCCCGAGTGGACTCGCCGTCTTGCCGGGTACTACCCCATGGAAGGGAGCACCAGTCGGCCTGACCTCGGATCGAGGGATCTTCATGTCGTCGAGAGTCTTGACGTAGAGGATGTTGAGACCACTTCCGCCGTCCATGAGGACCTTGGTGAGGCGGACGCCGGAGACAATCGGGTCCACCACCAGGGGGAAGCGTCCCGGCTGGGGTATGTAGTCGGGGTGATCCGTGCGTCCGAATGAGATTACGGACTCGGACCATCGCAGGTACTTGGGCACGGCCGGTTCCGCTGCGTTGACCTCTCGTTCAATGATTTTCTGGCGACGTTTGGTCTCATAGCCGTTGGGACCGCCGAAGATCATCAAGCAAGCGGTCTCTTTCGGGAACTCGTCTCCCTCGTCCTGAGGGGGTTCCTTCTTGCCTTTGTTAGAGGCGTAGGGCTTGTTCAGGTTCTTCAAGAGGTTGCAATCGCGTGTCAGATGATTGGACTTGGGTCCATGGAAGTGACACGGCTGACTCATCATCTCTTCGAAGGTTGTGTTGGTGCGCGGTGGGCGGCGCGTCGGAGCGCGCTCGGCAGCAGCGACGAGGTCACCGCCCTTGCGCTTGCGGTGCTTCTTTCTAGATGACTCGGGCTGGTCATCCCGACTGGAGGACTCGAGCGCCTTGCCCTTGCCTCTGCCCTTGTCATCCCGAGTAACACTGCGGACAGCCTCTTCGCCGGTAGCGAAGCTGTTGGCTATGTCGAAAAGCTCACGAGTAGTCTGTGGATTCTTCCGCGCAATCTTGTGGATCAGATCGGTGCTCCGAACTCCTTTGGAGAAAGCGGTAATGACGTCGCCTTCCCGGATCTCGGGCAAGGAATTCTTCTTCTTAGAAAAGCGTTGGATGTACTCACGGAGAGTCTCATCCGCCCCTTGTGTACAGCTGTGGAGATCCCACGCGTTCCCGGGCTGATTGTAGGTGCCCTGGAAGTTGTTCACGAAGAGGGTCTCGAGGTCTTTCCACGTATGGATGCACCCCGGAGGTAGGCTGGTCAACCAAGCTCGCGCTGAGTCGGCCAGGAAGAGCGGCAGGTAGTGGATCGCGACGTAGTCGTTCCCACCGTTGGTTCTGCACGCTGTGTGGTAGTCGGACAACCAGATATCCGGTCGCATCTCGCCCGTGTACTTGTCGATGCCGGTGACCCGGAATCGCGGCGGGAAGATGATGCTACGGATACGTGGGCCGAATGCTTTCGGGCCCGAGTACCCCAAGCCGGAGGAAGTCGACGGGGAACGTTCCCGGCTGGTGGCGCCGCTGTCATTGCGGCGGTTGCCACGATTTTCTCCCCTGGAATCGTGATGAGTGCTTCTCTCTGCGTCCGCGGGGTTCCTAGGTCCGAGCCGATTCTGGACCGGTGTAGCTTGTCGGGCGTTCTTTTCGGCATCTCGCCGAGCACGGGTCCTGGCGTCTATGGTGCCACGAGCATCTCGATCGGCGCCGAGTCGCCCATGGACGTTGCCTGCCGGCTGACGTCGGTCGGGACTTGCTCGTCGCCCATCCGCGCGCGATGGACTCTTCTGAGGCGTAGAGCGCCGGCTCCTGACACCTGCGGAGGAGCTGGGGGCGATCTTCGGAGGCTTCTGCGTGCTGGAGGGCGGTTTGCTCTAGCAGGATGCGGAGCTGTCGAAGTTCTTCGTATCCCGGGTTGCCCTCGGGGATCTCGATGGCGTGTGCCGCCATGGTGGCTGCAACGATGTTGTGACTCGGGAGGGGAAAAAATCGTAACCCCATCCTTCTCACGCATGCGGAGCTCGTTGTGGACTTGGCGTCCTCGAATCCTCATGTCGTCGTTGCGTTGTTGGTCGTCTCGCTGGCGAGCGAGCCGAGTCTGCTGCTCGATCAACTCTTCCTCCTTAGCAAGGAGTCGGAGTCGGGTGGCCTCGAGCTCGTCCGGCGTTTGTTGCTCAATGGGGACTTCTTGGCCGTCATTGCCGTCTAGCGTGCCGGCATTGGCCATGAAGACTTCCCGGGACGGATGGTGGCTGCCAGAGCTTTCATCCTCGTTCGAGTAATACTCGAGGACAGGGAGGAGAGAGTCGATGGCGCCGACCAGTCGGGATCCGAGTGCAAACTCGTGTGCAATAAACGGATCCGATTTCGGCGAAGCCTCTTCCCTGGGGAGAGGGGCCGAGCGTGTGGGCTTCGTGGGAGTCCCATGCTGAAAAGCTGGTGAAGCCTCTGCCGATCGGGACGTCGCCGAGTCGCAGAGGTGAAGCTGGCCGATCTTGTCGGCGATGAAGTCCAACCTCCCAAATCGGAAGAGTTGGCCAGGGTCCGGGGCAGCGCTGATGAAGGCGAACTTCAGGCTGCTTCCCGAGACAAAAGCGTTGTTGTTGTTGGCGAAAGCCATCCCGACTCGTGCAGATGGATCTATGCGCACGGTCCCCTACCTGGCGCGCCAACTGTCAGAGTATTATTCCGGCAATACTAATTATGGGGCGGCGTGAGCACAGCAAATCAGGATGGCTGCACACGGGAGACAAGATTTAGACAGGTTCGGGCCCTCCCGAAGAGGTAATACCCTACGTCCTGTGTTTGGTGGCTGGTATTGCTGTATCCCGAGTGCCGCAGGCCCTAGAGAATCGATCTCGAAGGGGCCTGAGCTATGAAACAGTGGAGATGATGCTGGACGTAAAGCGATGCCGATCGGAGGTCCCCTACCGAGCCTTATATAGCCGGCCGGGGTAGGGTTACAGAGTCCGGATCGGGTTAACAGATATGTTTCCTATTTGGTTACAACCGATTCCGGGTAAGCCGGACAGGTACTAGTCCTTGTCTTGTACTCCACGTCGGTGAGGTGCCCCCGTGTTGTAGTCGGACTCCGAGTAGTCGGCCCGGCCCATCCCGTGACCGGGAGACCGGATTCGCCCTCCTTGGTGATACCCGGGTGGCATATCACCATCACCTACCGGGCCTTATATAGACGACCGGGGTAGGGTTACAAGAGTTCGAATCGGTTAACAGATTGATTTTCTAACTTGTTACAACTGATTCCGGGTAAGCCGGCCGGATATTAGTCCATGTCTTGTACTCCACGTTGATGAGGTGCCCCCGTGTAGGAGTCGGATTCCGAGTAGTCGGCCCGGCCCATCCCGTGGCTAGAGGGCCGGATTCGTCCTCCTTGATGATACCCGGGTGCCATGTCATCATCAGTAGCCCCCGAGTCCTTCACGATCTCACTGCTGCAGGTCTTCGCCTCTGGCCGAGCTTTCCGACTGACTTCTGCTTGCTGGGAGATGGCGAAGGACTAACTGAACTCCTGCAGGAAAGACGATTAAAGCCAAGTAACATTCACCCGTAAGGCAGGAATATTAAGGCGGGTGAGCTAGTAACGGGTAAGCTCTGGTGGCACCCGGCCCATCCTTATGGACAGGGACCGGCTGATAACCCAGCATGGGGTATGCCATGAATCTCGACTGAATTCCCGAGTAGCACCCAGCCTTTCCGAGTGGGTTAAGGCCAGCTAGAGTCCCCTGAAGGAATGCCTCCGAAACTCACGTCAGAACTAGAGAAACAAGCCATGGCGCATAGGTTCCCAAGTTACGAAGTCTTATGCCGGGTCATTCCACTGAATCTGGGGATCCCAGATACCAAAGCCTCCGAGACTTACGCGCTCGGCAGGTCTGGGCGGAGAATCCGGCAGCTCCGAGTTGCTCAGCATCCAACTTGTGGCCTACGGGAGGCACACCATTACTGCCCCTCGCTCGGGTGTACTCAGGCGACTGCGTTCCTGCTTGAGGCCAGCCCCTGATACCCTTCACAACCGAAGCGCCCGGTTTCAATTCTCCCGGTAACCGGCTAGTGATTTGCGAGAAATACGCTTCGGCCGCCGTTTGGTGGAGACGTATTCTGTCAGGTTATTAAGCCTGGAAAGCCAACCGTCGGATCTCCCTTCATTAGCCAGCACGAATCGCGGCGCCGCCAGGTCGTGGGTGCGAAAAGGACGCGACGTGGCCCGCCAGATGCTCGTGAGGGAATCTGAAGGGGCGCATCATGGGACGCGGCGGATCCGGGCGCGTGCGGACGTGGAGAAACCGAACCGTCGGCCCGTCCCTTTATATTCTAAAGAGATCGCGGGTTTGGCCCACGCGTCCATTCGCCTTCTCCTTCTTCTTGCGCCCGAACTCTTCGCCTTCTCTTCTTTTTGCGCCCGAACTCTTCGCCTTCTCTTCTCCCAAATCCGCCCGCACGCGCCGCTCCGCCCAAAACCCTAACCTCCGCTTCAGCCACCTCGGATGCAATCTCCGCATTGGGAAGCCGATCCGACCGAAGCCGAAGAGGACGCCTTGGTTTGGAAGCTGCTAAGCGAAGGGGATTCACCCACCAGCCCAATGGCCCCGTGGATGAAATTATCGACGACGGACTCCCGGCTGGAGATCCTCGTGCGATTCGGGCTGCTGCCGCTGAGGGAGTTGGTCGAGTGGCGCACTGCCGCAGGGGAGACCATCCCCACACTGAACACCGGCGAGCTGGTCGTCCACGGCCCCTTCTTCGAGCGTGGGTTCTCAGTACCAGTCCACCCATTCCTGCGAGGGCTGCTCTACTACTATGGGTTGGAGCTCCACAACCTCAACCCCAACAGCATGCTCCATGGATCGCGTGCTTCATCACCCTCTGCGAGTGCTACCTCGGCATTCGGCCCCACTTCGCCCTGTGGAAGCACCTCTTTATGGTGAAGCCACAGCCGAGCAGGGACAACCCGGCCGTAGTGGGCGGCGCCGGGTTCCAGTTGAGATCCGGAGCGGCGAAGAGCTACCCGGCTCCGCCAATGCAGTCGTCGAACAAAGGCTGGCACGCCTATTGGTTCTACTGCGCCAACCCCGAGCCGTCGCTGCCAGCCTTCTCGGGCCAACCTCCAGAGGTCAGGCCGAGCTGGTCGGACCTTCCGCTCGACAGGGAGCAGGACAGCGTCTCCGTCCTGATGGCGCAGCTCGAAGAGGAGATGAAGGCCGGGGTCACTGGGGCGGTCGTCGCCGCGACCTTCGTCTGGTGGCGGGTGCAGCCCACCAAGCTGCGGGCGCACCCCATGTTCGAGTACACAGACGAAGGTGACGCGACCCGGGAGTCAGCTGAGGAGCTTACGGAGGGCGAGGTCCAGAGCCGGCTCGAGAGGATCCTGGCCCAAGGGACAAGCCTGGACTTCTCCGGGCGGCCGCCTCCTTTCTGCCGGGCGAACCCGCCGAGTGACGTAAGTAACTGAGTCCTGCCCCTTTGGTTTTTTCCTCGTTTCTTCGCCGAGTCTCACTCGGGATTTGCCTTTGTATTTCGGCAGGTCCTGTTCGGCTTCTGTTCCAACGCTTCCCTCCCGGAGGACGAGATATGGAACCAGCCGCGATATGCCGATGTCCCGAGCGGCGGGCAATCACCACAGGGGGCAGCCAGGACATCTTCCTCCGGCGCCAGCTCTTCCAAGGGCTCCGGGTCTTCGAAGGGCGCCGGTACTTTCAAGGGGAAGGCCCCGGCGATCGTGGCCCCCCGCCCTCCTCCGCCGAGCGCGCCGGCCCCGGAGGAGGACGAGGACGAGGATGACGTCCCCCTCCGCTTGAAGAGGCGGAGGGCGCCGGCGGGCCCTGCCCGAAGGGGACAAGGCAACTCCGCCGCGGGTCCGACGCCTGCTGCGGCGAGCTCCGCTCCCTCGGGGCAGGGCGGCTCTACCGCCGGCCCTGACTCGGCGGCTCCGCCTGCCGCGGGGACCGCTTCGGCCAGACCCGACGACCCCGCTGCTGGGGCTGACCCGGTGGCCCCGGCTGTCACGGGGGTTGCTCCGGCAGAGCGGGATGGCTCCGCCGCTGGCATCGAGCCCGTGGCGCCGGCTGACGCGGGAGCCACTGCGGCGGCTACCGCTCCGAGTGACAGTCCTCGGGCGGCCAGTGATGACGTTCCCCCCAGCCGGGGGAAAAAAGAGACGCGGACACCGCCTTCGGGGTGCAAGGTGGACCGGGGGCCTCCGCGGCCCCGACTGCTGCCGCACCCGAGGGGCGAGCTGCAGGGCCCAAGAGGCGCATTCCCGTTCCCCGATCCGCTAAGTAAGTGTTCTCGGCGATTGTCTTCCTGTTTGTGTTCTTCAAAGGCTGGTGAGCTCAACTTCCTTTTTGCAGACCGCGGAGGGCGGGAGACATCCCCAAGGCTCCCCCGAGCGCCCCGGGACCTAGCCAAAGCGGGGATCCTCAGGCGTCGGACGCCCGGCCCACGTTGCCCCCACCTGCGGCCCCGACGCTGTCTCCCCGGCCGTCCCCTGAGCGGCCCAGCGCGCGACCCGCTTCGCCGACCGAGCCTCGGGGGGAGGAGCCCCCCGCCGGAGTGCCGGCTCGGGAAGCGCCTGGGGATGTCGGCCGGGCCTTGGTGGTCGTAGGAGAAGCGAGTCTCGGGTCGGCTGGGGCCGCCCCGCGAGATCGTGGCGGCAACCGCGGCCCGCCCCCGCCGATGGAGGAGTTCAGTGGTGCTTCTCCTCGCCCGCCGCCCTCCGAGCTGGTACGCCGACCGCTTCGGGTCCGGGAGTCGGACCCGTGGCGGCCGGACATGACGGTCCGGGAGATCGATGACCTGGCGGAGGAGAGGGAGTGGAACGACGCGACGGGGGTCGCGTATCAGCTTGGCGAGATGCTCCCGACCTTGCTGAAGACCATGAAGGCGGGAGCCAATCTGCTGAACGGGAGGTTGCGCCCGTTGATGCAGGTGAGTTCCCTTTACTTTCGAAGGGTATATCCGTAGAGAGTAGCCCCCGGGCCTCTGCCCGACTAAGGTAGTCGGGTGGAGGACCCTTAGCTGTTTGCAGTTGTCACTTGTCGCTCTGGGTGCACGAGCAGTGCACCCAGAGGGTGTAGCCCCCGAGCTTGCGTTCGACTAGGATAGTCGAGCGGAGGGTTTATTTGTACTTTTGGGTTTGACTCTGGGTGCACGAACAGTGCACCCAGAGGGTGTAGCCCCCGAGCCTCCGCTGGGTCTTTGGGACCGAGTGGAGGGTGTTGACAATCTTCCCGGGTGACTTTATTCTGTTGTCGTCTCTTTTTGCAGAGTCTGAATCAGCGGTCACAACACAAGACTGCTTTTATGCAGGACCGACTCTCGGTCCTTGACCGACTCGACCTACGGAAGGCTGAGTGGGACAAGATGGCTGCGAGCCGGCAGTCGGCGGAGGATATGGCCCGCAAGCGCGGGACGGAAGTCACCGCTATGAAGGCGGGCCTGTCGCAGCAGATCGCCCGCACCAAAGGTGAGGAATCCGAGTGGCGTTTGCCGTCCTTTGCTGCTGTCCATCTTACTCATGTGTTGCCTTTTGTAGCCGCCGAGGAGAAGGCCGAGAAGCTCAAGGCGGATCTCGAGGCAGTGCAGGCCCGCACCCGGGAGCTGGACGCCGCTAAGGACCAGATCCGCAAGCTCGAGGAGATGCTCGCGGTGGAGAAGGCCCGTGCGGATCAGCTTGAGCGCGAGGTCGCCGACTCTGCGGCGGCTGCCGAAGAGGCGAAGAGGGGAGCCGTCGACTCAGCGGCGGCTGCCGAAGCGGCGAAGAGGGGAGCCGCCGAGGCTGAGACTGGTAAGTTTTCGACCCGGGCTTCGAACGAGTCGGGGTCCGCGAGTCTTCACTGCTCACCGCTTGAGTGTTGTCTTTGCAGCTTTTAAGGCGCGCCTTGAGAAGGCCCGTGGGATGACCGGGACGGGTGGCCTGCAGCGCCCTGTGGTTGGAGGAGCCGACCCCTGACTCCGTGGCGGGAGTCGCGGAGCGCCTGGCGCAAGCGTCTGACCAAGTGAAGAAAATAGAGTCAGACGCCGCGCGGACAGGTGCCTCCATGGTTCTGGCAGTGGCTCGGTCGCACTATCCACTGTTGGACATGGACGCGATCGGAGAGGGGTACGCTGCCGATGTCCCGGACGAAGAGATTCCGGAGTTGTTGAAGATCGTCGAGGCGACGGCCGACTCCCTCATAGATCGTGCGGGCCTGTAAAAATAACAGTGGTAGTGAACCGCTCGGTGATGCCGAGTTATTTTTTGTTAGGACTCGGGAGGCCCGAGTGACTTTTGTAAGGACTCGGGAGGCCCAAGTGACTTTCTTTGGCATGCACTCGGGAATGCCGAGTAATTTGTATATAAACTGCTCAATCAATGACTAAGTTTATTTTATTTATGAAAGGACTCCGTTCCCATGCATGTTTGCTCGTTCGTTTCTGTTCTTTGCCAACCCGTTGTAGCCTCCTTTGCATAGGGATTAGCCGTGGGCGTGTGTCCCGTGTAGCGTAAGGTTGTGGCGTAAACCGGCGATTGGAGTCAAAGAGTTAACGCTGGGCTTTGTACACGGTACTAAAAGATTTCACAAGTGCGGGGGAAACCAGCAATTGCCGAGTGTCCGCTACGAACGGGCGTAGCAGGCCAGTCGGGGGGAGGAACTTATTCCGAATGAGAAAGGTATCTCTTTATTCATGTGTTCGTATTTATAAAGTACTTAAGCATAGAAACGACGTAGCTGTTCAATGTTCCATGCGTTGGTGAAGACGTTGCCATCGCCGTCCTTCAGTCGGTAAGCCCCCGGGTGCAGTACTTCAGTGACTATGTACGGACTCTCCCATGGTGGTGAGAGTTTATGCTGTTCCTTGCTTGATTGGACTCGGCGTAGAACCAGGTCGCCGACGTTGAACGAGCGGCCGCGCACGTGTCGGCTGTGATAGCGTCGTAGACCCTGCTGATACTTAGCCGATCGAAGGAGTGCAATCTCGCGGGCTTCTTCGAGCTGGTCGAGAGCATCTTGTCTGGCCTCCTCTGACTCGGCCTTGCTGAAGGCACGGACGCGTGGGGACCCGTACTCCAGATCAGTCGGGAGGATGGCCTCGGCACCGAAGACCATGAAGAAGGGTGTATAACCGGTTGACCGGTTGGGGGTAGTCCAAAGGCTCCAAAGTACTGATGGTAACTCAGCTGCCCACTTGCCTGCGAATTTATTCAGTCGGTGGAAAATCCGAGGCTTGAGACCTTGCAGTATCAAACCATTGGACCGTTCGACTTGTCCGTTGGTGCGCGGGTGCGCCACGGCGGCAAAGTCGAGGCTGATGTTGTAATCGTCACAGAATTGGAGAAAAACTCGCCCGGTGAACTTGGTGCCGTTATCTGTGATAATGCTGTTAGGCACGCCGAAACGGAAGACAATGTCCCGAAAGAATTCGACAGCCTTTTCTGCAGTTATCGTGGCGACCAGCTTGGCTTCGATCCACTTGGTGAACTTGTCGACCGCAACGAAAAGGTGTGTGTAGCCCCCGGGAGCCTTCTTGAGGGGACCAACCATGTCCAGACCCCAAACCACGAATGGCCAGGTGATCGGGATAGTTTGGAGAGCCTGAGCCGGCAAGTGTGTCTGCCGGGCGAAGTGCTGGCATCCCTCGCAGGTACGGACGATATGTTCAGCATCCGATACGGCAGTCGGCTAGTAGAAACCTTGTCGGAAGGCCTTCCCGACTAGGGACCCGAGCGCTGCATGGTGTCCGCACACTCCCGAGTGGATATCATGTAATAGTTGCTTTCCTTGATCCTGGGGTATGCATCGCTGGAGTATCCCGGAGGTGCTCTTTTTGTAAAGCTTACCATCGACGATGACGAAGGCCTTGGCGCGTCGTGCGATACGGCGCGCCTCTGTTTGATCCGACGGGAGGATGTCCTGCAGGAGGTGATCTAAGAAGGCGCTATCCAGTCGGAAGTGACGACCAGGGCCTCTGATGAGGGCTGTTGAGCGGCGTCGCTTTCTGGGACTTGCTGTTCTTCGGTCTCAGGTGTTGTTTCCGTCCTGATAGAAGGGGCGTGCAACTCCTGGAGGAAAACTCCAGTCGGGACGACGTCCTGACTGGATCCCAGCTTGGCGAGTGCATCCGCAGCTTCGTTGTCTCGACGCAGAACATGGGTAGTTTCAAGACCGTCGAACTTGTCTTCGAGCTTGCGCACTTCTTGGCAGTAGGCTTCCGTGGAGGGGTCTCTACACGACCAGTCCTTCATGACCTGTCTGACTACCAGTTCCGAGTCGCCGCGTGCTAGGAGACGGCGGATCCCGAGTGAAACAGCAAGACGAAGACCGTGAAGCAAAGCTTCGTACTCGGCAACATTGTTAGATGCCGGGAAGTGGATTTGCAAAACGTACTTGAAGCGTTCGCCTTTGGGAGATATGAGCACAACGCCAGCCCCCGCGCCCTGAAGCATCAGAGAGCCGTCAAATTAGAGGGTCCAATGCTCAAGGTCGACGATGGAGGGTGGAGTTTGGACTTCTGTACACTCGGCAATGAAGTCGGCGAGAGCCTGGGACTTGATGGCCGTGCGGGGAGCATAAACTATGCTAAAGGCCATGAGTTCCATCGCCCACTTGGCGATCCGGCCCGTGGCATCGCGGTTGTTGATGACATCGGAGATCGGGAAGGAGCTGACCACCGTAATGGGGTGTCCTTGGAAGTAGTGGACTAGCTTCCGTGACGTTATGAACACCGCATAGATGATCTTCTGGATCTGAGGGTACCGCGCTTTGGACTCGAAGAGGACTTCACTGATGAAGTAGACCGGGCGCTGGACCTTCTGGATGTGGCTGGGCTCGGAGCGTTCCACAACCAAGACCATGCTAACTACCTGAGTAGTTGCTGCGACGTAGAGAAGCAGTGACTCGTTGGGCATGGGAGACGCCAGCACTGGGGGTGTAGTTAAGAACTTCTTCAAGCCGTCAAGGGCGTCCTGGGCCTCGGATGTCCAAGTGAAGGTCTCCGATTTCTTCATGAGCTTGTAGAGGGGCATGGCTTTCTCGCCGAGTCGGGAAATGAATCGGCTAACAGCTGCCATGCACCCGATCAATCTTTGGACGTCTTTGAGGTTCTTCAGTGGGCCCATCTTGACGATGGCGTCGATCTTTTCCGGGTTCACCTCGATCCCTCGTTTGGAAACGATAAAACCGAGCAGCTTGCCCGAAGGGACCCCGAATACACACTTTTCGGGGTTGAGCTTCATGCTGAATCTTCTAAGGTTGGAGAAGGTCTCTCCCAAATCGCTCAGGAGGTTTTCTCTTTTTTGGGACTTGACCACCACATCGTCGATGTAGGCTTGTACGTTCCGGCCGATCTGCGACTGAAGGCAACGCTATATGCACCGTTGGTACATAGCGCCTGCGTTCTTGTGGCCGAAGGGCATGGAGACGTAGCAGAAAGCGCCAAATAGAGTGATGAAAGATGTCTTGATCTCGTCATCCTCCTTCATCTTAATCTGGTGATAGCCCGAGTAAGCGTCGAGAAAGCACAAAATTTCACACCCGGTCGTGGAATCAATCACTTGGTCGATGCGAGGAAGAGTGAAAGGGTCTTTGGGACATGCCTTGTTAAGGCTAGTATAATCAACACACATCCTCCATTTTCCATTCTTTTTGCGAACAAGAACTGAGTTCGCTAACCAGTCGGGATGATACACTTCTTTAATGAAGCCAGCTGCTAGAAGCTTGGCTATTTCTTCTCCTATAGCCTAACGTCTATCCTCAGCAAATCGGCGCAAGCGCTGCTTGACCGGCTTAGCGTCCGGCCGAACCCTGGGAATGTTCGGCAACTACGCGGTTTTCCCCGCACCCGTGAAATATTTTAGTACTGTGTATAAAGTCCGGTGTTAACTCTTTGACTCCAATCGTCGGTTTACGCCGCAACCTTACGCTACATGGGACACACGCCCATGGCTAATCCCTACGCAAACGAGGCTACAACGGGTTGGCGAAGAGCAGAAACGAACGAGCAAACATACAGAGGAACAAAGTCTTCTCATGGCTAAAATAAACTTACTTGCTCATCGGGTAGTTTATACATAAGTCACTCGGCCTCCCCGAGTGCATACATAAGTCACTCGGCCTCCCCGAGTGCATACAAAAATCACTCGACATCCCTGAGTTCTTACAAAAATAACTCGGCATCGCCGAGCAGTTCACAGCTACCTCTATTTTTACAGGCCTGCGCGATCCAGAAGGGAACCTGCCGTAGACTCGACGATCCTCATCATCTCCAGAATGTCTTCATCCGGGACGTCGACAGCATACCCCTCCACGATCGCCTGCATATCCAGCAGCGGATAGTGCGACCGAGCCACCGCCAGAACCATGGTGGCCCCCGTCCGCGCGGCATCCGACTCGATCTTCTTCAGTTGGTCAGGTGCTTGCGTCAGGCGCTCCGTGACTGCCGCTACGGAATCCGGGGCTGGTTCATCTAACCAGATCATGCCGCACGCCACCCGTCCCGCCGTCAGCAATGACTCGGTCATCCCACGGGCCTTCTCGAGGCGCGCCTTAAAATCTACAAGGACAAAACTCAACGGTGAACAAAGAAGACCGGCGGACCCCGACAAGCTCCAAGTCCGGGTCAAAAACTCAACAGTCTCGGCCTCGGTGGCTCCCCGCTTCGTTGCTTCGGCAGCCGCCATCGAGTCGGCGGCCTTGCGCTCGAGCTGCTCCGCGCGGGTCTTCTCCGCTGAAAGCATCTCCTGGATCTTGCTGGCTTGCTCCTTGGTGGCGTCGAGCTCCTGTGCGCGGGCCTTCACCGCCTCGAGCTCCGCCCTAAGCTTCGCGGCCTCGTCCTCGGCGGCTGCAAAAGATAGCGCGTCAGCAAGACAAAAGGCGGCAAGGGGCGACGGACACCACTCGGATCCCTCACCTTTGGTCCGGGTGATCTCCTGCGAAAGGCCCGCCTGCAGCGCGGTAATTTCCACCCCGCGCTTCCGGGCCATATCCTCCGCCGCCTGCTGGCTCGCAGCCAACTTGTCCCACTCGGCCTTCCGCAGGTCGAGTCGGTCAAGGACCGGGAGCCGGTCCTGAAGGAAGGCGGTCTTGTGTTGTGACCGTTGATTCAGACTCTGCAAAAAGAAGATGAAAAAGTAAGGTCACCCGGGAAGGTTCTCAAAACCCTCCACTCGGTCCCAAGAACCTAGCGGAGGCTCGGGGGCTACACCCTCTGGGTGCACTGTTCGTGCACCCAGAGTCAAACCTACAAAAGAATGCAACATAAACCCTCCACCCGACTATCCTAGTCGAACGCAGGCTCAGGGGCTACACCCTCTGGGTGCACTGTTCGTGCACCCAGAGTGAAAACTACAAAAAGCTAAGGGCCCTCCACCCGACTACCCCAGTCGGGCAGAGGCCCGGGGGCTACTCCCTACCGATACACTCACTCTTCGAAAGTAAGGGTGACTCACCTGCATCAACGGGTGCAACCTGCCGTTCAACAGGTCGGCTCCCTCCTTCATCGTCTTCAGCAAGGCCGGGAGCATCTCGCCGAGCTGAGCCGCGACGTCCGTCGTGTCGTTCCATTCTTTCTCCTCCGCGACGTCGTCGATCTCCCGGATCGTCATAGCCGGCCGCCACGGGTCCAATTGCCGGACCCGAAGCGGTCGGAGCACTAGCTCGGAGGACGGCTGGGGAGGCGGAGCAGCGCTGAACTCCTCCATCGGCGGGGGCAAGTCGAGATTGCCCCCACGGTCCTGCGGGGTGGCCCTAGCCGACTCGGGACCTGCTTCTCCCGTCGCCTCCGAGCTTTGGCCGGCGGCCCCAGCCAGCTTGGGACCTGCTCCTCCCGCCGCCTCTGAGCTCTGGCCGACGTCCACAGGCGCTCCCTGAGCCGATGCTCCGACGGAGGGCTCCTCCTCCCGAGGAGCGGCGGGCGAGGCGAGCGGCGTGCTTGGCCGTTCGGGGGACGGCCAGGGAGGCGAGGACGAGGCCGCAGGTGGAGGCGACGAGGGCCGGGTGTCACGGACCCGGGAATTCCATATGATTAGGGGAACGAATGGTCGCCAAGGGCCGAAGGACCAGTCGACCTGGTGGCACGGTACCTGCACCATACTCACCGAGGCGGAGTGATCCGACACCTGACCAACGCAAGCCGGCCGGAAGCGACTAAACTTCCCAGAACCACATACAATTCCCTGATCCGGTGAAGGTTTAGAGTCATTCCCGGATTCTACCACGCAAAGCAAGATCGGAGGAGCCCGGCGATTCTACCCACACCCTAACCTAGCTCGGAAGCTAGTGGGTCGCTCGAAAGCCCGGTAGAATACACCCACACCCCGCCTGGCCGGCACAGCATCTCAGCCAGCGGGTCACTCAACCGATTCCTGCTCGACATAGTAAAAAGGGGAACAACCATAACTCTTCACGGCATACCCATACACTTCATATCATACACACATTGCATATGGACAGCCCAAATAACATCTTGTATATCACAACAAAGCACTACGATACGATAATAATACTAGCTGTCCACGTTGTGAACAAATATTACATCACTCGGCCATAACCGAAAGTTTTAGTCGAATCCATAAAGTAAAACGAGTAGCAGTGGAAGAACTAAGCAAGGCCCACAGCGGCGCATCGCCCACTGCCCAAAACATTCCCACAACAATCCCATAAGTCGAACACTACCGAGGAAACACAATTTCAAGCGTCATCGAAAAAGTCTTCGACCACCGGCTCACCTGCAAGCTCTAGGAATAACCTAGGTGAGTACAAAAGTACTCGCAAGACTTATTCGTGCTTGATTAAATGTCCTACACATGGAGTTACTACAACAGGAGTAAACATGATGCTTCTCAGAGTAACAATATACAAATGAAGGACATAACATTAACAGGGTGAAGTAAGGACAAGGTAGTTAACAGGCTAATTCAGGGTACATACATATCGTAAACAAATCACCACAAGATCCAATCAACAATTCCAAGTCCTTTGGGGCAGCCCATGAGTCCAATCCAAAAGAATCCATTTAACATATTCCAATTCAATTAGGGCAGCCCCTATGTCAAATCCAAACCGATCCATCATACACACATTTTCATTTAATCTCTCGGACCGCTACCGACAACTCAACCACTGCCGGCATAGTGAGTGCATAACCGTTTGGAGGTAGCGAGCCTCCAAAGGGCATGGAGACTTACCTCAACTATACCTCAGCGTTGGTTCCCGCTAACGTTCCCGCGTGATAAGGGATTGTGACACGCTGAAGATAGGGTTGGTATGGCGACAAAACTCTACTTACTCCTCGGTCACCGTCAAACTACGATGAACACCCACCGTACCCATTGTGCACGCCCTCGGCTCTCCCAACTCACTTAAGCAATTTTGGTTGAAGAGCCATAAAATGTTCTCGATGTAAGATACATCCTACACATACTAGTGTGCTCAACCTCGCATATGGTATTCAAGTAAGCATTCACACATAAGCACACATGAACAGGCATACACATAAGTACGAAAAGTAAAGATGCAACAAGCTCTGCTTGCCTTGATCTGGTTGTTCCTGGTCTTGCGTGGAGTCGTAAGCCGGGTGGTCTCCTTCTTCGGGCTCTGAAGCGAGCGATACCGGAAAATAACAATAAAGTAATACTTAACCACCAGCATGTATGCATGAATGTTTGATGCTAGCTACATGTGTCTACGGTAATGGTGTGATGCCGAGGAACTAGAACTACATGCATAGCTTGAGGTTGACTTGTCGCGGTTACGGGGAATGCAAATCATGCATGCATGTCATGTTAAGGGGTTTCAATGAGTTAGGGTTATGCTGTTAGCGGTGGGGCATGGCAAACAGGTTCAATATACTGTTATCAGGTTACAATATGAATTACACGTTTAGTGCAATTGAAATCGTGCAATTTGGAGCTACGATCGAAGAGCTAGGGTTTACCGATTCGCGACAGAAGGGAAATAACACAACCCTAAATGACCCACTGTGCATGTGCTCAAAATAAAGTTTTGATTCATCCAGATTGTAGAGAATTTTGAGAGCTTTCCAAATATATAAAATTTAGCAAATTTGGAGTTACGGTTCAAAAGATATGGGCATTTGAAATTTCATTCAAAATCTAACCTAAACAGATCAAACCCTAAATGCTACATGCACCCGAATCAATCCCTCCCTCTCTCTGCGGTACTGAACTTATTCGCTAAACCCACCCAAGATTGCACCCCATAACCTTGACTCATAACCGCACTCAGCTGACAGATGGGGCCTACATGTCATCCGGAGAGGAGCTCGGGAACCAATCAAAACGCGCCATGTGCTCTTCCCCTCCCTCTCTCCTCTCTCTCTCTCTCGGATCCGGCCGGAGGGGCAGCCCGGGGAGGCGGCGCTCTCGCCGGCGACTCACCGGGGAAGACGCTAGGGCACGGGGTGGCTCGGGTATGCAGCAAAGCTATCTGGAGCTCACCCCGGTGTCGATTTGGTTGCTCGAGAGGACGGAGGAGGGTCGGGGGAGGCTGGCGACGGTGAGGAGCGACGGCGAGGCTCGGTCATCAGCGACGGAGGTGCTCCGGTCCCAGATCTGCATTGAGAAGGAAGTGGAGATGTTAGACGAAGGAAGGGCTAGCTCAGAGGCTTGGGGATGGAAAGAAAAGAAGACCAGAGCGGCGGGGAGAGCTCGCCAGAGCTAGCGCCGGACGTGGAGAAGACCGTGGCAATGACAGGGCTCGTCGGGCACGGATCTGTCCAAGGGAGCATGGAAATGGGTGAGGAACGGAATGGGAAGGTTCGGGGAAAGAAAATGAGTAGCCGGGCACTACAAGAAACCCGTTAATCCGTGACAGTTTTCTCGTGACGTTTCCATAAATCGTCACAGATATTCCATAGGCGCAGCAGGTTTAATGTGACGGTGGTGTATTTATGACGGACAGACATGACCGTCATAGTTGTGAGATACTAATCCATCACAGATAGGGCGGGAAGATAGAAAATATTGGGCGGGAGAGGCGGGCTGAGAGGCGGGAGAGGCGGGCTTGGGCGGGACAACACGCGCACGGGAGATAAAAATCATTCTCCTCACCCCTATCCATTCGCCTCCCCTCCTCCACCTCTCTCTCTCTCTCTCCATTTCTCTCCGATGGATCCGAGCACGCTCATGCTCACGCTCCGGCCTGCTCGGCGCCACCACCCCCATCGCACTTCACCCTAGGTCTGCCGCCGATTCGGACCTGGGCTCGGGATGATCCTCACCGGCCGCTCGCCCCTTCGGCTCCCCTTTCTCCACGCACACACGCCGCCGCCTCCTCACGGATCGCCTCCCCCTCGGTCTTGCCCGATGCCGCCTCCACTCACTAGCACCGCTAGAGCTCGGGCTCGGGCTGCTGGGGTTTGGCTCCAGCGTGCGCTTAGGAATCGGGATGCCACCGCCTTGCTCCCTAAGATCGGGCCGCCTTGGCCTCGGTGCCCGCTGCGGTCTCTCTCTCTCCCCCTTGCCCTCACCCGCTCGGCTCCACCCAAGCACGCCGCCGTCGCCCCTTTGGTTCCCCTTTGGTTCCCCCGGCCTGCCGCTCTACTCGATTGGCGTTTCGCCAGTTACTTCGTCGCTCGGGTTTACCCCCTTGGCTGCCCCGCCGCCTCGGTCTCTTTGCCGTACCTCCCGAGGAGGTTCTTGCCTCGCCGCCCGGGACAGCGCGGGGCTCGGCGTCGCAGTTCGGCGCCGCCGGTACTCCGTCGAGTCCGCCTCCCGCCGGTGGCGGGGTGAGGTCTTCCACGTCGCCGGCTTCCTCCACAGGTAAGCACTCCTTCCCTTCTTCCTCTCTATTCCCCAATTAGCCCCTTCGAGTCTAGGGTTCCTTCCTAAGGTTTGAATTTCCTCACAATTAAACCGAACGCTAGTCTTCGTTCAATAATTCCCTAATTGCTAGTGAACATCTTTGTGCTTGGGTTCTGTGTGATCTTTCATTGGTTCTTGGTTTGATATATGCACTTGTACTGGCAATTGCATGATTAAAACTTGATCTGAAGAGCATATACTGATACGAGGACTTTAATTGAATTGCTAAAGCCTCTGATGTATCATTAGGTTATTAAGTGTGTGAGGATTCACTGCTCTTTCTTGGTTTGTTAGCTGATGCCCTTTGTCTCTAAATTGATAACACCACCCTCTGTTTGAAATTTTAATTAAGACCTTATACCCTGGTACTGTTGCCCTCTTAATCTGGGTAAATGCTTAAGACATGAGATTCTAAGGTTACTAATCTGAGAGTAAGAATTGTTCTCCTTACCATGAATTCTGTTCTAGTTTGACAAATGATTAAAAGTTCTCATGTTGCACTAGCCTTCTACCAGTGGTACTAATGGCATCTTTGCTACTGAAATGGTTAAGGCTACGCTGTTAGTTGGGATTCTCGAATTATTAAACTACCGATAGAGGTATGTTATAGAAATGCTGACTTAAGACTCTGGTTTAGCTGCTACAAAATGTGTTGACGATTATCTATATCTTGCCATCACTTGCTCATGAATCATAAATAAATTATGTTTAGGTGATGATGCTTATAACATTGTTTGAAATACTGAATTCACTAAGTTGATGATATAAGTATACTGGTTGGGCACTAATCTGATATGTTTGTATGCTGACATTGTTGTACCTTTAATCTAGACCATTTGGTGATATGACGAGAGTGGTATTGCAATGCTTTCCTTGTAGTTCTAGTACTTTAGTCCATTTACCTATCAAGAAAATTCTTCATGTATATCAGCCCCTTTGAACTGATAGAACAGATTCTATACTTTATTTAGTCTGCTCATTGTTGTGATGGTTTATCAGAGAAGAGTTTGGGATTTGGTGAATTTAATTAAACTGAGAAGAGCAGATGCTTATCTTGAGCTGATGTTTTAAAACTGATAAGAACAAATGCATTGCATTGATGCCTATTAGTTGCCTCGATGTCTGTATATACTGTGATGTGCGTGTGTTGGGATATATCAAGCCAATAAGAACATATGCTCTACTAAGTCCTAGTTCAGTTTGGTGATACCATCTGAGAAGAGTTTAGAGAAATACATTTATGCATCTGAACATGCCAAATTGGCTAACTCCAAGAATAGATGTTCTGCGTATGGTCTCAGTTAATTCATGTCTTCTACATATATGCATATATTTATATCAGTTTTGTTGAACTAGAGGACAGATATGGCACTTGGCCTTAGCTCCCCTTTTTACTTCTGTGTACATATATATATAATATACATGCTGATCTGATTTGTTAAAGAACATATGTTTTGCTTGATCTTTGGTGTACATCTGCATGTATATATGTGATGCATGAACAGACGCTATACTTTTTCTTAGTTTATCTCTTCTCAGATTTTCTCTAGCTTTGTCTTATCTAATCCCAAATTGATAAGAACAGATTACTACATTTTCCTTATCTACTTAAAGAACAGATACTACTCCTGAGCTTAGCTTAATCTCTTTAAACTGATAAGAACAGATTACCTATGCTCTTCTATAGTTGTTTAACTGAGACGAACAGATACTTCTCTTGTTCTCAGGCCCTTCTCCTTGTTTCTATATGTGTATGTATATCAGTTTGATAACTGAAGAACAGATACTGTGCTTGGCTTAGTTCATCTTTATGATGGCTTTTACTTAAACATGGTCTAGAGAAAGGTATACTTTTCTGATAAGAGCAGATGCTACTCACTGCTGCCTATTAACCCTGTGGCTGACCTGATTTGGTGAAGTAATCTTGTGGCTAACCTGATTTGGTGAATTTAATTAAAATGTTAAACCTGGATTAGCTGGATGATTACATGAAAGCTAATTTGGCTTAACAAACTCATGGTTGCCTAATTCACGGAGATTAGTCTAAACATAGATTGACTTATGGAACTCAATTGATTGATGCCTCGATTGGTTGCCTATTGCTGCCTTCATTTAGTTGCCTAAAGTTGGTTCACATGTTGCCTTAAAACTCGGGTGCCTTTGAAAAGAATTGTTCCATAGGTCAATACTGTTATTATTGAATTTAGAATTTGTTCTCTAGGTTCATAAGGCTGATCTCCAAAATAAAACATTGCATCTCCCCAGGAGATGCAAACATTTTAATCCTAACCAAAATACCCTTTTGTAGCTCTTTTTCTTTGTGCAGGTTGGAGAATCAAGAATTGGAGAAGATGATGAAAAAAAAGGACTAAAGAGAAGAATGAAGACATTAACTTGATTTCTTTTTATTGTAGATATTTTGTAATACTCATAGTTTGTAATATTGAACCCTTTGTAAATCAAAATTTTGAACTCCCGTATTTGTATTCGAATTTATGAGTATTCCTCTTTGAATTGATTTGTATTACTCATGTATATATGTACATATATATATATATGTGAATTGTTTATCAGATGTACATGTGTGCGATATGAATAAATTTTTTTAAAATTTCTCTCAAATCGATATGCATGAATGACATGTTTGACTGCCACGTCAGATCCACGTAGATGCCACGTCATGTAAATCCATGACTGTTTAGTCCATCACAGAGTTCCGGGCTTGGCCAGGGCCAAGGGGGCTAATCTATGACAGTTTATGACCGTCACGGATTGGAGAGCATCTGTGACGGTATGGGGAAACCGTCATGGAAGGTGC